>JAXIUT010000001.1:7282716-7300930 GCA_035586675.1 Eurytoma californica
TTCATCTTTAATAATAAATAAAATACTTATGCCGATAATGCAGATTCCTACAAGAGGGTTTCACATCCCCTTAAGTAGTATTATCCTAAATTTATCCATCTCCGCCCGAGTGATGAATTGTCTTCAATTACGTTTATATATAAGCATTTTCTTATAAATCTTACAAATGCGAGAAAAGTAAGACTTAAGGTAAGAAGCTTGCTTGGGGATGAGCCATGATTATAGCGGCCGTAGTCACGATGCTTCCTCTTTATTTTGAAAAAGAACTCATCGTCGGATACTCTGTCGGATGTTATATAAATTCTCCAGAGATTATTTCTCATTTGATTGTTCCGAGTTTTTTGTAGTATAAAAAACGTGCATTAAAAAATAATAATTGTTGTAAATATTAAAATATATCTGCTTTTAAAAGCGAGAATAGTTAAAAGATCGCGACTAAAGCAGCCGGAGTAGGTAGGAGCAAAAAATTCACACACAGTGACACAATCCACGCGCAGTGTGTATATTTAATCCAAGGCGTTTACGGGAAAAAATGATGGCACGTCGAAAGAGAGAAAATAAGCATCTTACTCGTTAAGCAGAGCCTAAGAGTACGGGGGTGATGGAAAATAAGCGAGAGAGAAGGGTGTGTGTAGAGCTCGCCGGCTCGCTCGGCAGTGCGCGATAAGCACAAGTCCATACGCGATTTACCTCGACGTTTATGCACACACCCGACGCGTCGCGCGAGGCTACAAACACGCTCGCTCGTTCTCGCTCTCTCCTGTTCGAATCATGGCGCTATCGATTTTTCCGCTTTCACCCCCTCTGTGCTCCTCCACCCCCTTGACCGACTTCGCTCTCTCGAGGGTGAAAACTTGATTTTCAAAAGCGACACGCGCCGCGATCGCTCTTTTATACATATGTAGCGGCTGCGCGCTGGACTTTATAAGCTCCGTGTGTGCCATGCGTGCCCGAGCCAAATGCTATGGTGGTGCATACATTTGCGCGTAGCATCGCCTCGGAGGATGGGACAAAGAAAAAAGTTGCGTTGCGTGAGCTTCATTATTAAGACGGTTACCTGCGGGGCTCGTGTTTTCTTTTTTCGATAAGAAGAGCCTCGAACGAGTCTCGCCGGAGATAATTTGTATGGGCGGGAAGAAGGGGATTTAATGAAAATTTATGCAGCCCTTGAAGCTTTACGAGCTGCTTCCACGATGGCTCGGCTCGAATTGGGATTCACGCGGTGCACTCGCATGCTTTTCTTTTGTATTCGAGCTTCCCTTTTATTTCCTCTCTCGTTCTTTTCCGATAATCCGACTTCGACATGCGAATACCCCCCCTCTCGGCGATCAAATTCGTAAGACGTACGCGGTACGCGTACCTGGCGTGCTTTTGCCAAGGATTAAAGCATTATAAATTTAATTAGATTGTTTGAGGGTATGTAGGAGGCATGACCTACTGCCCGATTGGCTTATGAAATTATGCTTGCGGATCGAAGATGGTTTTATATTAAAATTTAACTTTGATCACTACTGGCTGAGCTTCATGTAAATGAGGATTGCTGGAGGTTGTGGCCTGAAGGTAAGTAAATTAAGAAAGAATGTTCTATTGAGTAAGCAGGATCGTAGGAGAGTTCATCCAAGATCAATTTTATGTTTCGGATATTAAACTCATGAAATAAGCTATTGATTCCCATAGAACATTTATGTACTACTTTTAGTAAACATAAGATTAACAGATTAAAATAATATTGTTTAAACGAAATGGTAGGTTAATAAACATAATATTAAAATTAATAATATTCTTGTATCAGAATTTGCAAGTAACTATGTATTAAGCACTTTTTATCGCAATCCCTATTTCGCTAGTATCTACCACTGCATCTATAATACATTCTTAAAAAATGCCCCGGGTGTTTTGTTAAAAAAGCAGGGCGCGTCGCAGAGAAAAGGCAGATATCGTAAAGAGTAAAAAGAGAGGAACAAGATTATTTATCATATGGTTTGTGCGTGGGGACACATTTGTCTGTTGCAAGTGACGATAAGCCTAATTATACTATGAAAAGAATGCGATTACGCCTGTCAAACTTACAAACTGTTTTTGAATTATAAAAGAGCTCAGACTGTCTAGATAATGAGTTTTTTTATTTTCAAAGGAGAGGAAAAAATATTTTTTTCCAAGTTTCGTCAATTGACGTGAATTTAACTTTGCGTTTATAAAAACTGATCGGATATTTTCTTTTCTTGCTCGTTGGCGTCGTTCGTTTGATAAATCATTGTTTTTGATACTGTGACAGTATATACGCGTCTAGCTCCTATCGTTCAACAATCGGCACATTCTTTCGCGAGAGGAGGTCAAGGGCCGTCCGCGACTGTAAAGACTCAGAACCGCTCGCGTCGGACTCTGGTTAGGGCCAACGCTCGGCTGACCTTAAAACAACAGGTTGAGCATGCCCGCTGCGCGCCCCACGCCGTCTGCTACGAGAGATGCAATTTCGTCCGGGAGAGAAAGGCCCTTCTCTTCGTCTTTATCTCTCCCTCTTCTTTTTCCTGTTCTTTTTCCTGTTCTTTTTCCTGTTCTCTTCCCTCCCCCGTCCCATTCCCCTTCTTTCTCCCGCATCGAACGAAATTTCGTTTCACGACGCAACCCCCCTCCATTTGCCTACCGCCCCTATACTCGCTGCGAAAACTCCGCTTTTCGGTGGTACTTGTTCGGGGTTTCGCTGATCGCTGAGCAAACTAAATTGCAGATGGATTTTGTTTAAAAAAAAGGAGGACGGCTTATTTGCAGTTAGACCTCTCGACGATGCGAAGTACGAATGTCGAGAGCAAGTAAACGCTGATGCCGTTATTGGGTGGCTAGATAATTGACAATTTTTTTTTACGATGCGAGTGCTTGTTTACCAGATTCAAAATACACGTCAACCTACACTTCGCTGTGCTTTCTACATATAAAATTGTAGATACCTTTCAAGCATTAATTCGCAATTGACCAATAACTTTCAGTTTTAATTTATTAAGGTATAGAAAAATTATAGAGAGATTGACGTTCGGCTTGTGCTGCTCTGCAGATAAATATAACGTATACCGTCAATATGCATATAACTTATGTTTTTAACCTCAAACTTTTATTTGGCGATAAAAAAATATATGATAAAAAGCAACACTTTTAATTACTCTTTTCCTCCTTCATCGCAAAAGCTGCTTTGAGAGCAAATATGCTTTTTATATTTGCAAAATGATATGCATAATTCGCATTTAAAATCAGCACTACATAAGTATCTTTCGGATTTAATTATTTTTTATTTTCATGTTGAGTAAAAATTACCTATAGCAAAATGGAATGATTAAATATTGCAAAAAACCAAATGTTCCATTTTTGGTTTGTAAGAATAAGAATGATGAAAAAAATAATTATAGAGTACCAGGACGAGCTTTATCTCTAGGCAAGCTCGCCCTCGAAAAACGCGTGCGTCTAACCTAGTGAAACGACGCGAAACGAGCTTCTCGGAAAGAGCGGTCGTTGTCATGCACGCGTTCCAAACTTGGCTCACCGTGTGACCCAGTCAGGGAGCGTCTTTCTCTCTCCTTCTCTCCTCTCCGTCTCTCTCTTTCTCAGACCGTACGCTCGTTTCTCTCAGCTCGTCTCCCTTTCGCTATTTCAATTTCAAGGTGCGTGAGCTCGGAGATAGATCGATTGTAGCTTTTCTCCCGCAACGATGTAACGAGGCTGCAGATTGATCGGTGGAGTGCATTTGAGCGGCACTCTCAAGATTCGCCGTTCATTGGGGAAAATTAAACGATTATTAGGCGACTGAGCTCGGTTAAATGGCGATGGAAGTAATGTGCATTTTCGGCCCTCGTGTGACTAAGTATTGTTCTCATCTAGTGCGCAATTCATTACTTTCTTTTTATCCACTTCCGCATCGAATCAAAATGTGTACGTGCCTTTAAAAACATGTATGTTTTAGAGGATAATTTGCGAGCGAAACTTTAATTCATATGTATAGAACAACAGTGATTACTTTTTATGTCGAGATTTATTTAAAAAAAAAAATCACTGAATATTTGTTAGATCTACCAGTAATAAATTCTGAAAGTTAGAGCAACTTTCTACTTTTCACTATCGACCACTATAGGCACTTTCGAAAATAAAAGTCTGAAAAAAAATGTCAATGGAAAGCAATAGTCCATCACAGTTGAGTTTACAAAGATGGGCCGCTGCGTTATTCCGTGAATAAACGTATCATAAATCATGAGTATACTGATAAAAAATTGGACAATAAATCAGGTGCTAGATCGCGCGATATATCGAATCATAATCCAGGGAATATGAGACATTATCATTTTTTATTTCTCTGAAAAGTTCATTGCTCAATTTCCCAGTGTCCCCATCCATCAATGATTTTTGCAGCTGGTGCGTGCTGAAATACGCGAGGGAAAAACGCCAGGCGAGGTACTATACTAGGCAGTACAGAAGATATATTCTAGAGGGAGAGGAAGCAAGAAAATGATGAAAATTCCACTTTGAACAATAGAAGTTGATCGACAGATGCTCTTTAGCTCGCGGAACGTTTTCGCTCGGCACTTTATATAGGCGCGCGGGGAGCTGTCGAGAGCAAGCACGCGCCCGAACTTTATAACGTAAGCCGGTCTCTCTCGCGTGTAACCTAAGGCGATTTCACCTTCATTAGAGCAGGCCCGCTGTGTAGCGTACAAGTTGGCCACCTCGAACCGCTCTCTCACTGTTTATCCGAAAGTTATGACTTTTTTCACCAAAAGCTTCTCAAATTATATTTCTTCAAATCTCTAGCTGACATACGCGCCCCATGAGAGCGGAGTTGTTATCAAATAATCTAATACTAAGTTTTAGAGGTAAATAACTTTACGTTAGACCCTAACTTTTTGGCTTTCTTCATATTTTCGTATAAGAATTAAACCGTGCTGGAACCTGGTTAACCTGGAAATCTGATGCTCTCACAATATGTGTTAGTAAAATTTGACTTGAATGTAGTAAATTTTAAAATTCATGATTTTTGGTATTTTATGTTGTAATTTTTAGCGGAGGTGATTATATTTTTTCGTAACATTTGTTGCAAAAATTATTATAAATTGTATTAAAATTCTATCTAGGTTGATTAAGTCCTCCGATTACTACAAAATATAATAATTTTTTACTACTTATAGTAAATTATATTAAACATTTTTCTCAGTGCAGCAATACAACTAATATTTTATCGACCTTTCTATTCACTTAAATTATAAATTACATGATATTCCGTGATAATAAAAATGTTATTTTGAAAGAAAACATAATTAGTGTAAGAAATAGCATTGTACATAAGGAACGATAAAGAATCGGGATTAAGAAGAACGACATGGATGAACAGCAGAAAGGCTGAACGACATAAATGAATGCATGATGCAAGAATGGGGATGTACCGGTTAATTATTCAAAATTCACAAACCACGTGAGTTATACGTCACGCATTAAAAATGAACGGGTCGACCCCATTAATTTGGCCACCTATACGCTGTCGCGCGTACAAAGTCTCGGTATGGAATGAAAATATCACACCTCCGTACTCGAAGTCAATATTAGAAGTTAAAGGAAAAAATTGATGTCTAATAATGGCGTTCACTGAAGCTTAGCGTGATTAAGGTGACCCTTTTCCATGCAGTATTTTTACGTTCTGCCAAAGGACCAAATTGTCAGAAGGATCGATAAAAATATTTGTAGTAATTTTATTGCAAGTACCTTTGAATAGTCCCATAAGCTACTACATATTTAACATTTTTTCTTTAAGCCGCCTTTCTGTCTTTTCTTTACTATGCCCTTTATTATTTTCGAAGTTTTTCCTGTAAAAGTTACCAACCGTCTAGTTCTTCATTTTTCTTTGCAAGCTCTAATTTATTCACGGATATAAGAAAATCGAATGGAAAAGAGTACCTTTCAATACAAAATCAATTTTAATATCAATTGGCAACTCATGTCAACTATTCAGCCCGAAAAAAAGCAAAAGGAAGTCAAGGATGGTAAAGAATAGGAAAAGAAAAGAAGCAAGCTAAGGAAAGTAGAAGCGAAAAAAATTACTTTGCAATTATCTCCTTTCGGCCGCGCGCTTTACTGACAAGAGAGGAGGTGGCGCGCGAAAAAAAATAAAGAGGGGGGTACGGATCGAAGCTTCATTTTTGGGTTACGACGTAACGAGAAAGAGAGTTCCGTGGGACGGCGCTATCGTCGAAGGGCAAAAGTGTACTCGTGGGAAAAGTGTGTGCGCGCGCTTGGAGCGGAGCGGGAGATAGAAGGTGTACGTATCAGCCCCAGGTCGATAGTAATAGCAGAGGCAGCAGCAGCAGCAGCATCGTGGCCTCGGTAAAAAGGAAAATCAATCGACATCCCCCTAGCCCTGAAGCAAAGGCTACAGATTGCCACCGAGGCTTCAAGTGCACACGTCTACATCTCTCTCTCTCTCTCTCTCCTTCGCCTCTTTCGTACTTACACTCGCAGGCACTTCGCGCTCTTCTCTGGTACTGCCCCAGTAGCCTTTTTCATATATTCGCCCGGCGATTATCGCGATGCCGGGGCTCCCGGCAGTAAGCCGCTTTCGGCGATTCGAGAAAAGGGAGCATTTAGAGCGCGATAGCGTTTCCCTAGAATTACGAAGCTTATGCAATTTACATCGGCTGGATCTCGGTAATTAGGTAAAGAATATGAGTTTTTGGAGGCTGTTGTGGAACTGTCAGAGATTTATGATTGCCTTACTTATCGTGTGCTTGGTGGTATTTTCGTTTTTTTCTCTTTTTTTATTTGACGACGATATCGAAGTTTCGTTATTGCTTCGACTTACTCATGCTTACGTGACTAGAAATTTTGGTTTATGCATTCAACGCTAATAAGCAGTAACTATAATGGAATTATTTTTCTATTTTATTTATCATTCTAAAAAACTGTATACCGCTTAAATTGAACTTTCTTCAGATAAAAGCATCTGAAAAGATTTTCGGAAATAAATGTCATACAAAAAGGTTTTTTTCATTTATTTCATTTATTATTCACTCTAATATATTTTAGTTACAAGTTCAATTTTTAAGTAATTACACACTAGGTTATTTAAGTGCTTAAAATTGTTCTTTTATTGCTGCATAACTTTAAGCCTTACTTTTACTTGGAAATAAAAATGTCGAATAAAGGTGTAAAGTTATATTTGTTTTGTACTTAAAGTAGTTTGTACTTGTAGTTCTTACAAGCCCGAGGTGCAGCTTCGTTACGTCGTACGGTTTCTTTGACTAATGAAAGGATTTTTCCGCTCGGTGAATTTCTACAAGTGGGTGAATCTTTCGAAATCGAAAGTAATCCATTAATAGAAGTTAAAACAAAAAGGTAATTGAAAATAAGGATTCCTCTTCTATTGTGTCAGATTTAATGTAATGAAATTAAATATTGCAAAAGAATGCTTTGGAAAGTTACAATACCGCGTGTCTGACTACACCTATGTCAATACTACTTATTGTGAAAATTGATACTTACAATTCTTATAGTTTTTTTTTTAGACTATTTAGACTATTTTACTCTAACATGATAAAATTAAAAATATAATTTTTCATACTCATCTTTGCGTTATGTTCACGCAGGTATAATAAAGGCTACGCGAAAAAATACACGATCAGCTATATAAAAAGGGCGAATTGTTGAAGCAAGAGAGGGAGGAAGATGCGGAGATGCTATGGAGGGTATTGACTACTACCCCCGGGGACCGGCTCTAATTTAAAAATCATACATCATATAAAGATCATTTTATTTTAAATTTCGACTATTTTGCTTTTATAATAAAATGAAAAAAAATTGCTGATAATAAATGATAAAAAAGAGGAAAATTTAGTTGGAGAAACGGCCATTTTCCTTTAAATTTTTCATAGACCCTTCTTTGCACTATTTCTACGCACGAATAATAAATGCGGCGCGAGAAAAAGCGTCGAGAGGAAAAAAAAGACACGATAGCCAATATAAAAACGGTGAAGTTGAACGAGGAAAGGGGGGAGGGGGAGGGACCGTGAGAGACCGTGGAGCGTATCAGCTCCCATCTCCCACGGGCCGACCCGTACGTAACATACTCGAGGATTTTTCAGTCTATAACCTAAAACCGCCACCCCGCGCGAGCTTCGCGCCGTTGGCATGTGTAACCTCAAGGTTCGCCGAGCACGCGAGGTCACGAGTCAGCGAGGGAGTAGGGGGCAGCGAAACGAGGGGAAAAAAGTCCGAAAATTCTTCATTTTTACGTTTCCCTATAGCCATGATAGAAGGCGAGGGAAAGGGAGCACACCCCCGGAAAAAAATTCTCATCCGACGGCTGCGCTGCAGCCGAAAGATGATTACACGGGAGAGAAAGAGAGATGAAGGAGCGGGAAGGAGGGCTGAGGGTGAAGCAAGGTATATATGGCGGAAAAAGGAAGGGAAGTAATAATAGAGAGAGAGGGTGCGCGCGCGGCCGTATACGTGTGTGTGCTCGCTCCTCGCTCACTCGCGCGCGCGATCAAGCGAGGGAAGTCGACGGGGATAGCTAGCTGGATGGCAAAATATCAAAGTAAAGCTGTGCCCTGTTGGTGTGTACGTCTTTTCTCTTTTTGTCTTTTCTCTTCTTGTCTCTCTTTTAAGGGAAAAAGGACGGCGCGGTGAGAAAAAGCATGTGCAACGGAGAGAAAAATAGCGAGGCGACTTTAATAAAGATCGGTGGAGGAAGTTTTATGCGTTGAATATGGCCGGCTCGTCGAGCGCCGTTGTACAATTTTATGTCGCTTTAGTAGTAAAACGTACGTGCCCCGCATTATCTATACGGATTTCATTATGAACGAATGACTTTCTCATTTTTCGTTTAGTCTGGCTTGTTACGCCTTTCCACAGTAGTCACTACCTTCTCTCTCTTTTTCTTTCTCTCGCTCACCCGCTCTCAAAACTTGCAATGAGATTCACTGCTAAAGGACACGAGGGCTAACTTCGTTATCGCTTTTTCACACATTTAACTGATTTTTACCAATATTCGAGCTTCCTGTATTCGATTTTAGTTGCCATTCGACACCGCCAAATTTATTTCAAATATTTTTTCATTTATCAACGCATTAAAATGTAAAATTTACTAAATATTTTACGATTATTTCTACAGCTAACATGTAGCAAATATATAACCAATATCAGTTTTTTGTAATCCATATAAAAAATCGACTTAATAATGAAAGGGTCTTGCAATCAAATTTTAACACTAAATCTTCACTTTTTTTCTTTCCAATTAATTTTTAAAAATAGAACGTAAATATAAGCTGTTTTTAAAATATTTTATTTTCCTTTTTTTTACAATTCATTAATCGCATCGATTTTCAGAGATTTATTTTAAAAAGTTCACGTATATACGTCAGTAACAATATTTATTTATAAGAATAAACACTCCAGATGAGACGTAAAATCGATTGTACATAGGCGATACATGGTTTGCCTTTGGTTCATACACGAAACACAAAAGGTCACAAAAGTGATGCTTTAAAAAAAAATGGTAAGCAAAAAATATTAAATTTTCCAAATCTCGAGTTAAATCCAGTTGAATTATTATACTTAACAACGGACGTTGGGCTCGCGATTTTCGTTCTCTCCCGCAGCGCAAGATTCAAAGGAAAAATAGAAAAAGAATTTTGGAATTCCAATCGCGTGAACACGTAATTCGGAGGCTTGGCGGAAAAGCACGAGCCACGGCCGATACTAAATTTACGAATGGCGAAAGAAAAAAAGAAGCGGCGAATGGGCGGTAAACAAATGAGGGTAACGTAGGCGCAGCCGCGAGGGAGAGACGTTGTGTAGGGTCGCAATAGCAGCCGCGCGCCATCGCAGGTATGGGAAACAAAAATGCCCGCGGTGCGCCCGCTAATAATCCAAGTGATCAGAGCCTGCATGAGAATTCACTGTGTTAGGAAATTTGCTCTATTTTAAAGCACTAATTTGAACTATGTAAATCGTCCTCTTTTCTCTGCATCTTTTATCTCTCCGTCCTTTTTATCAAATTGTGCCCTGATGTGCTGTGGGTGTTGTTTACAGCGATTTTGGGAAAATTAAAAGCGCGCAACGAATGTCCGCTTGCTTTTATTTCAGGTGTATGCAGTTATCGTTAAATTTCTTTTGCTGGGTGCAATTGAATTTGAAGATGTTTTCTGTTTTTTCGAGATAATCGAAATGATCAGATGCTTTCGCATATGCGCCTATACGAAGACAATTCGCCTTTTTGCATTGTTTTGCCGGCGCGCGTGCCTCAATTACCGTAATAATAGCTCTCGCGCGACAGCGCTAACTATGCAAATATTAACGTTTTTTTTTAATAAAAATTCGTACATTTAAGTTGTACTTGCAAAAAATTACACCATCAAAGCTATTTTTGTTTAAAAAATATCAGAAATTACACACCTGGATATTCAATTTTTATATTTACTTTTCGAGGAACGACAAGATTCAATCAAAGGAGCCAAGGAGGATTCGAGGCTGGCGTACTCGGACCTTTTCTACTTGGCGAGAATAGGCGACTACCAGCGAGCAGAAAAATTGGAGCACGGAAGCGTAGGGCTGAAAGCGCGAACAAGAATAAGTATGCATATTGCAGCTGAATGCGAATTGTACGAAGCGCGACCAGGATTGGGAAAAGAGGTTGAGTGTCATAACGACATAACCTCAAACAAATTTGGAGAGATGGAAGGGAAATTCATGCATCTCCCACCCATGCTGAATCGTGGCGTTCGGCATCTTTCTCATTCGGGGGAGGTCGTTTGGTTCTCTACTCACTTTTTTGGTGGAATTAATTGCACGAGGGAATTACTTACCTCAGCTCCCTACACTTTTTGCGCGGTCTTTTACCGTATAATCAGGAAGAAAATCCGCCTTATAATGACGTTCTTCATTAGGAAATTAAATGTTATGTACCATTTGAGTCGTTTATTAATTTGAAGAAAATCCAGATTGTTCATTGTGTAACATAAGAATCGCCGAGGAAATAAAATTGTTTGTTCAATCAAAAATTAAAAAAAGGTTTTTTATTAAAAAATGCAGCAAAGGGTCGTGATACACTGGGGCATAAAAGCTACAGATGTGTTAAATTAAACTTGCAAATTGAAGGAGAAAGAAGCCACTAAACAAAAGCTCTGCTAATCGACGTCAAATGTCCCCCGATCCAATAGGCAGGTTGGCTATCGTAAAAGTAATCGTTAAAAAAGCGCCGAAAACTCACGAAAACTCCCGGCAATTCGGGAAGAATGGATCGGAAGAGGTGGCCGAGAGAAACACGCTCGCACGAGCTCTCAGGTGAGTAGTATCCTCTCTCCTTTCGTCGCAGAGGGGGAGAGAAGCATAATCGCGCAAGAGGGTGCGCGAGGGAGAAAGAGCGCGGAGCCTCCCTAACCTAAAAATTCCGAGCGCGAGCGAAGTAGTCTCTTAATCTTCGGGAGCTCCGTTGGAGGGGAGTTGGCAGTCGGAACGAGCGCTCGCCACCCCCGAGAAGCTGCATGTGCGTGCCCACACGGGGCGGCGGGGAGGGGGTGCACACGCGCGCGCGGCGGGGTCAGTCTTCGGCACCCTCGTTAACCTACGAGACTGTCCCTCCTCTCCCCCGCGCCGCCCTCGGAAATAATAGGGGCGCGGAGGGGTGGGGTTGGGGGTTGGGAGCGCCAGGGGGGAGGCAAAATGTTTTATCGGCCGAGAGCCTACTTACTTTTGATCACCCGGTCCGTTGTGGAGAGCTTCTGGGAGTTGTTGGAGGTCATCCTGGCGACTTGGGTATTGTGCTGCTGGTGACTAGTATCTCCGATGGCGCGGCGGCGCCGCTGGCGGCTCGCAGCGCTGCTATCCGCGCGCCTCGCTCTCGTCCCTCACTCTCCTTCCTCTGACTCTTGCGTCTTCTCGCTCCGCTTCTTCCGCCTCCTCTTCTGTCCGAGCACACTTTCTCTCTCTCTCGATCTGGCTATCTCCGGTGCCTCGGCCCTCGGCGCGGCGACCGAAAACGGGGGTTGCCCGCCGCAGGCGAAAGTGGAGGAGGGGTTGGGCGGGGGAGGGAAAGGCCCGCACTGGAGGGAACACCTTTTTCTACTGGTTGCTGCTGCTGCCGCTGATGCTCTCGCTGGCGACGTGTCCGGCCGGGCAGCGTATAGATGCCTACTGGGGCCGCGGCATCGTCCTCCGCTCCTCCCGCTCCCACGTCGCAAGCGGCGGAGGATGGCTATCGACGGCCGGGCGACGCTCGCAGCAACCTCGTCTCCGCGGACGGCAGCACGCGCGGGGAGAGAGAGGGAGAGCAGCGCGGGCTGTACACACGCGAGAGCGCGCGGGCGCGCTCGCCAACGCGTACCACTCTATCCGGAGGCTGGCCCGTCGCCGCTGCAGCGCGCTAGCAGATCTATCTCACGGCGAACTCGTCGCGCCTCGGCCGCCTCGTCTCTTCGCCTGCTTTTCTTTCTCTCCCTCTCCCTCCCGCACTCTCCTCCTCACTCTCTTTCCGGCGTACAAGCTCTGCTCTCAAGTGAAACACGCACTCGCGCACCGTATCATCCTTCTCTCGGCAGCCGCTCGCTCTGGCATCGACGACAATGGGAGTGGGTGGTGGTGCTGCTGCTGCTGCCGCTGCGTATCCACTTCGCCGTCGGAGACACCTCCGCCTCGTGGAGAGAGAGCAGACGACGTCGATACGCGCACGTTATGTATATGTGGCCGCGGCTACGTATACACACTCGACGGGGGAGGGGGGCAAACTCCGCTGTGGCTCCGATACACCGCGCACTCTTCACTTCTTTTAATTTATTTACTTTGCTTCTCGCTATTTACTCTAACGACGCTCCCCGCGCTGGGCCGCGTATGTCGGCGAGGGCGGAACGTCGCGACTGCGGCGCGGAGGTCGCGCGCGACTTACTGCGCGTGCAGAGGCAGGGGCCCTATCGATGACCGATCCTCCGCGTCGAGGACGGCGCGACGCAGTCGAGGCTCGCCGTGGGCATTCGGCCGCTGCTACTGGCCTGGCTGGCTCTCCTCTGCCGCGACTGGCGAACCGAGCGCCGCTTCTGCTCCGGCGCCCCTCCTCCCCCTCTCGCTCGCGCTCGCTCTGCCCTGCGTGTCGCGCGAGGGAGACGGAGCGAGGCAGCGCAGGCGCGCGCGCCTCTCCTTCCTACGCCTCGGCAGTACGTTTATACGGGCAGGGAACGGAGAGCCGAGTCGGCGCGAGCCAGGCCAGCTCGAGGCTCGGGGCGGGAGGGGAGCGGGCCGCCGAGTGCTTCTGCTGGCTGGCGGTGGCGCGCTATCGCCGCCGCTGCTCCTTCTGCTGCTGCTGCCGCCGCTGTTGCTGCGACTCCAGTCCTTTGCTCCAGCCCGGCGTGCAGGCCAGCCGGCTCCGTGTCTTCGGCACTCGCGCCGCTGCTCGCGCGCATGTACGGGTCGAAGCGGCCGTGAACGGTGTTCGTGCTTAGGCGAGGCGGCCGACCTAACCAAGGAGACGTGCCGAGCCTACTCGTCTGTGCCTCTTTTCTCTCGGGTTCGGCGCGGCTGCTCCCTCGGCTGCTCCTTCGGTTGAACGGAGAGCTGCGGCGGCGAAAGGAACCGCAAGGGTGATGCGGTAACCCCAAAACGCGGGCGGACTCTGTGTACGCGCACTCTGCAGGCCCGGACTTTATCGCGACGTCGCGCTTGCTGCTCCCCCTACTACTGGAGTGCAGCCCGCGAGTCTATACCCCCACCACGGCAGCAGCTCGGGTTCGCGGAGCTTCCTAACCTCTCCGGGCTGCGCGCGACCAACGGCGACTCTTCCTCCTATCGCTGTCTCACTCGCGGGCGGTCTCGACTTCGATCTGTCTGTCCGATGCCTGGACTCGTGCCTCGCCTTGTGCCCGCTCGAGCCGCTGTACGCCTGTACCCACGCTGCTAGCGGGGTGCGTTTGCATTAGCATGCAAGTGCAGACCAATACAGAATGACCGTCATCCATGCTTTTATTTTCTTTTAGGTCTTTAGATAATGGGCGACCTTGCCTAAGGCCTTGCAATTGCATGAGTGCGAAAGAAATAGCTGTATTTATGCCCACTGGCACTCAGGTGGTAGCGGTATTCGCTGAATGAAAACGCACCCTGAGACGAGGAACGCAAGCTCTTTTTCGATATGGAGCTTTAGTTCATTTTCATTTGTTGGCGCTTTTCCACGGTGTCATGCCTCGTTTGTGCTCTTCAAATTATTCGCATTCACATGCTCATGCACATACGGGATGATTTCATTTTTTGCTTTGTGTTAATTCTCCTTAATTTCTCCGTACTTAAATTTATTTTCAATTGTTTCAACAGAATGTTGGAGTAACTAATTAATTAACGATAAAAACTTATATAGAATTCATTAGCATACGCATAGCGTAAAAAAGTAAATATTGAATACGAATTAAAATAATATTCTAAAATTTTAATCTGATAACTATTTTTCTACGTTGTGATTGTTTACATACAATTCTTTTTTTATTCTTTTTTGTTGAAAGTGAAGAGTATCATTATGAAATAACAAATTTTATACTTGCTTTGTTGGAAGGGTCATGAAATTTTTATTAATAATAACACCTCAATTTTTCACGGTGACATTTTCAATATATAGGTATAATACAAATTATTTATTTATAAATCAATAGAGATTCTATTAGGTCAAATAATTATTTAGGAAGTTAGTCTGCATGAATGTACTGCAGTAGCTAATTTCGGATCATTAATCAGTCGGCTTGAACAAAGTGAGGCACGTATACTGTCGGCCATGCGCATCATTCCGAATATTACGGTAAATCAGTCGAATGGTTATTGCATACAAGAGAAACTCGTGGATAAAATAAACAGGCATAACAAATTATATATACATGTCTATATCGTATCACTCCACTTGCACCTACACATACATACGTGTGACTGCACACTTGGTTGATCACCGCAGGAATGACGTTACATTCTTTTTCACATCCGTTAAAGTTATAGTGAGAGATGAAAATATCGAAGGTAAGTGCAGGTATGCAGAAAGTAATTAGGTCAAATTTATTGCTGCCTTTAAATAATGAATAAACATCTGGTTAGCTTATGATGAATTTTTATTGAAACTATTAATATTTAATGGTAAATAAAAAAAGTGTAAATTCGATACTAACAGATTTAAAAAAAATTAAAACTACGCGAGTACACAAAAACGAAGTTACAAAAAAAATTTTGCGATTACAAATTGGGAACAAAGAAAATGCTTTTTTAGTAAATACTTTTTTTTTAATAAACTATAATATATACTATAACAAATTTTTAAAATTTAACATTTGAAAGGTCTTGTAATAAAATTTTCATTATGATATCCTAATTATAAGTAACCCCATAGTCACATATTGAGTATTACAGTTTTTTTCTAAATATCATTTTTTCTAATTAAGATAAATTCAAAAATCTTGAACGAGAATGTTAAAAAATATTTATCATAATTGATAGCGCAGAAATGGAAATCATGAGAATTATTAAAAAAATTAAAAAAAACCGAATTTCGAAAATCACGATTTCCAATAATTAAACAAAGTAATTGATAAAAACCTTATAAAGGTTTTGATGCACCCTTCATTTTCAAAAAACAAACATTTTAAGCCCAAGATCCTGAAATTTCACCGAAAATTGTAAAGAATGTAGCTGCTTATTCACACACACGCGCGCTCTACACACACACACGCGCGCGGACTTTTCTAAAAATGGTGTACTTCGACTCCAATTGATTGAAAACAAACTTCTATTTTCCACCGTCACAAAGCTTCCTCTATGAGGAAGAAAAAAGCAATGCATACCATATAAACATGGTCATAAATGATCTTAAATTCAATTTTGATAAATTTAAGTTAATTTAGGCTCCTATACCAATAAATAAATGAAATATCTTCTTTTAAGTGCAAAATTTTATTTTTATGATTATCGAAATTTTATGAACTTTTTTTTAACAAATAAAGAAGTTATGATTGCCCAGTACTGCCCAGTTTTCATAGTTTATATAATAAAAAAACGCTTTTGGAAATTACCCTTCTGTTTAAAATACACATATGTATATAAAAATATGATATGGGAGCGTTGAAGTAACGTAGCAGCTCGAAAAAATGTTAACTACTCAATGGTTACAATTTGGTAAAAATTGTCAAGCATGTTAATTTTTGTAACACAAAATATTAGTCAGGAAGACTTTTCAAGTAAACGTTTCATCGCAGTATTCAATTATATGTATACCCAACAATCTTGCCTTCTATCCCACTATACCACATTTATGATTGAGCACATTATTTACACTTATTTTTTAAATATAAATTTGATGTAAATAAACACTGAAAGTAATAAATTAAATTAAATTTGCAAGTTATAATTGTGCTTTATTATATAAGCATTAATATAAATAATTATGCACTTGCCATTTCGTTTTCACTTTATCTACAATCGTCTCTTTTTGTTTGTTTTGAGACATTATTTCTTGATAAAATTTTAAATAAATAAATAAAAACACGTTTTTTATTATTATTTAAATATAATACGCGGACGGTATTGGGCAACAGTTTAGTGGGCGGATTTGGGCAACTAAAAAATTGTACACTTTAATGTCCTGCTCGGGAACTAGACAGAGTACGCGTTACTTCGCATTTTGAAGCTTGAGACTTGTACTAAACAACTCATTTTTTTATTTTCCAAACTGGCTTAAAAAATGTGGTCAAACGCTCAAAAGTATCTCGGTACACAACGAAAATGTTAACGACGGAATTTTTAGCTCCTGAAATATGAAAACTTAGTTTTCTGTGCCGGTCACGGAATATGAAGGATTATTCGAATAGATTGATGAAAATTCGCGTCAATTAAACCGCCATTATCTCAGAAAGCAAGAAATTCACGGTGGGCGGTACTGACCTGGGTACTGGGCGATGGGCGGCGCTGTGCAACTCTCCCCTAAATCTTGTTGTAGAAATACAGAAAAAACTTAGAAGTCTTATAATTCCCTTCGGTTAAAAAGGTCGCACCGCAACGCGTTACACTTTTATATACAAATAGTGGGATAAATTTCGAAGAAAAAAAAATCAGTAGATTCGAAAGGTTTGGCAAGGAAAAATAAGCGGTGTGCGCCAAGTCTTTAAAAATACTTGACGATCTCGCTGTTTTTCCGACAATCCGCGAGGTGCGAACGACGTTACACGCGCGCCCATCCTGGATGAATTCGACATTCCTATAACCGTTATATACGCGGTGACCTAGTTTAACTTTCTTTTAAACTTTAAGGTTTTAATAAAATGTAGAAAACATTCGTTGCATGCAATTCAAATTGATTAACTACAATTTTATATCTTTCTCGATTTAATGATGGTTTATATGATTTTTTATATACAATCGATTATTATGCGAGTTTGTGATACAAATTTTTGTACATAATATAAAAATTTAACTGTATTTCATGTTTGTAGTAATTTTTTTAGTGAGCAATGTAATGAAAGTAATAGTAAGTAAATAGTAGTTTCCGATACAAGTGCGAGAAAGTGATTTTTAGCCTCGTGTGACGTTTGCGCACGAGCGAAGCGAGTGCGAAAAGTTCGCATGAGGCTAAAATCAACTCTTGCATGCTTATCGATCAATATTTTATGTAACTCCGTGTGTAAAGCGCTGTTTCACTTACGCATCCGTCAAAATCGGCATTTTACGCGGTCGTCACACGAGGCTAAAATCACTATTCTCGCACTTGTATCGAAAACTACTATTTCAAACGAGATTTCAAGCTTATTCTAAGTGTGTAAAGCAACTGCTTTACGCATGATTGCGAATTGACCAATAATCTTTTTATGCACAACTTGGGCATAGTTTAGTATTAAATTTTACGCACACGTGTTAAAAAATACCTCGCGTAACTTGTGCGCAAGCAGTTCTGACACTCATCTCTTTGAGTCTGTCTGCATAAAGCACAAGCACATTGGAGGGGGCAGGGAACAAGAAGCAGTTTCCCATCTATATAAAACTATCGGTCAGCAGATTAAAAAATCGTCTTTAGGGCCTTTCAGGCAAAATGAACAGGAACAGTAACACTTAAGGGGATGTGAAACCCTCTTGTAGGAATCTGCATTATCGGCATAAGTATTTTATTTATTATTGAAGATGAAAATCATTTTTCAAAATTCGGCCAACGTACTGCCCTCCGCAATTGTGTAAGGAAACTGTAAAA
>JAXIUT010000001.1:7302882-7329077 GCA_035586675.1 Eurytoma californica
CTGCTCGTCCCATTATTACGACTATTAATGATGACGTCAAACTTTTTACTGCGTTACTTCGCAGCCGCGATCGGGACGCCGCCATGGCGAGATGAGTTATCGATAGACATTAATCAATGGATGAAGAACCTCGCCGCGGGTGTTTCTTGCTTTGTGTTGCGACTCCTTTTTTAGGTCTTTGTCCGAGACCAGTCCGAGGTACTTTTACGATTTGACTCATTGATGAATATATTTGAATCTCCTAGTATCAAAAAAGCCGTTGATGTCTTCATTCAATTTTTGAATCTGAGTCGAACAATAACTCAATAAATAAATAAATATTGAACGAATTTTATGGATTAATTGAAGAATTACTCCACAAAATATATATATTTTTGTTTAAGATTTTCAGTGATTTTTTAAAATGCTACTTTGTTTAGCTTTACTGCCATTAATAATACAATCAGCAAAAATTAATTGATTGCCCGAAAAAAGATGGTACGTAGAGCAATAAAAAAAGAGAGTTTAAAATAATGCTTCCTCTTTAAAATTTTATTGCCTGCTCCTTACCAATTACGCAGAGAGTGACATATGTATCATCGGTCATAATTATTTCTACAAGTTACTCGTGCAAGCCTCGCCAAAGAAATGCAGCATCGAAAAGGTATAAAAATGCTTATTACGCTGTCTTTAAGTACCGCGGGCTCGTATAATAAACGCTTTAAAAGGCCGCTTTCTCGAACTCGCCTCGTGAAAGTTGCTCTTAATGCTGTCGAACACCCATCAAATTTTCGCGAAACAATTCCGAATGGGGCGCTTCTCGTGTTTTTTTCCTTCTGAGTGTGCAGCACGCAAACGCAAGGCCGAAGTAAGGCAGCTTTAAAATTTAATTTTTACCAAAGGATCGCTTGCTTTTGATTTTTATATGGGACTGATCAACACCTACTTAAACACCTGCAATAATAAAGATTTTGATCGCAATCCATAATTTATTTAAATACCCATTGATTCTGGGTATTCCTGTAAGAACTTAGATCGAATATTGAAAAATTCAATTCTATTTTTGTATAAACCACCTTTCATATCAGAGTTGTTAAAAAAAATTTATTTCCGATGACTTAGTCAAATAAAGATAGAATAATTATTGGCGACTTCTTATATTAGGCATGATTTTACGATAAATCCAATTTAGATGAGCACAAAGATAAAATTTACGAGTTTAATCTTCTCCAAAGCAAAAGCAAACGGAAGATCCACTAAAACTGCAAGGGAATCTAAACTATACCTCCACCCACACCGAAACAAAAACTCTCGTGCCATGAGCGCAAAAATCTCGCCTAATTAAGGGAAGCAAATTAATTCTCCTTGCGCAAGAAGCCTAAGCAAAAACGCAGGGAGAGGCCCGTGGCCCAGAAAAATCGGCCGAAAGTGCAGAAACGAGGCAAGTGTGTTACGCTCATTTTTTTTAGGAAAAAAAGTTTTAATACCGGCGGATAAGGCATCGGCGAGTTTTTGCGCGGCGGACTTGCGTCAGGCTCGTGCCGGCGCACGTGCGCGCGCTCCTCTTTCACTCTCGCCGCGCGGCGCAATATTGAAATTTAATTTTTCGGGAGGGGGCGAGCGCTTGGGTTTCGATAATTAAAGAGTGGATGCGGTTTCGCGTGCAGGCGCGCGCGCGCGAACCTCTCGGAAGTGAAACCGTTGCCTCGTTTTTAATTGTATTGATCCTTCGTTTCTCCTTCTTTTTATGCGTTCGCACTTATTTTTTAACGAGGAAATCGGGAATTGCGCGCGCTTTTTGCATTAAATTAGTTTTTTCTTGCTTACTTTGTTGGAGGAAAAAGGGAGTGATTTTGTACGAAAGGCTCCTCTTTTGCCAATGGCGATTAACCGTTATGTCATTGAGCATCGGTGTGATTAAAGTCACGCTTCAATCGCTTTCGCGGTTGCGTCACTGCTTCATGATCCTGAAAACTTTTTTTTACTTTCTAGGTAAAGTACGGACAATCAAAAGTAATATTTACGGTTATTGTTATTGGAACCAGCGATGCATGCAGTAACTTTTAATTAAAAAAATCTATTTTATTTATTTATAGAATGTGAAAAATAATGAATGTAGCAACATTTTGGTATCGCTATTCAAATATTTTCCTGAATATTTAAAACATTCTATAGACCAAAAATGAAGTATGGATCTTATTTATCTTTGTTATTTGAAAAATTTAAAGAAAAGGTGAATAAAGTATTGGAAGCGAGAAGAAGACTTTCACGGTGCTTTTGATATTATAAAGGGTTCGCCGCAATCATTGTATAAGCTCCCAAGGGATCTATTTAGGACGTGACGACGGCAAAATTTGGATAGGGTTAACCTACCACCGAAGAGCCTTTCGGTGCCGTCTTGCTATAAGCCACGATACTTGGAGAAACTATCAAATTTAATAATATGAGTAACCGATCTTTTAGAAATAGATAGACCCCAGATAAAATCTACATCATAGAATAATGTTACTCAACAGGAAGGAATTTAAAAAATGTATTTTGACGCGCAACTCATGCAATCATCAAACGAGACAGCATTCAAAACATACCGAACACGTAAATTACAACTCAATCGGGTAAATAACGCAATTCATTTGAGTATCGCTAGTAATTTGCAGTAATCGCACAGCACTTAGCATGAGCTCAGGAGCGTAACTCATCGAAATGCACTATCCAGAAAGAGGAAGCGCGCTCGGACGGGTGGATCGTTCGAGAAGAGAAGAGAAAGGGGGGAGCCGACGGGGGTGCGCCGACTACCTACAAACCAGGTGCGCGCTTTCGTATTTGTATATGCGCGTAAATAAACTCGCGATTCGGCAAACATCGGTCGCCCCGCTGCCTCTGCGCGCGTGTCGCCGCGTATACACCGTGTTTCACAGTTTCTTGAGGCACTCGCCGAAACTATGTTAGCGAAAAACCGGTTTTTTTTTCAAGTGCCTACTATTGATTCTACGTAATGGCTATAACCTTTCGCTTCTATTAGGTGCTGAATGTCTACCGTTTCAGAAGGCGAAATCAAGTTACCTGTATAGGTACACGCATCCCGGTAAAAAGAATAACATTTTGAAAAATTTTTCATCCATCCAAATATTTATCTTATTCTCCTGTCAGCGAAAGGGTAGAGCGCTAAAATTTCGACGATCAACGGCTCGAATGGCCGCTTTTAACCCATTCGTTCTAATTTAATGGCAGGCGCGGGCTTTCAATCCTGGCAGCAATCAAGGCGCGCGAGGACCCGACGACAGCCACACCGGTTGCCATTCAATTAAACCCCCCTCCCCACCGGGCGATTAACCCGCTCCCCCTCTAAGCCCGAGGAACGTGCGCGGCGCGTCGCCGCGAGATTTATGCCGTTATAGAATCGCGCCGATAATAGTAGCACGCGCGAGGAAGCGATCTATCAACGCAGGCTACCGGTGGCTCGCGCGCAACCCTTTGCTCGTGGCTTTTCGGGAAAAAAAAGAGAATAGCACCGGGGCCAGCCCTAAACGCGAATCCCGCGCAAACGTGTTATTAGCCCTTAAGGGTGGAGTCGCGCGATTCGGCGAAGAGCGAGCGCGCGGGAAGGGGGAATTAGGAGCCGGCCCGACGCGGGTAATTACCGCCTTTTGCAGGGCAGGGCCTCCCTCTCCCCGGCGCTTCGTTTATAATTTTTGGAAGTGCGCAAGTAGGAATTTCATGCGCCGGATTAGATTAAAGAAGCGATGCGTGAGCGCACGAACGTGTAATTACACTTGCTTTTTCGTCGGTCGTTTTTTTTTTCGCCGGGGCGTGCGGGGATCAGAGATGTTATCCGCGTGGATTTTGATAGATTCCTTTTTTGTTGTACGACGCGGAGTAAGTATCGTTAGGGACTTTGTTTGGAGTGGGGTAGATTGGCATCGACGCTGAGTTTCTCGATGTTGTTCGACGATATCGATTTAATCGCGTAATGTCTCTCCACTCGGTAACGCGAGGAATGAAAGATTGAATTAAACGCGCTATGAGTCAACAAGTATAATTTAGAAAATTGGGGATACAAATCGTATTCACTTACAGCTGCTGAAAAAATATTTGAATAAAACCGATATATATTATAAACATTTTTTAAGTACTATTTTTGAAATAAGTTTCTTGAAACGTAAAAAGTGAAATGTCAATTTTGTATATTTCCTCAAGTTTGGTGATTGACAGGATTTTTTATACCTAATTTATCTTTACGTATTTGATTTTATATATTTTGATACGAAACTCATCTGGCTTTTTGTTATTTATTTTACTTTATCCTCGAATGCGAAGGTAAAATTCAAAATTCAAACTCAACACCAGGAAATTATGTTTTCCAGGGGAAAAGAGCAAAACGCCGAGGAGACAAGGCGCGATACAGCGGAGCTAATCAAAAATCCAAGAAAACTATCAGTGTTTGTCGCCGGAGGGGTACTTAGGCGGGCGCGTGCGTTGGCTCCGCCTCGGCCACGCGCCGCCAGCTGCGTCCACCCCCGCGCGTCTGTACACACTGCGCGTATCGCCGCGCGCCGAGACGAGGGCCGCGCTGAAAAATGTCGCTCGATTTATCTCTTTCGGGGATTTCGAGAAATCGTCAAGGCTCGCAGAGAGCGCGAACGGATGATCCCCTCCCGGCTGTCAACAATTTTCAAGGTGGATATTTGTCTGAAAGCCTTATATATATCTTTTCATTGTTTGGATTTATAAAAATTTTTGTGAAAGGGATTTTTCCGTGATTCAAGAAATTTTTTGTAGTTTCCTGTTTATTGTCAAAAAAATTAAATAATAGGTAATAATTTTGAAGTAAACATTTTATTAAAATAAAAGTATAATATCGAAAATTATTAATGAAGCGAAAAAAGAAACCCTTCCGTTTGTCATCTGTCAAGCGTTTGTAACCCTAAAACGTATTTCAGAAAAAATCCAAATCCAACGATACTCCTTTCCACCTCAGAAGCTCGATAATAAAAAGTCCGGGCACTCGTCACTATTCATTCTGCAGTCGATCATCGAGAAAATTTGAATACGCGCATTGTGCGCGCGGGCGGACAAGAAAAAAAGGGTAGAGGGGAGAGAGAGTCTCGCGCAGCCGATAAATTCAATCATCGTACAGCTGCCCGGCCGAAAATCTCAGGTACGCTCGAAGGCAGAGAGCGAGCGCCTCAAAAGCGCCATTATCCACCCGCGCACGCGCGAGCCACCGGAATGGATACGCGCGATCTCGGCGCAGTTTGAGAGAGAAAAAAAAAGAAAGGGAGGAGGAGAGAGAGAGCGTAACCCCTTCTTTTTCCGACGCCGTGAAAAATGCAAAATCATCCCCCATCAACCCTTTCCCCGGACGGCGGCACAAACAGACGGACGTGTAGGCACACACGCGTGAATGAGACGTAGGCCGGGGCCCGATGAGTATCGAGCGCAGCTGCTGGACTCCCCCACCTTATTTCGCAGGTAAAATTTTGGCACGCGCTCGCTCTCCCCTTTCACTCCCGATTTTCCACGTGTGGGTGTGCGCGCGATCCCCTTTCTCTGCCGGCGCAGCCCTTCTTCTTCTCTTTTTTTTTTGCACCGGGAAAGCCGCACCTTGTGAAGGATCGCCCGGTCCTTCAATGGCCGGGGAGGGGGAGGGGAGAGGAGTCGCCGTGAAAGGGGTAGAGCGGCGGATCCGCGCGATCTCCTTTTGTCGCGCCGGGGACAATGGGGGACTTTCCGGGGCTGCACTAGCTGGAAAAGGCGAACACCCACGTGCGGCCGTGCTATGCCTAATGGAGCGGCGCGAGCGCCGGGGGGGACGAGCGAGCCGCAGGAGACATGTGCACGCGAGCCAAGATTTTTCCGGACACTTCCGGATCCGAGTGCACCCGGATACCCTTTCACCCTTTGTTATTCTTCCTTTGCCGCTTTTCGAGTACTTTTTTCCAGATTTCAATCCTTTCCGATGCTTATTTAATGATTCTGTATAGAACCTATGCAGAATACTGTGATTTTATGTCTTGATATTTTTCTAAAATATATTTATTATAAATTTAATGCTAATATTATCAATTTTTTAAAAAAAATTAAAATACTGTAAGACTAATTTCTCTAACAGTATAACTTTTTTCAATTACTTAGAAAATAGCTCGTTATTTAAATAAATAAACTAAGTAATTGATTAAAGAAAAAAATATCCTAAAGAACACGATCAACAAACAACATATTTCCATTATTTTATGGAATATGAAAAAATATATAATTTACGACGATCAAAATTTATCCCCCATAAATTATTATGATTATCTCGACAAATCGGGGCGGCGTAGAAAAAAAAGGAACTTCTGTTTACCGAAATTTTCGTTTGTCGGCGTGTAAAGCTCGCGCACAGTGGGTTTCCTAATTACATGCTTGTTGCGCCCGAAATTCAAAGTCTGGTGCGCCGCCGCGGCATATGGCGCTTTTACGGCGCGCGACACGCATCCCGTACACAAAACTTTCCCTCCTGCAGGGGGACCGCGATTTCTTCCCCCCTTTTTTCCGGCACTCTCGGCTTCCGGCTTTTTTCTGCAAGGCTGCACTTTTTTTCGCTCCCGCGCGTCGGCTCATGCTAATGAGGGAATAGGCGCGCCACCGATCGTCGCGTCTTGTTATTGTAATTTTACCTACCACCCTTTTTGAAAAAATTGAAAGATTATTCAAATAAATTTCTGGAATGCATAAACTATGAAGATTAATTTTTTTTAATCTAATTTATTTAAAAATTCTGGTTACGTACGTTACGGGACAAAGAATAATACCGTAGAATAATGGGTGCAAATTTTTTAATACATTTTTTATGAAAGCAAAACAAAATTACGCTTTCTTTTTGTAAAAATTAAGTTGCTTGAATCCGATGGCTCTCGGAATTTCGCATGCCTCTGTAAATTTACGATGCACGCGATTCGAAAGTGTCACGCGACAAAATTCACTTTTCGTAATTTGCATTTTTACGTAAGAATGTGTCAACGCCGGGCGATGCGATTGAATAGCATTTTCTACCTTGATCGATGCCATTATCGTATTACCATTTACCAATTTATCACTCACCTCTCTCTTGCGTGCCGCAAACAAAAAAAATTCCAAAAAATACGCTACATGATAATCACATTGGAATTATCTTTCTTTTGGGAATATGTTCATAATATATATTATCTTGTCAAGCTTCAAATTTATTTCCACATAAAAAAACACAAAAAAATGTTCTCCGTTACTCTCAAATAAATCAATTACATCGCACGTAATATCCCCGAGGCTACTGACATTTGATAACGAGGCAAGAAAAGAGCGGTGGATTGCCCGAATGGTTAAAAATTATCCTCGCTACCGATTGTTTTCCGGAATTCCGAAATTTCAGGGCCTCATTACCGGGCGTAGCATCCCTCCGTTGCTCTTGCGAGTGCCGCTAACCGCCGCGAAGTATCAATTACGTCGCGCAATTTGCAACGGCTCGCGCGCGTGCGCGCAATTTTGCAAAACGCCGAGGCACAGTGAAGCCGAAAGGGCCTGAAAACGTAACAATGCAATGGTCGGGGAAAAAAACGAGGACTGCAGGCGAAGGAGAGAAAAACGAGCGGGTTTACGATCGACTCTCGTGGGCACGCACCGGATGAAAAAATCATTTTACGCTCCCCCGATGCCTGCGCCGAGGTCCGCGGCGGAGTCGATCTCGGGCTGTAAACCTAAATTTAGAAAGTCATGCCTTTCTCGCACTTTACAGATTGCTCCTTTACTGCTTCAGGCTAGCCCCTTCTAAATAATTACTAAAAACACTTTTCACTTTAATGTCAAATTTTTGTAATTTTTAATCAAAATCGAATGATTTATAAAAGCTCTTTTCACTTTATTGTCAAATTTTTTTAATTTACAGTTTAAAAAGAAACTGCGATACACTTACATAGAGAAAACGTTAAATTTGTTGAGCTTCTAAATGTCTATTGTTTATTTTGGATAGCTTAAATTGCTTCTTCTACACCTAAAAGCGATATTTTCGGCAAATATTGTTACGAACCAGCCCAAAACGAAAATTTCCAAAATGGACAAACCTTCGGCAGATATACCTCAAACGCCACTTTGCGAACGTCACCGCCGAAGCTCGATACTTCCCACCTCCGCTCAAACAAATAAACAAGATAGGCATCCATCCCGAAAAAAAGCGCGCGGTTTTTTCGACCAAAAAAAGAAGAAAAATATTTGCCAAGTATCACCTCGCCGGGGCTGCGGTGGAGGCCCAGGCGAGAAAAATGAACCGCGTTTTACGGCCCCGCAGGAGGACGCGTTTGCTATTATCTCGGCTCGCGCCTTGAAAATTGAATGGTCGCGAGGGCCCAGCGGCCGACTTTGTATTTGAACGGCTCTCGGGCTTTGTTATTTGAGCCGCCAGGCCGGGGGGGATGTAATTGCGCTCGGCGAAATACGGGAAGCGTCGTAGAAACGCCAGGGATATTCCTTTACGATCGGACCTCGCGCGACCAACTGGATTAGTTCGTCAAATTCCGGTTAGTCGTTTAAGGGCGAGGTACGGTAAAAAGGTGTCAAGAATTTTTTTTTCTCGATGATGGCGATAGTAATTTTTTATTGGGGGTCGTAAAATTGCGAAATTCTAGCAATAAAAGTCTTCGCGTTTATTAGAAATTAAATTTTTTCTCAAGAAAGGATTCTATTATGGTACAAAAAAGATTTTTATGCGTTGAAGATGTCAACTTCGGACTCGGGATCAGTGACCAGGTAAACACAGCCGGAATAACGTGTGTTTAGTCGATGTGAAAAAAGTGTACGCCGTACATGTCTCGAAGGGCTGAATTTTAGCATTAAAACTAATTGAGCAAATGTTCATGACTTTGTATATAATTTCGTTTTCGAAACACCAGTAATTACCGGTGGAAAGCCTTTCGGCTACCGCATGGAAGTCACGACACTCGAAGCTCAAGTCGTCGCTTCACAGAACGAATTTTAAGGCGCAATTTACCCAACTGGAAATTTGCAACGTTCTTACGCAAATTATATAATGTTTTAAAATATTTAGGCAGGACTGGAATTATATTCTCGGGGATCTGTCATTAAAACTACACTTTATGCAGTAACGAAATAGCGTTTGTACAGAATCAAATAGTTTTATTTATTTTGATTATTTTTTTTTGCAATTCAAACTAAGAAATATTCTTTATTTATTTAAATGAACAATGAAAAACCATAAGATAATAAATATTATTTTTAAAATAAATAATTTTTCTTAAAGCCTACAAATATAGATATCAAGATAAAATTTTGTTTCATAAATTCTCTCAGTAAAACATATTTAAGGGTAATGACAACAATCCACATAATTCTTACTTATCCCCGCTTATTTTTGCACATCCAAAAGTAAAAGAAGGCACATTAGAAGGGCGCGATTGCCGGTCAGTTTACAGTAACGATCTCGCGATAAAAAATTTCGCATCGCCGTCAAGAAAGTCGAGTGCAGTCGGGGGGTAATGACACCCTACCAAATTAAATATGGTCAAAAACAAACGAGACCGCCGGCCGAAAGCGCGCGCTCGCGAAAAACCCGCCGAATCACGAAAATGAACGGCCTCCTCGCCGTGCGGCGAAATAAGGATTAAAAAAAGAGGAGGTGGCGGGAGGGTGCGCCGGTCGCCCCGCGCAAAAACAAAGAAAATCGAGGGTTTTTTGCACGCGGCCCGCCGGCGATTGGCGCGCTGCCCGGGCAGCACGCGACGCGGACATGATTTACAAATCAGGCTGCGGCGCAGAGGCGGCAGGTGATCGCGCGCGCGCTGGGCCCGTGCCGCTCGCGCGCCGCCCGACACGCTCCGCTCGTCGCGCCGGTGTACGCGCCGACAAAAAAAGTAAGTGCTCTTTCGAGGGAGTCGATGGCACTTTTGAGCTTTTCATTAGGATTCGATTTTCTTTCGCTGCAGTGCCTGCGGGATTTTGTTTTTGTTGATTTACTTTCAATTTTTTTAAATTGGAGGAGAGGAAAAGGTCTATTTTTTTTAAAGAAAAAATAAAATTTCGACCGCACGTCTTATTCAATGAGGTAGTTTAATTATATTTCGGTTAATATATGTTCTTTTTTATTTATTATATATACAAACTCATTAACTTACGTCATGTTGCGGTCTTACAGGTTATTTTGGCTGTAACTTTGATCGATTTGGTTGACTCAATTTGGTTCCGTTATTTTTACGCAAAGAGATACCGAACTTTTTCGGGCTAACCACCTTGCAGTCAAGGTGACGTTTCCGTTTCAAGACGGTATCTTTCAAAAAAAATGTAAATCAATCAATCAATCTAGCTTTATTATACAATATTTTTAAAAATAGAACTTATAAAATAAAAAATTAAATAAAAATAAATTAAAAGTTCTGCAACTCGCTTCTAACTCCCAGTACCACCCGCAACCTGTAGTCGCAGCTATTATTTACTTTCAATGACGCAGCTCGGAACAACAGAGTCGTAAGGAAAATCCAATTCGAAAATTGAATCGTCGAGCCCGCGCCTGAGCGCAAAAAAAAGGCGGAAAGAAATCTCAGCGCCTCCTCCGTTAAAATTCGCCCCGGGAGCGTGTAATGTCGAGCAAAGTGGTCCGGCGGAGAAAAAAAAAGGAACGGAGCCGCCGTCTTGTGCACGTAAATGGAGAGAGCGGCGCGATAAAGCCGCCGAGGACAAAGGACCGCCTCCTAGTTTGGTTTGGCGGGCGAGCGCGTCCACGGTCCGATGGTCCGGAACCCCCGCGCCGCTCGATTATTTCCCTCGCGTTTTTTCTCCCGGAGGCGTCGCGCGCAACAGTGCCGAGGAAAAAAGGACGCGGCCGAGCGTGTAACCGCGCGCGCGCTCACCTCTCGCGGGGGTCCCCCCGTTGCGTCTTCAAGGTGATCTTGTGCCGGAGATCTTTCAGGTGCACCGAGATCCTTCGGATGAAAAATTTTATATTCTTGAACATTTTGGTAATTTTTGTGCAGAAATATCATCGTAGAATGTCGCAAAGATTAACAATGAGAAAAAATTACTTAATATAAAATAACTAGTTAAATTATTTAAGATAATTTTAATAAAAGTTAACATTTTTAATTAAATAAATTTTAATTGAGAGATAATTGATAGTATAATATTGAAATATTCTTCGCCAATACGAAATAATTATCTGAAGAGATTAAAACTTGTTAAGCTTTTAAAATAAATCAAATGAACTTTTAATTTAACTTAAAAGCCCTCGTTAAATGCTTTCTCGAATCCTCGAAGAAAATAAAACTGATATTGTTAAGGCTTCGCAGAAAACTGTTTATCTCTCGAGCACACCTGATCTCGGGCGAGCCACAAAAGAGAGCTCGCCGCTATGGTGAAAAATAAAGGAGCGGTACAATGCGGAGGCACCTTAGAATCGCAAGTTCGGTAGTCCGAATAATCGAGCGCGACTTCGCGGTTCGGAGGCGCGCGCAGCACGGCGGCAACGAGGAGAAAGAAGGATAACAGGGGGCTAATACCGCGACGAATCGAGCGAGGCTGCGGCTCGCCTCTCCTCTCCTTCCTTCTTCCTTCTGCGTTTTTTTTTTCGTACCCCTCCCGCCTCGTCCTTCCATTGTACCGATCGGCGAGCGGAGGAAAAAAAGGAAACGAAGCCCCGGTAAAAAATCACCGCCGCGAGATTATTCATGATCCGCCGGATAATTGAGATGTTATAGGCAAAAAAGGAGGCAGTAAGTGGCCCGCGATGCGGACCGCGCCGAATCCATTCTTCCTCCGCGAGCCCCCGGAGGTCCTCGCCAGTGTAATCTGAGGAACTCGTAAAAAACTTGGAAACCAATTTAATTTGAATTTATATTGAGAAGGAACTTTTTTATCGATTCCGTTAAAAAATTGTTTAGGCCGACTAAAAATGCTTTCATTTATTCTATCTGATATTTCAAAAGCGTATGAAACAAATGATCCCTCCTTTCAAATATGTGCAAGGCGAAAGTCTTTAAATTTTTGAAAAATTTATTTGAATAAATTTACATATTTATTGTATGACTTTATTGAGTCTCTTGTAAATACCGACAAACCACGTAAATAATTCATTTCTAAAATAAAAAATTATAGTTATGTAATACGTATAACGAATTAATTAGACGGCGGATTGCATTGCAAAGTGGATAAAGGCGGTGAAAATCGACTGATTACTGCTTATAGTAAATTGTGAAAATGATCGAGTTACTAAGAATCTCTTTTTTGCAACTTCTCGCACATAACAGGAAATCACGGCGAGTTTTTACCATGTGCAAACTTTTAACATCGTTCTACTTCGCTTCTTATGTTTCACTTAATTACAAGACCATTACGCGATATAAGTGTATACAATTTAATTTCTACTTCTTGATACTGATACCTCCGTTAAAAGAGTTATTACCATCAAAAAGTTCTGGAATTGAATTATATTACATAATAATTAATTAATTTCGTTATTTCGTAACGAACAAAAGTCGTACAAATTAGATAGATTATAGCATGGGTCATTATTAAAAATTTGGCAAAAAGTTTAATCTTAAAAAAATGTTTAGAAATTAGTCAAGCACGTAACCGAAAAAGTTTTCATCATTACGGTGAGATTAACAATGAACGCAGTTGATCCATGCACGAGATATTCTGAATGGACGTTTATTCGCGACAGCGCGACAAAGGTTCTTTCTTCAGATGGAAAAATAAAGCCTCGGATCAACAGAAGAGCGTCGAATGGCACAAAGCTCAGTCCTCCATAAAGACTCGCCTCCTCGCACCGTATCAAAGTACACGGGCATTATATCGCGCGCGCGGAGCCTCGAGCTGGCGCGTGGCACTCCAACTCTATCTCACCCGGTCTATCCTTTACATTTCTTACACATGACTTTTTGAGACGTATATTTTACGTACAACTATTCTACTTTCGTACACACTAGTCTGAGGAAGAAAACTTCTTTTAAGCAGATCCGTAAAAAATTACACAATAAATTTTATACATACAGAAAAATGAATCATAAATTATTAAAGGAATATTAAAAAATATTTGCTTTTCCCTCCAGCCGCCTTCCAACAATCGAGCAACCTCAGTCATGCGTGAAAAAAAAAATCTCGAGGAAACTCATGTTTGTCCAGCGTTTAAACGCACTAATGCGCGTCGCGCCATTGTCTCCGTGAAATCCCCGCATCATCCATAAATCTTCGTGAAATCACCGATCCCCGATGGTGATACACGCTTTTCATTCACACCCGGACGCGCGCTATTAGTCCACCTTTCCGGAGGAAGAGAGAAAAAAAGAGAGAGAGAAGACGCGCGTCGTCATCGCGCGCGAGGAGCGCGGCCGAAGAAAGGCGCCCCTTGTGCGCGTATATTCCCTACGCGCGCACAGGAAGCGCGTTTACTTGTTTCCTTTATCGGGCGGCATCGCGCGGGGAATATCGCGCGCTCGCGACAGATAGGCGCGGGTGGGGGTCGCCCGATGTTTGCTCGTGTTTATCGCGCGCTAATGTTCCTTTCGTGTCTTTTTTCGGAGGCGCGCGACGGGGGGAAGTCGCCCGAGGTGCCGCCCGCGCCTACTCCATTTGTCTACCGGCCGGATTTGCCCGGGGGGGATTAGTAGATGTCGAACTGCGATGGACCAGTGCAAAGCGATCCTTCCGTCGCCCCCGCTGGGAAGTTCACTTTGCTGGTGAAACTTTACATGGGATTTGTAACTCGGACCTGATGGAACGTTTGTACACTTTCATTTTTCATTTTGAATTCTTTTAAGACAGAGAGAGAGAGAGAGAGATAAAAATTTGTACACTTCCACTTCACAGACAAGTGTTGTTTATTTGGAAAATATCTTTTTCATTATTCAATTCTCTTATGTGATAAAATCTAATCGCTTTGATCGTTTTGGAAGCGCCACACTGCCGTTTATTCAGATTTTGCGTAGATTCGAGAAACACATGCAACGCGGTGTAACCCGAGAAAAAAAGGAAACAAGACAGCGGACAAAAACAAGTTTTCAGTATTCAAAATGCGATCGTGATCGGTTCGCCGGGCGCAAACACTGGTCTCATGTTCGGTAAATGTAACTGTTTTGTCGCTTCTTTACGGCGACGAGCAAACCGCCCTGCCTAAAAAAAACTATTTTCGTAAAGAGGTGCACGCGCGACTATAATTTACAGCCTATGCGGGGTGTAAATCAGATAAGGGAAAGCCTCAAGCGCCACCGTAATTTTGTGCAAATTACCACCGGGGAGAATAGGCTCACGTAGCGCCGAGGGACGACTTCATTATGCAGCAAAGACCGAGGCGAAGACGGATGCATCATTCCAAGCCGTTTTGACGGGAATTTCCGCGAACTCTATGGTTAGTTGGTCATTCCTGGTGCCTCCAGACAAGGCTAAGATGACCTTAAATTGACTGATTTTTTAATTTTATGAAGGGACGTGATGTCCGTTTAAAAGTCTAATAAGTTACTGACAATGATGCAGTATTTCAAGAATAAACTATTTCTAGCGTTAAGGATTTTCAATATTTTTCAAAAATGCCTCATTTTTGTCTACTCCAAAATTTACGTTTTAACTATGTATTACCTGATTCACTTATTTAGCAAAACGGATCACATCAACAAACGTCACCTACGAAAGAATTGCAGAGCTACGAAATGTCGAGTTTAAATTTAAAATTTTGAATAAGGAAAAAAAATTCATACACCAATTTTTTCTAGATAAGAAAAGCATCACCCAAAATGAAATTCAAAAACGGTTTGACCAATTGACATTCTAAATGTCAAAATAGCACCGCACCGGTTTCTTTACGACCTCGGCCGACGACCTTGAGAGAAAAAACTTCCGCAAACTCATTGGAAACGTGAGGAAACTTGCACCTTCGGACAAACCGAAAAGAAGCCCCAAGACGATCGAGATAATCCCGGTGTCGGGAAAAACGGTAAACCAGCAGCTCCGGGTTCGCGCGAATTGTCGGTGAGGTATGTGCCGCGCGTAGGACAGTTTTCCCGCCGCAACTGCGCCACGAGATCGTCGCTCGCATTTTAAACCGTCGCAAGTTGCGCGCGCGATGCCGCCCTGCGGGCGGCCATATATCGTCGTCAGGATCGCAGACACGCGACGGCTGTCGCCGGCCGGACGCCCGTATTGTGATTGAGTCGACGCTGTCTCTAAGTGAAAAATGAAGAGGGGAGTCCGGATTGTTTGGATAACGACGATCCATCGGGAATTCGAAGTCCTCCTCGGGTGACGCACTCCTTTTGCGAGATTCTACAGATTTTACGAAACTGCCGGGGATCATTGCCTATTCATTATTCATTATTCGTAAAAAAAAGGAATAGAAACATTTGCTATTTGTTTGTACTTTGTTATTTATTTCGCATGTAAATGATATTCGGAAACTGAATCAATTTTACTAAACAATACTTCAAATTTATTTATTACCCCAATATCGTGAAATTAGAGAAGTAGGTACTTAAACTATTTTTGCGTTTGACAGAAAATAAAAAAACTAGATTAATTAATTTAATTGCATCTAAAACTTGCACTTGATTTTTTATATCGTACACTTTATTAAGACTTTGGATTATGGAATAAGAAATAATACGCAAAATGCACTTCGTACAACATTTTTAGTGTAAAGTGATTTAATCCAATAAATTTAGTAAAAAGAAACAAAAATTAGCGTAATTTTGATTAGTATTCCAAAAAAAATGTAAAAATGTTGAAATAAATGTTTAACACTCAAAGAAAGTGTGAAACAATTAAATAATTTATTCATGAAATGAAGAACGACTGAAAGGCGAAGGAACGAATTTGCAAACGTCTTTCACGGGGTCGTAAAAAAAAGGGATCGCGCCCTCGAAAAGCCATACAAAAAGTAGTAAAACAATGGCCCAACCCGTCCGAAAACCTATTTTTTCTGCAGTCATTCAAACGTATCGCTTTCGCTCACGGCGCGCGGCGCGCGCGAGATGCGTCCTGAAAAAAAAGCGAGCCGGCGTGCTTACGCGCGAGGCAAGTGAAAGAGAGCCGCTCGAAGGCAGCAAGGACCAGTCGGTGAATATATTTTACGCGTAAGGCAGAGGCAGCTGTCCGCCGCCTGCGGGACAGAGACGGGAGATCGCTTTCAAATTATCCGGGCGACTTGGCTCGAATGGGCCCCGCGATGCACCGCGAGTAAGTGGATACGTCGAGCTCTCCCCCGACGCGCGCATGCGCGCATCTAATTTTTCGGAGGAGCTGGCCCCGCGCGCAATCGTAATGACAATGAGCGGCGCAGGTTCAAGGGAAGCGCCCGACCTTAATGAGGGCCTCGCGCGCGAGGCTTCCTTGTGATGCAGATTCTTCTTGTGCAGGTACTCGCCGTGCCTCTCTGCAGCCTTTGCTTTCCCTCATTCTTCTCGGCGCTTTTCACGCGGCGCGCGGGGCCTCGTCCGCTTTTTGCCCTGCGAATTAGCGGCGGTTCCCGGGTGCTTGTTAATTTACCGACTTTTTTTTCAAACGGGTGCTACATTAAAGAGTACTTAAATATTTAGACCCTCCCGCTGAATGTAGTTTTACGCGGTATTGTTTCCAGTACCGGTTTGCGCGTGGAATTTAAAGTTGCTTAAGTTCATTCCCTATTGACTGGACGGTGAACTTCTTTAAATAAATACATACAGTATTAAATTGCATAAAATAATAATTAACATTTTTTAGTTTAAACAAAAAGTATTAACTACAGTGTAGTAATGAATTATTATAAAAAACTAAAAGCTAGACAATGAGTGGTAAAAAAATCTAGGCTGTAACTGTATTTTGATAAAAGTATACTTAAAAAAGTTGCTGTAAAGTTAGGGCAGATTTATATTCAAGTTTCTGATACAATAATATTATTGACTTACATTCTTTATTAAATATAAAGCTTTATTTATATAAAGCTATTCTATGGTATTTTCAATTTTAAGTAAGTTTTTAAGGTTTTCTTCTAGTAAATAAATAATTATTTATTTTTCACGAACATTGCTGCTGGTATATATATAAATTTTCAAGAAGTGCTCGTATGAAATTGGGGGTAAACATCTCAAAGTGACATTCCGTTGAAATTGGAAAAAAAGAAATTAGTACGGAGTCGCGCATATATCTTTCCCCGGCTAAAGCCCCGAAGGCTCATCCTCATCCTTCCCCCCTATAACTCTTGGCGACTTTCAACCGTCGCGTTCCACCAGCTTATCCCGTTTTTTCTCCCCCTCCATTCGTTTCTTTTCCGAAAACCCGTAAAGATGACGATCAAGGGATGAACGCGCGTGCCTCGTGCGGTAATCCCCGAGAGTCGTGTCGCGAGCGCGCGACGGGCCCCGACGAGGGAGGCAGTCGGAGTCCCCGAGGCAACGGCCTGTTACTAAGTCCCCCGGCGCGACTTCCTTCGTGGATCTGCGTTTATCGATCATCTGCCGCACAGCTCGATCGCACATGCTGACGGAGACCCACGTGCTCGACAACATTTTTCCCTTTCTTTTTAATTTATTGATCTTTGGGAATAGGAGAGGAAATATTGGATGTTTAGTCCGACTACTAAAATTAATTTTTTATTAAAAATTATTGTTTTTTATATAGCGACATGTACACAGTGCGTATATGTACTATCGATAAAATACAGATTTATTTTGCTTACTTAACAAAGCTTTACGTCCTCAATAAATTTGAGTCGGCTAGTTATGCTTTGTTAAAAAAAAAAATTTAATCGGCAATTTAAAGGCTATTTTCCAAAGAAATGTTACGCATTACAAATTGACACAAATTTACGACATTCCAAGGTAGCTACAATAGAAAAATAGCGACACACTTCGCAACTCGATATTACAAAAGGAGCGCGTGCACAATAAAGCAAACAATAACACGGGAAGCGGGACCAACCGCAGAACCGTCATTCCGCGCTAATTGCCGATCGGCAACAAATCGGAGGCGTGGAAGCGCAACCCCACACGAAGGCCCCACATAAAGCGACGATAGGGCCAGCCCACCACACATCACTGCAAAAAGCCCGTAAATTTTCTCCGCTTTCCCGAAGAGTAACGCTAGACGAAAGAGAGAGAGAAAACCGCCTGCCGGAGGCGAGAATTGCCGGGGGTGACAGATGCCGACCGGATCTGTAGGCGGGGTGCGGGGCGCGCAGAGCGAATTGGCGAATCGGCGGAAAATCGAGCCGGCGAAATTTCTTAGGGAGCCGCGCGGGCGCGATTCGATCCACCGGACCGCACACGCTGGCCGCCGGACAATTGACTTATCGGCCGCGATATTTCACGTGTTGCTTTTCCGGGGGCCTCCCGCTCGCCGGCGCCTCGTACCACCATCGACGGGGTTATTAAATTATCATTATCGGTTATTAGTAGGCGCGAGCGGGACGAGGCCGGGGCTCGAAATTATCGGGACGAGCCGTGACTGACCGGCACCGACCTTGAGGTGTGAAACCCCAATATAAATTGGCCTACGAAATACCGGTGTGCGCGGACGCCTTTTTCGTTAATCAAGCGGATAATTATTTTTGAATTCCTGGTCGCCTTAAACCTTTTTTTAGATACAGATAAAAAATCGTAAATCTATGAAGACTATAATACGTAGGATTAGGCTACATCCGACTGTTTCATAATAAGAAAATTTAGTAACCGATTTCATCAAGTGCGCCCACAATTATCAATTAAGTATTTAAAAAAAAGGCTAAAATTGCTATGTATAATCGAGCATTTGAAATGTACGAAATAAGAAGTTTCATCGCATTGCCGCAGCTCATTTGCACCGCGAGGAGCGAAATAAAAAGAATGCAAAAGCACTTGGACCACGAACGCTTGGGACCGGCGACCGCGAGGCAGCTACTGTTCGGGTATCAACTGGTGCCAAGTAATCCACACCCGCGGATACATTAAGACGACAATGTGTACGACGCGGCCGAGAAATCGAATACGGAGGCGAAAGAGTGAGCGAGCGACGGAGAGTGTAAGAAAGAGAGGGAGGGAGAAAGCCTCCTCGGAACATCTGCAGCGCGCTGAGGGACGAACCCAAGGACCATGAAAACGTGCCCCGGTCGAAAAAGGCTTCCTATACGCACGCGGGACACTTGCGCGTGTCATATGTGGGTTACGGTCCACGCGACCAGCGTCTGTTGACTGATGCCTTTTCGAAATTCCTCTAATCTTTGACATTTTTCTTTCTCTTTTTTTTTTATTTCCAGTTAGAATAAATTGATATTATACTTTAAAAATTATTCCATATTATACGTTAGGCAATAAAAGTAATTTATTGTGACAAAATAGTTTTAGAGGATTATATCCTACTTGAACAAAAAAAATCACAAAAAATTTATTTAAATAATCGAAAAAATTACACACGTTAACATAATTAACGTGCGAAAATTTATGTTTTTCTTCCGGAGCAGTGAACTATTCAATTTAAATATGAAGCCCGTAACTCACATCCGGAAAAAAGGAACCCCAAAACAACAAAAAAAAAAAGTGAAAAAAGACCGCGTTAGCGACGATCATCACTCCTGCGCGGACAAACGGCGAAATCCATCGCGCCTTCACGGTGCTAATTCGAATCAAAGGCGAGAGGGGCGGCGGAAGGACCTTGAAATCGCTCGCAGAAAATCGACTTTTTCTTCTATCGGGGGGTCCCGGGCGTCACCCCTTGGATCCGGATCGACGCTCCATTGTCCCGCGGCTCCTTTTTTTTCTCCCGCTCTCACTCGAGGGCAGGAAGATCCTCGCCGGAGGTCATGGAAAGCCATCAGGTATATAGGAGGAAAGTCGTTGCACGATATCAGCGCTGGTTTAGAAAAAAAAAAGGAGTCGGGGATCCGAGGGAAAAGAAGTGCAGCGAGATAGTCCTGTCCCAAATTCGGAGTTCCGGATTGGTAACTTCCGGCTCTTGGAACCCGATCCCGTTACTCCACTTCTCTCGATCCCTTAAGCTCCAGTTCTAGTTTTATCATCGATTGAAAATCAGAGCAAGGTTATGCGTAAAGTTTTGACCCGCTGTGGAAAAAAATCGTTTTCAACTTTGTGGTTTTGATTTTCTGTTGTGATATTCTTTTACACGTGTTTAAATAAAAAACTGAATTTTAATGAAACTCCGTAAAGAACGTTAATCATAAAGATACGTATACTTTATTTTTTTTAATCTAATAAAATTGTTAGATAAAAAATTCTTTTTATTACCTCTTCAGATTTACAGAATTTATCTTTTAACACAATAAGACTTAAAAAAAAGTCCTCGCTTCACAGTTACAGATCGTAAATTACACATTACTTTTTTCCAAATACAGTAATGGTCATCAAAATTCATTCAGCAAACCGAAAATCGAAAAAAATTTACTACACCGATAAATTTACCTTCCCCAGTCGAAATAACAGACGAATAAACGACGATACCGACACTCGAAGCACTTCTATCGGCGCATCGCAGCATTTCGCCGAATAGGTGCAGGTCCTGCTCTTTGTCCCGACGCGCAACAAAGAGATAGAAAAAATACCGTATATATCTGGGGCAAAGGACCCTCGGTGCGATCGTGCGTATATATCAGGTAACGTGCGTACCTGCCGAACCCCGAGCGAGCATGTGGGTTATTACCCATGTCAGTGGGGCGCGATTTTTCGTGGCAAGAAACCAGAAGACCGAGTGCACCGACACTACGAGCTCATGCCTGCACTTTGTCATGCTAATATATCACGGACGACCTTACTCTCGGGTCGTGATGTAACTTTACCGATTTAATTGACACCCATTTCTCGATTTGGAGGAAAAAATTTGGAATAAGTTTTTTGAGTTGAAAGTGAAGAGCACTTTTTTGTAATTTAAACGTTGAAAGTTATTTTTTAAAATAGTATTTATAGCTAATAAAAACAAAATAAATGTGTAAATTTTTGTATTCTATCCTTTTATTGAAAATAGTGTTATACGCAAACGTATACTTCCTTGCATTAATGAGGTAACTAAAGTTTCTCAAATCATAGCAAATTCACATTTTTGTTACAAACTTCGAAGTTGATTAAACTTTTAACCATTATTGTAAAGTACAGAAAATAACTGTAACAAACTCCAAATTTATCCTAGAAAAGTAGTGCACGAAATACGAGTTCGGCGTTACCAGTCTAGCACGTTTCGGAAGCGACTCGATTTTTCTCTCGGCCGCTCGTAACTTGATTTTTCAGTCGGGCAAGTCAACATTTCCGCGCCGATGTGGCTTCGGCCAAAACTGGACTCTATGAGAAATATCGGCGTGCCGCTCATTTGCATCCCTTGCGAGGCGACGGTTTCCGAGTGCCGCAGGTCAAATTCGGCCGTTATTACATTTTTATCCAGTGAATATTTTACGTTCAAAACGGTCGCGCATAAGTGATTTACTTTATCATGAAACATATTCATTTTCTTAGTTCCCGTGAATTGCTTTACATAAATCTTTTTGCATATAGAATTTCTCATAAAACTTTTCGAAACTTTTCATATAAAAACAATCAATACTTATTTTTCATTACGAGCATCACTCTAATAGTCTCTAACGGGTCGACCAAAGTTAAGTCACTGTGCGCAGATACGTTTTTCTCAAGCGGTCAAGAGTTGACCACAGCTTCGCGGCTCTGGAAAATGCATATATCTCATCCTGGGCGTGCGCTAATGGAGAGGCGTAAACCGAGCGCCAAAACACGGAAAAAAATTCATAGAGGTGCCAGAGCGGAGGGCGCAGCGGGGCTGTGAGAAAGGTTCAGCCCCCGGGAAAATCTGAAAAATCGACGCGAAATCCACCGTAAACAAAAGGGAGGTGCGCGCGCGCGTACTACGTCACGGAGAAAGAAAAAAGGAGCACAGAAAAATTGGCTCGCGGTGAAAACAGCGACGTCTCAGAAATTAGTAATTTAGCCGGGCGACGTGGGTAGGTGTGTCCATGTGAAAAATACGTCTAATATACGCGCTGTTACTGTAGCCTCGGCCATATATCTATTCGAGAGAGCGGATGCGCCGCGGCTGCCTCCCAGCGGTCCATTAATCGTTTCCCATCATAAGATGTGCGCGGGAAACCGGCCAACTCTCTTGTCTTGAAAATTTCTTTATTCCGAATGAAATCGTGTAATCGAGTAAATATTTTGCTTTTCATTTTTTTTCCTTTTTGTTGGATACGTTACAATTAAACTTATTAGTATAACTTATTTAATTTAACTTATTTATTTAATTTTATTTATATATTTTATTAAATGCGTTAAACATTTTTATGAGATGATTATATCGAGTCAGTGTTTTGTCAAAAATTATTTTAAGAGGTATAAGTAGTATGAGCTCGAAATGAAAAAGGAAATAACTAAAATACGTAACGGTGTATGAAATTAAATTTTTGGAGGTACATCAACGTTCCCTTAATTAGATTTTTTAATATAATGACAGTAAAAAGATAAAATGTGTTACAATTTAATTTAAAAGAATCGATTTATTTTAAAACGCATCATAAATAAATAAAAGAGTTAACACCCGTACGTAAACAAAATTCCATTATATCATAATCGGACATGACTAAAAACTGTAATTTAACGTTCTTAAAATATGGTTATATCGATCCCCTCGAAAAGTAGAACCAGATAAAAAATTGGAAAAAGTCATAATTCATCTATCAGAAAGTCCAATCCAACGAGGGTCGCGATAGGCCCCTCGCGGGCAAGCCTACACCCAAGGCGCGTTTCCCGATGAAAAATCGTTCCGCTTCCTCCCCGGCGGATCGACCGGTCGATGCATCACTCGGGGCGCCGCGCGCAACCGGTTTCCCATCGCGGAAGAGCGTCGGCGCGCGCATAAGTAACTCGAGAGGAAACACGCGAAGCGTCGTCGCCGCCGGAAACCCGCGAACGGTAGTGTAGGACCGCGGCAGCTCGAGGATGCTTTTCCGGAGTGCAGTGGGGTTAATCGACGCGACAATATTTTGTGAGTGCCGCGACGTCCTCGGGCCGGTCCGGCCCTGTGTACTTAGGATCCGCTCGGCGCTGCCTCTGATGTCGCCGGGCCCATTAAGGAGGCGCCCCTTTGTGCCACACGACGCCAAAAGCGCCTGTATGTATCTGATGGATGGAGAGGGTAGCGGTGGAGAGAGGGAGGCACGGCCCCGCTCGCCGAGTTTACCCTCGGTATAAGCAAATATGTGCCGTTACGAATTTCACTCGGTTTATTTTTTTATTTTAGTCGGAGGCGAATTTCCACCGGCCGCGCGTATTGTCGTACCTTCCGCTGAGCTGTAAATTACGATCGGCTGTGTTTGATCCGGCGACAATTCCAGAGTCAACAGGTAAACTCGGGAAGAGTATTTGTCAAGATTTTTAGGCCCATTTTTACGAGATGCTTGGAGTTGGGATCAGGATCAATTGATTATTTATGCCGCTGAAGAGTAAACGGACGATTAATTTGCAAGCTCGCTATAAAATCATCCTTTTAAATCTTTTTTGAATTCCGTTATATCCGTTTGTTACATTATTGAAAAAATAATCGACACATTTTTATTTTTTATTTCACTTTCATGATTATTAGCAAGGATAAGGAACTTGGAAAATTCAGGTGATGTCGCCGTAATACACTATACAAAGATTTTACACCGTAATGCCATCACTGATGCAGTAAATTTGATTACCATATCTTTGTGAATAAACGTCAAGTTGAAAAAACCAACAATACATGTCCATTATTTTTCAATATTATATCCGACGGACTTAACCGACTTCTTCTTGCTAATTTAGACAGATAAAAAGTTTTCTTCCAAACGGAAACTTTCTTTCTGACCGTAACGATATAAAAATCGATTTCACGCTTTTTTCAACTTTATAAATATTCGGAAAATCCCTTCGAATTTATGCTTATCCAAAAAATCAGGAGAAATAAACATATAAAAATCATTAGTACTCCGCTTCACGGTATAACTTGCGAACAAGTCCGATGCAAATCTCTCCTCTCCGGCCGCTAAGGGTGCCTTCCGCCTGTTGCCTTAGCGGCCGGTCCGGAAACTGCGAGCGTCAGCACCCGTCGCCGCTATAATTCATCACGCAACTCTCTCATTCCACTTGAGTTTTCACGGTGTCGCCGCCGTCGCCCGCACACTTTTTCCGGCCGGCGCGCTGGTACTTTAGGTCCGGCGGTGCACGATACGCATCTCGCGCCGGCGCTTCGCTATTAGGCCGAAAGCGCCGTCCGGTAATTGAGCCGTCGCGCGCGCGCCACTCGCGCGACCCATTCGTTTTCCCCGGTAGCCCGGGCTAATTTACGAGACTGAGAGAGCCGTTTCCGGGACATTAAGCGCACTCGACGATGATGGATTTTCCGAGTTTGAGTAGGTTTCTTTTAGACGAGTGGACCGGCATGGTTATGTCGTCGATTTCGGATTTTGGCTTTTACTAGGGCTGCTATCGGTATACTGCGTTGCAATTTTAACGCTCGCCTGTTGACCATGTTGTCTGGCCCTGGCGCTTCTTGGAATCAAAGGAAACTTCCGAGTTTCACTTTATTTTCTCGAGATTTATGATACGCTGTAAAAATAATTGGTTTACTACTTTCGACAAGCAAACTTCATTAAGAGCAGCTTCATTAAAAAATTTAGTTATACCTTGTAAACAATTCCCGTTTTCGTTAGAAGATGAATTTAAAAGTAAACAAAGAATTTGATGCGATCATTTTTTTCATAAATTTCAATAATTGTACACGCGGCATCCCTATACAATTTCTCTAAAGCCTTACGTAACAAAACCCTCAATAATATCCCTTAAAATCCTTAATCTTTTCCGCGTTGACGATGAAACACAATATTTCCTCCGAAGAGCAAAAAAAAAGAAGTGATCCCTCGAGCGATCCCCCGGTACAGTAGACAGTCTTCGAATAAAAAAAAGAAAGCCGCAAGCCGCAGCGTAAAGTACCGATAATCTCCCCCTATCGAGCAAACAGCATTTCCCCCGAGAGCCTCGTTTGTCAAGTCGACGCCGATCGCGAAATCTCGCCGATCGCAAAATATCATAGGCGCGCGCGAAATACGAAGCTCCGCTGTATACAGATATCGATCGAAGATTTTTCGTCTCCCCCTCTCACTTCTCTCGCTCCCTCCTTGCCTTTATCTAATCCGCATCTGCCGGTCCCATTTTAGCCCGTCGCCTTCGGTCGGACTTTAAAGGGCACCACTGGGGGGGAGGATCTGAAATTCTGGCGGGAAATCGCGGCACTGTCCGTTGCGTCATTAAGGAGGTGTTGCTCGGGGATTTCGGAGTCGGCTGTGTTATTCATCTTGAACGTGGATTTCGCGAGCACGCCTGGATCAGGATGGACTATCGGCGTGATTTTTTACTTATCAGGACTCGCAGATAAAGTACGTGCCAATTTTATCTGATTCTTCGAGGTGGTTAAGATAGTAATTTGAGAAAAGGCGATTTTGAAAATTTCAGTCATTGGTTTAAATGATTTTACTATTAACGGATAATCTCTTACACCTCATACTGAAAATTGACGTTTAAAGTGCCAAATTTAAAAAAAAATCCATAGTCAATTATTAAAAAAATAAATTATACAAGATTAGCACTTGCAAAATTCTTTCTCTTCGGAGTGCATCTAACAAAAAAATGCTCGCCGAAAAAATTTACCAAAGTTTTTGCAAATTACACACGTGCGATTGCGCCGACAACGCCACTTACTTCTCCGAATGCAAGAAACTCGAAGTGGAGCATTTGTAAAAAGTATCGACTACCCGGCGAAGAGAGAAGAAAAAAGAGGCTCCGCGCGCATCCTCCTAGTGCCGCGCTAGCATTTCGGAGGCCGGCAATTAGGGTGAAGAAGCGGCGTCTCCACCTCCGGATCCGTCTGCAGCTTTCCTCTGCGGGTGCCTGGCACGTCGCGATTACCTGCAGTCCGGGAGGGGCGAGACTTTTCGGGCGCTCGGGTATCGCCGGGGCGCATCTATCTCGTTAGCGCTGGGCGCGCGAGGCGTCGGCGCCTCCCGGAGATGTGCGGCCGATAGCGGCACGGGGGAAGCGCGCCCCCTCTCTCGTGATTACAGGGCGCCGCTGCGACGGCTAATGTCACGCGCGGGGGGCGGCGATAAGCCGGCGACCCGGCGGTTAACGCCGTAGGTGTGCCGGGCCGGCGCGAGATGCTAATTGTCGGGTTCCAGCGGAGAATGAGGCAGATCCGCTTGCGAAAAATCCCGGATTTGCGCGCGGAGATGG
>JAXIUT010000001.1:7338045-7348178 GCA_035586675.1 Eurytoma californica
TAACCATCTGAAAAAGGGGCCGTCGTCCGGTGCTCGGTGTACTCGACCCTTAAGCCCCAGGGCAGGAGAGAGAGATAGAGAGTAAGTGAGAGAGAGAGCGAAGGTATTCGCGGGCGAATTACGTTGGGGCGTACGACGAGTCGCGGCCGGACTCGGCGCAAAAGGGACAAAACCGGCCGAGCCGGCCGCGTGTACCTACACACCTACAGCGCGTACTACACACTCCGGCCTCCACCTCCTCGTCGCGAACGCGTGCCACATTAAAGCCGCGCGCCGCCCGGCCACGCGCGCCGCATAAAACCCCCCTTCTACCCGGGTCCGATCGCGCGCGCCGGAGTTTAGGTTTTCGCCTCGGCACGTCGTTTTCTCCTCTCTCTCCCTCCGTCGATTTTTTTACCGGGACCAAGGGCCAAGGCTGTTTTCTAATTGACGCCGCCGCCGTTTTATGGTTTTACCGTGCGCCGAGTCGTCTTTTTTTTTTCGAGGGACTAGCAGTTGAGCTTGGAAGCTTTTTTTTTTTTGGCGGGTGAAAGAAAGGAGAAGCGATGAGTAGATTTATCGGCGGGTTCCCTTTCGGAGCTGGAAAAGTAGGGGTTCGATGCGCCGAGGTGATGACGGATCGCTAATTGCGCGCTACCGCGTGGGTCTCGGGTTAGAGTCGAGGTGTCTAGCCTCTATGGTCACCCTGATATTTCGATAATTTCGTTGGATTAGGTGCTGTTTTAAATTGGACGGTGCGACAGAGCTAATAGCACTTTTCACGTTAATTTTCTATCCTTTCATTATTTATGCTCGAGTCTTGACTGCCTCCCAAAAAATCTGAGTTGTTTGCGTGTAATAAGCGTGTCGGATTAAAAATTACATAATAGAAGTGTAGAACAACACTTTAGAATAGTTCCCACAAATAAAATTTTAATTCGAATTTTTTACATCAGTGTATACAAAAATTTATTTACTTTAGAAACGTGTACCTTAAATAAACTAATAAGATTTCAACGCTAGTTTAAAATTTCAATGAAAGCGATAAATTATGAAAAATAGTAAATACCTCAAATAATAATTAATTCAATGAGTAGCTACTAGCTAATACTCTTTTAATTCAAATTATTAGTATTATATTACACTACAAGATAATTTGTAAGTATATAATATCGGAATAGTGTAATCGCCATTAATCCTATCCTATTTCCACTATAAATATTCATAAAATCAGGTTTATCAACTAAACCCGCGGTCGATTATCGACGCGGTTCATTGCGCAAGGCAAAAAATTTTGTCGAGGCGTGGGGGAGGGACTCGCGCGCGCGCTCCCCGGCAAAAACAAACGACGCGTAAGTGCATCGCTCGGGCGCGCCTATTAATTATAGTTATTCCAGAGGTTAATTTTTACACAATTAAGCCAGGGCGAGGAAAAAGAAAGCCTATACCCCCGGCGTAATTATCCGAAACCCATATTCTTTTTCGAGCCTCACGTGTTTTAAGCAGTGCAGATGGTCCAAATGAGACGTATACCACGGCTCGTTTTACCCAAGATTTATGTACCCGACCGGGCAGAATGCCGTAATTTTCGAAAGAACGCTTCACTCTTTCGTGGCGTTGGGCTTTAATAGATGAAATATGCTACACTTTTCTACTTCTTCGAAGCGCCGCGTGATAAATTACGCTTAAATATCATTATTTTCGCCCTCGAGACACCTTTTCAACGCGCCTATTTTTCTCGAATTTTAACCAACAAACGTTTGTTACTTACTTTTTTTCCGGCGTTAAGATGCGAATTCGCGTGGGGCTCGAAATTTTGGGGGAAGTTTTAAAATAAAATAAGAGGCTGCCGAAATTTATGTACACGGTTGAGAAGCAGATCATAACCACTTCATTCTCCGCGATCAAGGAAAATTTAATTGGACTTAAACGCTTTTTTACTGTCGTTTTATGGCTGCATAATTTGGGAGTTAGAGAAATTCGTGGAATACTTTTCTCGACCGAATTTGGAAGATGATTTTAATCAAGTTTATGACAATCATAAAGTTAATGTTTGACTTTCGCATTCCACAGTTTTAGAGCTCGACTTTTCTAGTCGCGGTGTATTAGACATCGTACTTACGCTTAATTTATTTCTGGTAATTGATTGACAAAAATTAGTTGCAAACGTCTCAATCTCGATGTTCGATCGGCAAGTTTTTATAGCCTTGTTACTTAATTGATCCCTGGCGCGGATTGACATAAGAAGCGGAATAAAACTTTATCAAGATGTCCACAAGATTTTTATACGCTTTTAAAAATTCCTGTATTGAAAAAGTTTTAGAAATGAATTCCACTTATTTTCATAAAAGAAAAATACGAGCGAAGTGTCAAATAATAAGAAACAAATTAATTAGCTCTCGATTATTATCGATATTTTCGTATTCCCGAAGATTAGAAGATCACGAGAGGCTTTTATGAAGACATTCATCTTCTCTGATTGAGAGAAAATAGACAAATTATCCAAATTGAATATATCCTAATGAAATAATCGGCGAGTCGTATAAACCCGGCCCCATACTTCATCTCATGCACAAACGGCGCCGACGTTAATCGAATAATCGAGGAGCTATTGCTTTTTAATAAAGTGCTCGTGAAAAGCTTGGCCCGCGTAAAAAAACCGTGTCAGTCACCCGGGCTGACTAACGATCGGCTGATCATGAATATTCATCGCATTCCGCGGCGCGTCTTACTCTAATGGCGCGCAGCGTATACACAAGGATTCATGGAGTGCGAGGTGGCATGGATCGGGGGGCACGTTTTACATCTTCTGAAAATATCCCCATTAAATTTGTGCTGCCTCCACAGGCAGACTCGTCCACGATACAAGCATTCCCCTTGAACGTCCCGTTGGGTCACTGTACCGTCCGACAAAATGGTATTGCAAAAAATTATTATAGGTAACGATACAAATTTTTGTCATGTAAAGGGAATGTGTAATGGAAGCCACAGCTTCTGATAATTGCAATCATGCTATTTTTTTGCAGCGGATTTAATAATATTTTTAATGTTTTATAATTCTTCGCAAGTGAACAAATTGACGTAACACCGATATTATTCAACAACTTTCTTCAATTTATAGCGTGATTCATTTATGTGCTATTTTAAAAGTAGGATCGTATCAAATTACAATGAATCAAAGTGGCGCCTGACATTGTTAAAATTTGTACTACTACCTTTGCAACCTGGCAAAATATTCTATGAGATTTAAAATCTTTTAGTTAAGGATAGAGTATATGGTCCAAAAAATCAGAAAAAAAATCATTAATTTTCACGATATATTTATTTATAAAGATAAAGAAAAGTATAAATTTTCAGCTTCTTTCAATCAATTTCTATAGACTTATGCTTTAAAAAGTAGTAAAAATAAAGGCTTAGCAAAAATGCGTGCAACTCAAAGATACTTTTGATCAAATTTCAATAAGACACAAATTAATTAGCTCTCGATTATTATCGATATTTTCGTATTACCGAAACACCAGAAAATTAGAATATCACGAAAGGCTTTTATGAAGACATTCGTCTTCTCCGATTGAGAAACGATAACGGGCAAATTATATCCAAATTGAATCCTAATGAAATAATCGGCGAGTCGTATAAACCCGGCCCCATACTTCATCTCGCACAAACGGCGCCGACGTTAATAATCGAATAATTGAGGAGCTATTGCTTTTTAATAAAGTGCTTGTGAAAAGCTCGGCCCGCGTAAAAAAAAACGTGTCAGTTGCTCGAGCTGACTAGCAATCGGCTCATGAATATTCATCACATTCCACGGCGCATCTTACTCTAATGGCGCGCGGCTTATACACAAGGATTCATGGAGTGCGACATGGATCGGGAGGCACGCTTTACATCTTCCGAAAATATCCCCATTAAACTTGTAAGCAGCCGATCGCGTGCGCCGTTCCGGGATGAGCGACCCGCTGACTGGATCAGCGTGTCGCGTACTTTTCTAATTTACAGTGGACAGCTCCGGGATGAACTAATCGAGTAGCTTCGTAGAAGCGACCACGTGTGCGGCGCCCGCTCGGGTTCGAGAAGGGAAGCCCGCATGCAACCGATCCCGCGGTATCGGCATGTGCGGTTGCCAGTGTTCAGGCGCGCCGCTGCTTTTTCGCAAAGTTTGCTGGTCATTTTTGTAATTGATTTCAAAGATTCTAGTAATTTACTTAAACAATTCATATTCGTATGATGTATTAAATGAAATTAATTATAAATATAAATTAAAAATTAAAATTTTTGTTGTGTAATAAATTAAGATTTTACATTATGTAATAACTATCAAAAATTAGTAGGTAAATAACGTTAATATTATATACAGTGATCATTTTATTAATTTCATATCTAAGCGATTAAGTTAATAACAAACGATTTTCGAAGGAGCATTTATGTCAATCGAAAAATAAAATCACAAGTTCTAATGCACCGAGCTTTCGACACCAGAACGCGTTACATGATTCCTGCTCGATCGAATTCGCGAATTTATCCCGATCGATTAGGGTCACTGCGCAAAACACATGCCTCTCGGTTAGTATTCAAAGCGTTTCTAAGTTAATCCGACGTACTCAAGGAGTCGATAAGCCTGAAAAACACGATGATTAGGATGGAATGCGGTTGGGCATCAGGATTTAATTAGAAATGATATTTAATTAGTTTCATTTAAAAAATAGTGTAATCAATTTTTGATGATTTCGTTATAAATTACTTTATTTAAAAAATGAATGTACACTATAGTTTCTTAGAAAGAAAATTTAGTAAAACAAAAATGCACTTTTTACAGAAATGTCAAATTTTTTAAAATACTAAAAACGAATAGAAAATTTTGTGTAATTACTAAAAAAACGATACAACTTTACTCAATTTTAATTACTTAAACTAAAAATATTTCTACCTTTATACACGCATGAATCAACGGAATGAACAAGTGAATTAATAAAATTTAGATGTTTAGGAGGCAATAGAATTTGTTTGAACTCCTTCCTCATTGTCATAAGAAACGCCAGCTTTTAAGTCTATCCACAGACACCACTTTAAGTAAATCTGCGACCACTTGCCAACCTCCTCGTCCTGCATAGGTTCATTCAACTCTTGTGATGTATTGTACAACAGACAGTCCAACCACTTCGCCATAGCCGATATCATAGCTCTGCGTTTCGGCTCTTGCTTTGGATCTAAAGTGAGTAATAAATGATACAACATTAATGATAGAACATTATAGGAATCGTTAAATTAATATGTGAATTACGCAACCTAGTACTTCTGTACTTTTCAGTTCAGCCTTGAGTAAGTCCTGTATCTGCGCAGTCAGCGTAGTCTGTATGGTCAATATCGTGTTTCTATTTGACTCGACATTCAGGAACATCTCGAGATAGTCAATGCGAAAGTTTCGAAATTTCTGCTCTTTGTCTAGTAAGTTCAGTTTTTTCACCATGCTAGGCTTTAAGCTCCGGGGCTTTTTGAACGAACCACTTGCGTCCTCGGCCAAAATCTCGATATCCTCTTCAGATGAGTCTTGCTCTTCCGAGTTCTCATCTGCGAAGAAAACGAGGTTGTTTTTTTCCAGCTGCTCGACCAAGTCAAAGAATTGAGTCTGCCACAACTGGTCCCAGTCGGCTCGATTCGACACTAGCTTCTTCATCTCCTTATCCAATTTATCGTTTATTTCGACTAAATTTGCCGTACGATCGTACAGGACTTTTACTTCCGCGAGCGAAGCTCTCCTTCGTTCCAAAGCTTCAGCCATTTCTGCAAAAATAAAAGTTTATACATTACTTTTTAGGAATTGTCAGAATCTCAATTTCAAATCAAAATGCGGTATTAGTAGGTACTAAAAATACAGGAGATTCTATCACAAGTGTACACGAGCATACAGCTCCACTTTAGTAGATTTCACTTAGAATAGGTATGTATGTATAATATTGTGTAATGTTGCGTACCCTCGAAAATAACTACGCTTGAAATGCTAATAACATTTTTTATTGCTTATTGCACAATTATTTAAATGATGAACAATTCCTAGTTTCATTTCACGTATTTTCACAAAAATTTTGAATAATCTAAAATTTTTGAATGAAATTTTTAATCGCTCGGTCACTTTCGCGATTAATTAAAGCAAAGAGCGAAAGCTCATTGTTAATGCTTAACGTGTATAATAAAATAAATATTAAAACATTAATAAAAAAATGCTATTTAAAATAGCTATTAGGAAATTATCCTATCGGCGTGCTTAATACCTTCACCCGCGACAAACCAGATTCCACGTCGCGTTCGGCTTATCGAATCTTATGCCGACCGGCCTAGCAGTTAAATTCGTGTACGAGTTTATTTATGTTTGCCCAACGCTCATTTTTGCGCAACACCGACGATTATTAATTTCGAGCGTCCGGCAGCGACTTTCCCGTTGGCCAATGAGCGCACTGCAGGGAATCGGTGCGCGAGGGTGTTTCGCGCGCGGCCCAATGAGTGTCGGAGGCATGTCGCTGTCTTATCGCTCTCGACTGGCCGACCTAGATAACCGATAAGTGACGACAGAGGTTTATTCGAAGTGAAGGTGAAGTCGGTCGCGTAATTGATCCAAAAAGTTATTGAACTCATACTAATTATAAGATTTTTTTCTTTAACGTCGTACGCCTCGTTTATTTTTTTAAGCAGTAAAATTGGTGCGTTTTTTAGAGAGGTATATATCGCTCTGCAAAATTAAAAAATTGCGATAAAAAAATTTTAATTAACAGCTTAATTAATCGCGAAGGGAACAAAAAACAGAAATCAATCACCGGCAGCGTTTCCACTACAATGTCATTGTCAAATTAGCCGCAGCCGTCGGCGAGCCGTCGCGCACGTGCTGGGCGAGTCGAGCCGCCGGGGCAAAAAGTCCCGAGGGGGGAAAAGGCGCGATAAAAAGCGAAAGGTAGAAAGTCACGCGTGCGCAGCCGGTGAAAATGGCACGGAGCACACGCGGCGCGTGACGCGGAATATGCTCGGCGCCAAATCGCTCGCCGACCCTCCTCTCACTCTTTCTCCCTCGGCGGCGCGCGAAAAATAAACGAGCGCGCATCGAGATCGACTGGTCCATTTGCGCCAACCGGTTTGCCCGGCGCCCCGCGCGTCCGGCAGCTAGAGAAAAGAGCCGGGATGAAGTCGCCCGTGAGCCTGATTGACGCGTCACTTTGGATTTTCTATCGGCCGTTTGAAGGCACGGAGGTCGACTTCAAAATTAAAGGGATTTTTTCTTTTGGAGGTAAAGGGAGCCGCGACTGTTTTGAGCCGTTTTTAATGAAAGTTGGGCACAGGAGAGAGGTGGAAAACGGAATCGGTGTCGCATGTTTGGTATTGGCGCGAATTATAGATATTCCGGATCCACCGACTTAATAATTATCTATTGGTAGAGCGTTTTGCTCTCGTTGCGTTGCTTGTTGTGAACATTTTAAACTACTGCTATCCGTTACGTATACGGCACTTAGGCCACACCCTAATGGTTTTTTATTTTATTTTCATAATAGTCCTAACGGATATTTATTTAATTCTGCTTCAGAACATTTTTTTTCCTAATTTCTAATTTTTAATACAGTCTTCATTGGCAGTAGATAGCGTTTAAATCCTTAATAATTTTAATTATTACACTTCCGGTGAATATAACATTTAATTGCTAAATTTATGTAATTAAAGAATTGGAAGTAATTATCTTAATATTAAATGCATATATAACTACAAAAGTGTTGAAAATTTTTCAACTGTGAATAAATCGATGATCGATCGCTCGAACTCAAAATGCTATCATAAAACACATCAGTTTTGTACATTTTCCTATGTACAGCAAGTGCTATTTTGACACGATTCATCAGGCTCGATATCCCCTAACGTGACACTTATCAGAAATTACAAAATTTACAACGCGCTACCGGCGTCCGCGTTCGCGCGAAACTGTAAATCTGCGCGTAAAAAATTATTTTTTTTTTACACCTATCGGAGCAAAGATTGTAAAATAAACAACTGTTTATATCGGCGCGCTGCTCTTACATAATTGCGAGCACTGTGCGTTTTAGAACCGCTGAATTATGAAAATGAAAAGTGTCCCAGTGCAGGAACAAGTTTCGCAACGACCCCGCGGCCTCGTTTAAACTTTTCATTAGACGCTATGATGTATTTCACCGTGTCAAACTACCCGTTAGACGTACCTTTTCTTTTAATAAGTAAGCTTATGGGAATTTTCATCTGTTATTATTGCGTGATACTATAATTACGTGAAGTCTAATCAGGTAGTTTCTTAAAATTCGCAATTGCTAAAAATTAAATCTAAGGTAAATGGCCAAGAAATTGTTAGCTACTTACATGACGAAATGATTTCTTTGTTGTAATTTACTCTCTTCAATAAAAGAAAGTCATTAAATTTTAACGCTCGATGCTTCGTATACGCTATAGCTATTCCGTTTCACAGTCATGTAAACACGAATCATTACATAAAAGTATGCACTTGCAACGCGAACTAAATCTTCATATTTATATCGAAGACGAAAAAAACTTAATTCGTTTAAAATTTAAACTAAAAAATAACAGAAATATAAAGACTGTGATTCTTAATAAGAATAAGGTCAAAGGTATAAATCAAATCTATTATCCGAAGCTATGAATCAGCTACTGCTAAAGCTACGTCGAACATGTACACAATGTACACAACTCGCATGTCGACTATATAAATTATACCGCTCAAATGTTGCGCAACTCATTTCTAGTTAATATTTAACAACAGCTTCTTACTTTGACAAGACCAGTAGGTACTGAGCACCAAATGGTAAATTTCTATTCAGAATCCGCGACACACTCGATCAACCCGTCTGCGTCGATATTTCATTAAATACCGATTCCACCGCATCCCGAATCGACCCGTTGCGCTCGTAAAAAATGTCACTGCTTCGAGAAAGAGTACGCAATATACTTAATGGTTTTTTAATTAATGAGCCAGCAGGAAAGTCGCGGCCGGCCACTAAATCGATCAGGGCCCCATTGAAAGCTCGCTAATTAAGCGGAGCGGACGATCTTATCGACAATGGGCAGGCAGGGCGCCCGGGCCCCATCTCCCTTTGAGCGGGGCCCTCGATCGAACTCCCCGACAATGGCACCCGAACGCGGAAACCCTTCCACTCGGCGTGGCACGAGCCACAAAGCAATCAGAGCGCGCCTTTTTTTCGACTCAATTAAGCCGCGTCAATGGCCGGGCCATTGTGGAAAAGTGCCCCGAGGAGTCGTGCGGCGCACTGCCATTGCGAATTCGCGCCCGTTATTTACGAGGATCGTTGCGCCGGGGGTTGCACGCATATATTCGCGTGCCGGGACCACCTGCTTTTATTTCGCACCTTCGTCGAGGAGCCAGTCTTTCGCGCTCGGCCTGAAATCACCTTTCGAGAGTGAAATGAGTCCCTTCTTTCCTCGGTAGAAAATTTACGGTAAATTAGCCAATTCTAGTTTTATTTGTATCTTAAATTGGTTCTATTAATTGGCATTCGCTCAAATAAAAAAAAAGCGAGCTTTTGCTATCTGGAATACAGTGCGATAATCTTAAACTAGTCAGATCAAATTAAGATAAGCCCGCAGCACTAATTAATCGAGTGCACCAAACTAGTTCCAATACCAAAAGAAAAACGATCTCTTTACTCGATTTGAAATTTTCAATGGAATCGTTAAACTTGTAAAAGAGCCACGTCCGGCAGGAGGTTGCCTTATGCGCACGGGCGCTCTACATCGTCGAAAACAAAAGAGCACCAGCGAATTTGGCCGAGCGAGTATCCCCGTAAAAGAGAGATAAAGAGAGCAAACGGAAAAAAAACGAGCCCGGAGTGGGTCCTCGAGGAGAGCGGGCAGTAGGTATATACACGAGGCGAGAGAGCATATGCATTACACTTGATGCAACTGACTGCGTGTGCGCGCGGCAGCTGTTTAAGCCCAGCGGCGGTGACCGGGGCCCCGCGCACACATGCGCGTAAGGTGCCGCCGCTAAATGAAAATTCAGACAATTCGATACGGTCATATATTTGGTCTTGCAACTCGGCCAGTTCTTTACTTGCACCAGTTTCATACCTCGACGACCAAGAGCTTATTGATTCTAGTGATTTCCATATTAA
>JAXIUT010000001.1:7348278-7372299 GCA_035586675.1 Eurytoma californica
GTCTGTCGAAAATTCGTTGCCAAACATTGGATCGTTATGAACTCAACTTTAAGAGCGTCAAATTCAACAAATATTTAAGTTAATTAAGTAAAAAATGAATAACTCTAACTCCACTCCGAATTAAACGAGCTGGAGATCCTCGTACCTGGAGGCTTGTGCGGCTGGATTAAAAATGTTTAATTAATGATAGATTATGGTCCAAAAAACCAGAAAAAAAATCTTTAATTTTCACGATATATTTATTTATAAAGATAAAAAAATATACCAGTGATCGAGTCGTGTCGGTGCTCATTTTATTCGTATTTTATTCTTCTACAGCTTTTCTTTTTACACCGTTACATTGGTGAATTTAAATTTGATATATTTGAATTTTTTCCACGAGGAAAATCACAAACTGGAGCAAGAAGGTATATCATTCACGTTTTTATTTTTTCCAAAGTAAATATGCATTCTTTTTAATGGTCTTTTCATTGGCGAGAACCTTCGTTATTTCCTATTGCGCTTAATTTATAATTGCAGTGTTAAAAAAATATTAATTAGATTATTTCATTTTTTTGGAGAAACGGCAAATTGATTTTATTCGACAATTTTAATTTTGAAAAACGTAGATAAACTAACGTTGGATAACTATATGATTAGGTAATTGGTTCATTATCGAGGAGAGCAGACTCAATTTGCCTCGCAATTTCCTGGAAACTAATTTTCTCGACAAATCCTATGTTTCGGATCGACGTTTGAATACTTGACATTGAATGGAATAATTATAAGCAGTTGCTGCTCGCTGCCCATGAGAAAAGTGACTTATTATCAAAGCGAAAAATCCCTAACGCCGCGCGGCTTCGATTCATTTATATGCGTTTGATAGTAATCACTGACGGTTGCGTGATTTATAATTGGCCTGCACGAGTATGTTGAATTCACACTTACTAAATCTCAATGCTTGCGATAAAACACAAGTGTAAGAACCGAAAAACTAGCTATTATTTATCGCTCCATGTATAAATACTTAATAAACCTTTCTTTTTTTTTCACATTTTGCTTCCTCTTCGAGGAAGCTTTGTAATAGTGATGAAAAAAGTTTTGAGATAAGTTAATAGAAGTTTGTTTTCAATGATATGAAGTTGAAATAAACTATTTTTCGAAAATGTCCGTAAGTGTGTGTATGTGTGTGCGCATTTATTAAATGGTAATTACAACAAATTCTATTTGAGGAAATCTCGTGCCACTTCAATTGGCAGCGGTTTTTTTACTGAGCACTGACTGAAACGATCAAAATAAAACATAGTGCAATTGTATTTCATTAAACTAAAGAATCTTAATGGCATCATCAATTGGCAAAATAACAGCACACAACAATCCGCAAAGCAATAAATGAATGTTACTTAACAATATGTGGTTAAACTAAATTACCTCGTTATTGCGTGTCTTGATTGAGTTACTAAGAACGAAAAAATTGGCATCGTTAGGTTCACCCGCGGCGATAACTGTCAAAATGCTTGCCCGATCCACGGTTAACCAGACGAAACAACTTCGTTAACGTGAATTGGGACAAAGTCGTAATGTCGTAAATGCACTGTTGCGATCCGACACTGCAACAAAACAATAAAAGAAACAAACGAGAGGGTGCTGAACGATGCGCGGTACTTGAAATGAAAGAAAGAAAGCTGAATAATCAGAGCTTTGCAGATGAAAGTTATGCAAACACTCCATTTGCAGTTGCTTACTTCAAATAGTTATTCAAATTTCTGGGAATTGAAAGTTTTGAGTACAATCCAATTAAAAATCGCAGCTCATTCCAATTTCGCACAACTGTATGAAACATGGATTTCCCAAATCGAATCGACGCCGAGACACACGAAAACAATCCAATTAAGGAACTCCATCATGCAGGGGCTTGTTTGCTCGCGAGATACCGCCATATCAATTACCACGGGAGCCGCGGCCGACGCGATAATTTTCCGGACAGCGGGCTCGGCACCTCAATCTCCGGCACCGGAGGTGCGCGCGCGGCACCTTCGCCTCGTTTCACTTTCCAGCATCTAAAATCCCGCGAGATCGTTTACCGGTGAAAACGAGGCGGTTTCACCTATCAGCCAAATGCACAATCGCATACACTTATACGGACTTCGATGGATGACGTACAAGGAGATTACTTCGTCCATTCCTACGAAGATTAACACAGCTTAAAAACGCTCTATTTTTATTTGCTATTTTTAGAGTATCAGAGTAAAATAAATTTCGGTCTAGAAGAGTTCACTTTGCTCTAGTGTTTTAAAAATGAAATTAAAATAGGCCTTTTTTGAGGTGCCCTTAGTCTTCGTAGGAAGCGACTACTTATTTTCGCTTATAACGCAATTTATGAAGAGATAAGATCACGTGAGACGTGCAATTTTCACATGATTCTTTTGCATTTGATTTGAGCTTGTTAATAAGATATTTCGGGAAATACGTCTATAAAATTGTTTAATAACATTGATTAATTCCTAGTATGCATATATTAGTTTGAAGCTAGAAATGTTCTCTATATTATCGTCGATCATCGTATTAAAATGCGAATTATATATTATAAAGCATAAAATTGCAAGCTTAAATATTAAACATATTCCAATAAGCTATATGGCACGGATGCGAAAAATATCGAAATGTTAAATGAGTATCAAATTCTTCCAACGGAAATTTGAATAATTACGAGATAAAGAAAATCGCGCGAGTTCTCTATAATTTGAAATAATTGGCTATAACGTACAATTACTTAATCATTGATAAAGTGAAATTTAAATACGAAGTAAAGCATTTAATTAAAAGGCAATAAGATCTAAAAGAAGTCGCTCAGTCATTTGTCATTCCACAAGACAATTTAGACGGCACTATTTCACCCTCGTTATTGGCGTATTGACGCTGTAACAATAAATTATTTTACTACTTAAATGCCGTAGTATTTTTTTACCTTTTTATACGCACAAAGTGTAGAAAGAAAACTAGTTTTCGAATCAGCCTTGAAACTACTGAACTACTAAGAAAAAGTTTCTCCTTATTATGAAGTGTACAATTTGTCAACGATGAAGTGAAACTTGAAGTGAAGTGATAGATACAAATTCTGATTCTTTTTCTTGCAAATAACTGAAATTAGTTTTATTTTTTAGGAACGATTATGCATAGTTAATATTAATTTTTGTAATAATTTTTCTAGATCTGAAAGAACTTTACGTATATATCATACTGATGGATATCTCTAGTTGAATATTTAGGGGAAAGCGGGGCACAGTGGGCCACGCATACGATTTTTTAGAGGAGTATTGCGTGCCACCTGTTCATCCAAATTTAATCTGCAACCCGTAAACTTGAGGTATTGTACCAATTATAGGTATGTTAAGTTTAGGGATTGCAGATCAAATTTGGATGATCAGGTGGTCCGCAATACTGCTCTAAATAATAGTGTGCGCGGCCCACTATGCCCCGCTCTCCCCTACATTGCAAAAATAATTTTTATAAAATTTCACATTTCAAATTCTTATTAGTTAAATAAATGAATAAATAAATTAACTAAAAAAATGAATCCCCTTATTTCACCAATCACAATCAATGATACATGATTTAATCTTTAAAAACTATGAATAATTCTTTGAAACACAGTTGACTTTTCGGAAGTTCCACATCGTCAATCTAACTACCCGGATACCCACGACCCAGTGTTACGCAACAAACCCTAAGAAAAATCATGGTCCGGTCGGCCCCCGTCGTTGACACACGCGCGTTCCCGCGGTCGGGTGACGGATCGACCATAATTTTCATTCTCGTGTCGAGATAAATGGATACGGCGAGCCGACCGGTCCCGTGCGACGCGCGACATAATGCTCGCAATTAAACCGTTACGAGCGTTGCATCGGCGCGCGCCTCGAGTTCCTCCTTTTATCAAAGACCTCGGGTTTCGCCGCGGAATACTAGACTGCCCGAGCGTATACCCCGTAAGACGAATAGGGTTTTTGCCGCCCCAAATGTGCATAATCGCGTTCAATTATGCATCGCCGGAAAAGCAGCTTTCGGTAATGACACACAATAACCGGTAACAGTTTGCTAGCGAATCACTTGCGATTAGAAACGGCATGCGTTACGGATTGTTTACCTAAGAACCGAAAGAATTCATTAGCGAGGAATGGCGATTGTAAAGAGTTGACTTTTTAGGGTTCTCGCGTAAAAAAATTCGCGTTTCAAATTTTTCCCGCGACAGAAGCTGGACGAAAGGTAGTATGATACAACCCGTGCAATTACCTCGTACCTCGTTGTGTTGAAAACAAAAGGACCAAATTTTCGTATAAGGTTGGAAAGGAGCCCATTCTAAAGAGACCTTTCGTTTGTGTGACGTGGCAGTGTAATGACAAAAAATGAACAGCATAAACCACATGAAATTAGGTCGCAAGACTCGATTGATTGAATAATAAGCGATTCCGCATATTTCGAACCTTAAAAAAGTGTAAACGCTCGATTTCTCTCTTAATATCTGATGTAATCCCGTCGCAGAATCAATAAAAATAAATAAATAAAAAAATAGACCCCGAGGGCATATCGACTATCAACACAGTCGCTCAATATCGAATTACCAGTGAGTAATTAGCGCGGGATCGCGAAAAGCCGCTAGACGTCATTTCGGCGTCCGACGTTGCCCAACGCGCCGTTTCTTTAACCTGAGAAAAAGAGACTGCACGTCCGTGTGGCATCGAAGCTCAACGAGTTTTTCTCTTTTTTCCTTTCCGTTTGTTGCGCGCCGCAAATAATGAGACTTATCGCAGTTCCGCGGCGTATACAGAGACATATCGCTCGCGGGATATAAGGAGATACATTTAATGCGCCTCGTTACACACTGCCGTTCTGCTAGACTGGATTACGCTCACGGACCGATCTAATTGATGTCGAGATCTCGCCATTTTTAAGGGCCGCTGATTGAAATATAAGGTCGAACGTTGAAGGGTTTAATAGCCGAGTTTATGTATATATTAACATAGTCAGGTTGTATCGAAGTTTCACGGGAGCTGTACAAGTAGAATTTTGTTACTTTTGTGGAATAAATTCAATTTTTAATATTTACCGATAATTATTATGTAATTTATGTAATTACGTATTACTATTTCCTTTACTTTAGTTAAATATTCACATCTATCTTTTCACTTAAATTAATCTGCAATAAATAACCAAAAAATTTAATGAGATATTAAACTTACAATTTTTATAGACTTGTCATTAATTTCAAATCAATCAAGGTGGATTATAATATAATGACCGTACCGCCAATTTAAAGATTTTTTTGTTACGTTCAATAAAGATACATCAGCACGTTAAAACGTCTAATTACACACTTCGCTCTATTGCTCGGGTTTTTGCAAGAAATAGAATCGCTCCATGTAATTGCCGGGGGGTTACGGGACTCGGTAAAAGTAATTTTACACTGCAAATCCACAATATCAATATGATGTCGATCAAAGTAGCTAATTGCACTCTAAGAGTATACTACCCACTAACCTATCATTATTGACTTTTTGTTACTTTAATTTACACCTTCCTCGGATTATTTAGACTTTTTTCATCGAATGTGGCGTATTTTTTCTCGCGCTAATAAACCTGTTTACGACTTTCTTTACGTTTTAATGAGATATTATTCTTTATGGAACCATGAAAACCGTTTGTAACTTCATTGTGCGATGCATTTTTGTCAACAATTGCGGATAATTTTGTCTAATGAACTCCCATAAGTATAGAAAGTACACAGTCAACTCGTTAGGAACTATTGCACGTGCATTATACAGCCGCGGAATTAGTGCCGCGCCGCAGTGAAATATTGCATCCGAGTATAATAAATTGATTTGTTATTTTGACAAAATATTTTGTTAGTGTTTAAATTATTCAAACGTTAATTATATTTATAAACTTTAATTTCAAATTTAATCTATATAATAATTAATAAACTCGTAATGAAAGAAAAACTTCTGCGACATATTATTTATTACATTAAATAACACTAATTAATGGCGTTCACTTTAATGCACCACTTAAAAAATGATTTAAATAATTATTTTATGTAACAAAAAACGAAGCACTAAAAATCCGTAGATAGATTTCCCAACGTGAAACTAGGCCTCGCACATAATATATCTATTAGTTTGCCACAACAATAAAACATATTCCTTGCAGGGTGACAAGAACACCATAACAGCAACGTTTTAATGATCTTTTCAATTCACTCTATTCTCACATAATCAATTGCATAAAAGCAAATTCGCAATTTTTTTCTTACAATACACATATCGCCCACCTCATTAATTAGAATGTAATAATTAATTAACATAAAGCCTAATCTCGATCCCGCGCTTTTCAAGCTCGCGAAAAATTTAAAATCCCGCCAGTCGCTCGATACTCTAGCGAAATTCCAGAGTCGCTCGAGCACATAGGCAAGGAGAGACGACCTTCGGTCGGTCGCGCATTGTTCCTATCGCCGCATACCTAATAAGCGCGCGCCGCGCATCGCGCCGCATTAGCTGGACGTTGACGTGATCCCGCGTTTATACGAGCGAACGGATCTCCTTCCGTCTCTCGCGCACACCTGGACTCGCTCCCCTTCACCTCCCGCCGCCTTTTTGCCTACGTCTCGGGCGCGCGCCGCGGCACCTTTTCTCCCCCCAGCGAGATGTTCTTGCCCCGATAAAAAAAAACAACCAGGCTCGGACTTTTTTCATGGCTCGGTGTTGTCGGAAAAAAGAGGATGGCCCGCGGGGGAGTCGCTCGCACCGGATTGATTGTTTACAAGGAAGTGTCCGTGTTGTTAATCGATCGCGCTCCTGAGGAATTTTGCTGGAATAAGTTGAACGCAGTGTGAAACTTTAATCGATAGTTTTGCATTGTTTTTTATTTTAATTAATTGTTTATTTTGCTTAATTCATTATTAAAGCGATGAATTATTTAATCTTTGAACAATTCTAAAATCTCTCTCTCGACAGTAATATTTTACCTTTTCAATTTTAGTCACGTGTAATTGAATCTTTTTTAGTCGGGTCCTACGAACAGGCATATAAATCTCGAATGTACATTCTTTTATTGTCGTAGGCCAAGGACAAATAAAAAGAAAAAGTTTTGAGGAAGAGGGAGGAAACCTAACGATGGAAGAAGAGGATGATCCAGGGGCTGAAAAGAAAAAAATTGGGATTGACAATCGCGGAGTAAAGCAGGAAGATGAAAAAAGGGGAGGCGAAAAAAAAGTGATCGGTGGAAAGCCGTTACAAAAGAAATGAAAACGAATATAAAAAATGCATCGTTACAAAAAGCTACGCAAGAAAAAGGGGCACGAAGAGTATTCGAAAAAAATGTCTGTGTATCGTATGAATCATACCAGTGTTTTCCATACTTTTAATGTTAAAATCTATACAAACTGGGTTCAAGAGAGCAGTAACGTAAAATTAAATACATAAATAAAATATAAAAAGAGTAATAATAGCATAAACAATCAAATGAAAACAGATAGACGACAATTATTGCAGAGTAGCTGTGAGGATGTGCAATTCTTGCAACAGCATGCGCATCCATAAATCATGAAAGATAAAATTGCTTCTGATGTAAAGATTTCATTTGTTTTCAATACAATCTTCATTGAATCGAAAATGAATATGTAACACAATAATTTTTACGTAACCAATTCTGCAAGGAAGTTCTGCGCTGCGAATACTCAGCTGCAGTAAATATCACTCCAGCAATTAAGTAACAATACCTCAATTATTCAAATTTACAACTTCGAAAAATAATTGGGAACTGCATATGCAATTTTGATTCAGGAAAAAGTACGTTTTTCCAACTTTAAAAAAATTCTGTTTTGTTCGTAACTAAACGTTTACATTTATAGAGTTTGCTGTCTAACTTTAACTAAATTTTTTTTCTGTACAGCGCCATCGCTTCCGCAGTGTCAGTTTTGGTTCGCCGCCAATAGAAGAAAAATGAGTGCTCGGACGCGCAAAAAAATAATGTCATCGCTCGAAAAGCACAGGTTGCGCGAAAAAGTCGGCGCAGTGGCGAAAGAGAGCGCCGCGGCGACGTCCCGAAGGGAAAGGGGATAGTAGTGGCGGCGGGCCCCGCGAGAGAAAGCACGGCGTCTTTCTCAGGGCCGTTCCTCCGAGGGGGAGGCAGGAGGCGGGCGTCGGTGGTCCGCACGCGGGGAGATACATTTCGCGCGGTCGCCCGCGAGCCCGTGGCCCATAATATATATAGGAGCCGCGTGCGGAGCGCACCGATGCAGTTTTACGCCTCGCCTCGACTACGACGCGCGCCACCCTCTCCCCGTATATTCCTCGCAATCCGCGGGAGGCCACGCACCTCCGCACACGAGTTTCGCTTAGCCCCGAAGTGTACCGGTGCGCCGATTCGTAGTACCTAATAGGACGATGTTGGGAGTGAAGTGCACGCTGTTGCTGCTGGCAGCCGGGGCGGCGCTGGGCCAGAGGTTCGGGGGTGGATGGGGCGCGAGGTTCGGTCGCGCGCCCCTGCTGGAGAGGTTCGCCTGGAAGGTGATGGACTGGAACTACCCCAACGAGGTCAGCAGGCAGCAGGCCATCGCCAGCGGCGATTTTCTGCCCGAGAACGCGCTGCCCGTCGGAATCGAGATCTGGAGGGACAAGCTTTTCGTCTCCGTGCCGAGGTGGAGAAACGGTCAGGTTTTATCCTTTCTTGTGCTCATATTTTTAATTCCTTTCTCCTTTCATTCGCCGAATTTTGTTACACGAGTGTGAAATTTTTTTGTAAGTGGATTTGCAAAAAATTATCTTGGTCGAAGTTTGAATGCTGAAAAAGTGAAATGACCACTTTTCAATGGTAAAGTAATTACTGGCTTTTACCTATCTGCCGTTATTTTAAATAATCATAAATTTTCTAACGATTGTTAAATTAATGAATAGCAGTCAAATTAAGCGGTACTAAATAACTATTTTGACATATTTGACAACTTATTTTTCGACACGACAAATCGTTAAAACTGTATTTTCAGTAATGCTAACCTTTCATTTGAAATCCACCGCTAAAGAAAATATGCAGCAACTCTTTATGCAGATAATAAACTTGATGTCGTAATCAGAATCATCATTTCGCTTTAATTCTGCCAAAACTCAATAAAACACTCGAGAGGAGCGCAATGATGGTGTTCAATTTTTTCGCGTGACTTACTGCTCAATAAGTTCCGAGATAAGAGTCGTAAAAAGAGCTCAAACGCAGGCCCACCTAATCGCGATAAGCGCAAGCGAAAACATATACGACAAGTGCTTAAATTAATAAGTCCGCTGCCGGGTTCGCGCGTATCTACATCACCAGCGGTCGTGTACCGTTGTAATCGCGACGCCGATGCTATACACTTCCCGTAGAGTATAATTTCTTAGAATAAGTCACAACCCTTTGTGGATAATAAATTTTTATTTTAATTGAAATAAAAATTTATTTAGTATTAAAAATTTGATTTAATAAGCGACGTAATTACGTGCCATTACTTGGAAGTTTTAATCTCCGTTTTCATTATTGTATAATCTGTAATATCGTTGTTTATATGACTGGACTGGACTGCACAAACTCGTTTAGTATAAATAAATATTGCATTGTTAATTGTTTATTCATAGGTCATTGTAAGTAGGAATATAATTTATAATGGTACACGCAGGAAAAGTAGGTTTAAAATATTGGGATAGAATTCTCATGAGAAACATTTGTCTCGTAAATAAATTAAACTGACAATTTGGTCTTAATTAAGCCAACCCTTTCCAAACTTCCGCGTAATAAAGCGTCGAAAGGCTCGACATACAAAATAATCGTATTTACGTAAGAAATTTACAAACTCGTGTAATAAGAGAACAACTCAAGATATTTTCCGATTGTTTGTCGGATTTTAAGATTTAATAGAGGACACAAACCTCGACTTAAACATGTGAAGACGATGCTTTCTCACGGCGGTTGCGATTAGAAATTATCGAACTAATTATCTGTTAGGTGTTAATTTTCATTTTGCAACGCTATTATCCAGTGGTTTTTGCTGCCCAATTAGAAGCGTAATTATTATGGTTCTAAGCCAATCTATATGAAATATTAAAAAAATATGATTTTTAAATAAATTTCACTTAATCTCCTTTTATCATATTTTGATAAGAATAACAAAATTTATTTTTAAGGTAATTTAATTTAACAGTATGCATTATTTACGATTAAGAAAATGTCCTTTCGATTTGACTGTGACATAAGTTAGGAAATTGCCGCGAGTTGACAAACTTAAATACAGCTCCAGTGCTTGCTTATTTTGTACAGATACCCCACGCACTAATGTCGCGATTCGAAAGCAATTCGAGCGAAGAAACGTCGAGTTTCTGATGCTTCCGCATAGATCCTACGAAATATACCTAATGCAATGACCATTTATCGAATTCCGATTTAACAAGTAAATATTTTGCCATTTGAATTATAATTTTTATTCTTGCGCACTTTAAAAATATTTTTCAAAAATATAAGCTGTAGATTAAACTGAAAACATTAGTCAACTATTAGAGAAAGTAGACTTGCGTTTTAATTGTAATCGAATTAATAAAGAACAAGGACCATATCGAATTTTTAAGACCGCTATTTCCAAGCACTTGTAATTCAAGATAGAAAGTCATGTCATGTAAATTAGGCTATTGACAATATCAACGCTTTATCACTGATTACGTAAAAGACACAAACGGAACAATTTTTTCAGATTAAATCTACGGAACTCTCTAAAGATAACAATAACAATTTCGAGCAGACTTTATCTCACCTGAACCAGCGGCAACGTTTGTCCTCTGCACTTCGTAAGCGGCGATAGTTCCCTTCGAAAATTCACTGTCCGGGGAAAAGTGCTCGCACAAACGTCCCGATTAGCCCGAGCGCGAAACGTCGGCTTGTGTACACGTTACGATTATAACATAAAAGTTGTTTACCCGCGCGCGTGCGCGTAATGTTAGTGTGCGTTGTGTACAGGTTTAATTAGAAAATGAGAGTCCCATTGCGAAACGGGTCATAACCGACAAAATAACAAGTTCGTCTGTGAAATGAAAGTGCGACTAATAGCGTGGGACTTGGAAAATTGAAATTCCCTACGAATGAGTCCAATCCCGCGATGCTCATGCGTATCGCGCGATCTATTTTTTTTTTACGAAAAAAAAGAGGAAGGTAATCTTGCTCTGGCTGAAAAGCTACTTTGAGTAAACTACGATTTTAGTGGCTTCCGACTATGAAAGTTGTATAAATACAGTAAATTATTCAGTGTAATTATCGTAAAATTTGGAGAAATTAAATAGTTTTCGTAATGTTGAATATCATTTTGGCGCTTTTTTTAATTCTGTTTTTATGTAATATATTGGTTTAACGATATTAAGAAGTTGTAAATGGATATTTAAGGATCAGATAAACGATCTACAAATAATTTAAATCCAGGAAACTTCTGAATAACTGTATTTCTTATAATAGCAAATGATTATTTCTGAATATAACGAATAATCACTTTGGTTAGCATTTACTCCTTTTTAAATAATAATACGTAACGAAGGTTAATAAAATGCAGCTATTATCTGCGTTATGCATTTTGAAGTTTTAAGTTAAAATTATTCTGAAAATAATAACTATACTTGTCTTGTTAACTTTTGAGACAGGGCATAATTCTGTTGATGATAATTACTATTTCGCCAATTGTAGTCAGTTGAAATTTGCTATAATTTCACACAATACAGTATTTGTTACAATTTTATGAACTTTCTTGCGTTTAGTTAGAACGATGTTAAATATTAAGCTCTCATAATGTAACACAATTAAATTAATTTTTATGTCATAAATATTCGGATAGGTCATTCAAGTTTCTGCAAGGATTAAAACTTTCCGAATATTATCTAGTACATTTATCGCCTGGCGAACTCTCATTTAACTAATTACCCTTAAGCTAATTATACATGATTTTTTTTATAAAAAAAATCATATAATTATTTCAGAAATCTAATAAATTTAAACCCTGGAAATGAAAGTACCTATAATTTAAAAAAATTGTTCGATTTCAGATCACTTTCTAACAAACCTTAATAAAAAGTCTAAAGCTGTATTTTTATACGTAAGGATATAAAATCGTATGCGCATTAAAAAGTTTATTTTAACAAAGCCTCGAAACTAAGTATGTGAAAAGGGCATAAAAAATCTTTACATCTGATCGCTACACAACCACAACCACCGCCGCCGTAAAATCAACTCGCGGACGTCAAAAACCACAGCGGAACCGACCACTCGTCGATCCGCGCCGCGCGCGTTCCCTTTGTCCTGGATCAAAAAAAAAAAGGATCCGTCTCAATCTCGCTACCCTGACTCCGCTCTGAAAAAGAAAAAAAAACCCTCACCCTCGATAAAACGAAAAAAAAAGAGAACCAGCTCCGAATCCCGGAGGCGCGCACGCGAGCGATCGGGAAGGAGGCGGGGTCAGGGGTCGCTCGCGCGCCCCCCATTGTCCGCGGCCGAGGAACCGGAAGCGCCGGGCCTTTGATCCGCCCACGCGGCGGCTCCCGCAAAGTCGTCCGCGTCGATCACTGTCACGCCGCCCCGGGCCTTTGTGGCGATTTCGCCACGGCCCCGGGGATCTCCTCCCGCGGCCGATCAATATTTTACCGGGGGCCGGCCTCGGGCTTGCGCGATGTTACCAAATAGCTCGAACGCCGCGACCAATTCCTCAATGCGGAGGCGAATGCGGGATTTATGGGCCCGTCGGTCGAAGTGTGCTGACTTTGAAGTTAATGGAAATTTAAGTGAGGCGGGTACTACGATAGTATTGTTGGTGAATACATTGGTGACATACATTGCAACTAGTTTTTTTCTTTTTTTTGTAATAAAAAAGATGCTATAAAAGAAATTTATATATTATGAAATAAAAAATGTTAAATTTTTTTTAGACTGTTAGGAATAAATATTAAAGTGTCTAAAAATTTTAAATTAAAGATGATATTATATTAGAAACAGGTATTTAATTAGAAATTCCTAATTTTTGATATTTTTTCATTATAGAAAGATCGTTTTTTATTTAAAATATATGATGAATGTATAGAAAATGTTGAAATAGCGTCGAATCAAAGTGAAACATGACAGACTGTACACAGTATCCACGACACATTGTCTAATTAGCGATTGTCCGATACGCATAGAAATGCTTACAAGCGCAGGAAACGCCGGCTTATCAGGTATGGTTTCCACTTCGCACGGACGCAATAACTCAGCAGCTACAAATTGCTCGACAATGCGCCTTGTAATCCGTGCATCTCGTCTTACGCCGAGCGCAGCGTTAATTCGGTGCGCGCGCGCACGATATCTGCGTCATTCATCCATCCTCTCGCTCCTTCCCTCTTTTTCTTCCCTTTTCGAGTTCCGCCGGTCTTTCTTGGCTTCTTGCGCGCTCTTCGCCTCCGCACGCCCTCCTCGGGCCTTTTAACAAAAATCTCCCTCGTTTTCGAATATCGTCTGGACGGTTTCCGCCGCGCGACAAAAGTGACGAAGGGAGTGTACACGAATTCCGCCGCCTCCTCGCCGGGCCTCATTCATAGCTTCTCTCGCTTAAAAAGACTCTTAATTATTGCGGGCCTTTGTGATTTTTCTTCCTTTCTTGGGGCGAGCCAAGCTCGGTCCGGTACTATCTTTTGAAAAATTTTTATTCCACAGACCGTATCAATTTTCAGCGAGGTGTTCGTTGCATTTTGCATAGGCGAGTTCTGTAGCTTTTTCGAAAGGAGATTGTTGTTGCTTATCGGGGAGAGAAGTCAAAATTGTTGTGGATAAATTAATATATAAAATGACTGTTAAATAAGTTGGTTACAAAATTACGGATAGCGTTATATAAAGTCCGTTATACGCTGGAAAAATGAGGTATTTTGCAAGATTATTGGGTATTGCGGTGCGTTATCACCTGTTTATTATATCACTAGTCACTTTCTAATGACAACATCGTAAATAAAAATATAAACCGGCTATATAAACATTTATTTACATAAAATATGGTAAGCTTTTGCAGGCTTTACGAAAATGCCTTTTTTAAATGGCAATCCAAAAATTGGCATTTTTGTTGACTATTAGCTGTAAGATATACTTATGTTGAAGTAAAGCGAGGCAGCTAAATTAAAATTAATATCTGCCAGCTTGATTTTCGATTTTATAATTGCCACTCACCTTATAATTAATGAAATTTAATATAAATATTTAAAAAAAAATTTATAGAAAAATTTATGTATGTAAAAATCTTATATACCTACATTTGAGTAACCAAAGGGTATGTACAATGCTGACCCTTTCACATCCCTTTAGCGTCCAACAATAACCCCGCGCGCCGCATCTCGCTTATATGAAAAATCCATTGTTTCCCTTCCTCTCGGATGAACCTCCTCCTATGATTTTTAATTTCAGTCTCAACCTTCTCTCCCCCTCCCCCACGTGCCAATCTTAATTCACTTCGCAGCTGAATGGGCTCATTCAAGCCTCCTTTTTTTCATCCTCGCGTGCGCCCATTGTACCGATCTCCTTCACCTCTTCGCTCTCTCTCTCTCTCTTTTTTTTATTTTCTTAAACGATTCAAGCGGACGCTTAATGACGCCGTATCCCCCGCTCGCACGCCCGTGCACGAACTTCCCGAAGAGCCGTGAAAGGGGAGACTTCGTCTTCGTCTTCGCGAGAGGCTTACGCTCGCTCTTCAGGTGGTACGGGCGCGTGCGCGCGGCTCTTTTCTCCGACGCGAAACGCGATATCGACTGACTTTTCAGTCGGGGTTGCGCGCGCTCAATGGGACACGCTGGATGAATGGCCGATCTTTCATTCGGTAGCAATGGTGACTGCCTTTATCTCGGAACTCCTCTTTTCAAGGTCCTTTAACTTCTTTGGTGACTGCGGAATTTAATCATTCGCGAAATTCAATCTTTTTTATTGAATTTTCTTATTTTTTTTACGTATTTTAACAATCATTCCTAACGTATTTTTTAAAAGTTTGATGTCTAATCTTCAAAAATGTTTATGAAGTAAAAAACTTTATTGTAAAAATTATATATTTTTGCAGATTTATAATGAGTGAGGTCAGCTTAGAGAAAAATTCGAATACAAATATTTTTGGGAATTTCTGGGGATTTTCATAAAAATGTCTATTCCAAAACCGATTATGACTTTTTAACACCTCTTATAGGAATTCCAGCGACCCTGAACTACATTCCATTGAACCAAGTTCGCGGAGGAGCGCCAAAGCTGACACCCTACCCGAACTGGGTGCAGAATCAAGCCGGTGCGTGCGGCAGCGGACTAACCACGGTTTACAGGTAAGAGCCATAAAAAAATGCGAACTCCTCGAAAGCGACTTTACGCGGCTCGCCTTTTTCCGGGCCGAATATTCACACTCCATCACGTCCGCGGTCACAAAGGACACCCGACGGCATACTTTCGAGCCTCTAATGTAATAAACCCCGCACAAAGGAGTCTCTTTCGTGAATTCCGACGACGAAAAAGTAAAAAGGAAAACTTTTTTTTCCCTCTGCCGCGGAATGCACAATTTTCTTGGTGATCGGGGCGCGTCGTAACTTCTCGACTCGGCTAAGCGGATTTGCCGAGGCGTCGATGAGCGATTGACGCGCGTGACGGCCGCTGTATATATATACATATATACGTCTCCATTGCAGGATCCACGCGGACGTGTGCGACAGGCTCTGGGTCCTCGACGTGGGCACGATCGGCATCGGCAACACGACCGTGCAGGCCTGCCCCTACACGATCAACGTCTTCGACCTCACCACTGATAAGCTACTCAGGCAGTATAAGCTGAGGCCCCAGGATGTCAACCCAGTAAATATTTCTTTTATCTCCTCTTAACTAATTTTTTTTCGTTAAACAAATTACATTAACATTTTCTCCACTTGTCACAGTACTTTTTACAATGTGTGTAAAATAAAATAAAAATTCCGAACAATTTTTTAAAAAATTTTGATAAACGGAAGGAAATAGTAATTCCCAATTTGTCATTCTTGTCATATACCTACATATAGAAATAGGTGGTTCTTATACACAATCATAAAAATAAATGTCTCCACTCAAACAGAATACTTTCATCGCGAACATCGCAGTGGACTTGGGAAAAGGCGGCTGCGACGATGCGTTCGCTTACATGTCGGACGAGCTGGGATACGGTTTGATCGTGTACTCCTGGCAGCTAAATAAGTCCTGGCGGTTCAGTCACAGCTACTTCATGCCCGATCCCTTGGCTGGTGATTACAACATCGGAGGTTTGAACTTCCAGTGGGGCGAGGAGGGCATCTTCGGCTTGAGCCTCTCGCCCATCGCCCTCGACGGTTTCCGCACCTTGTTCTTCCATCCGCTCAGCAGTAATCGCGAGTTCGCCGTCTCCACTCGGATACTCAGAGACGAGACGAAGGTCGAGGATAGCTGGCACGATTTTCAGGTTAGTTGATCCTTAAAAACCAGTCTTAAAAATCAATTTTTTTTATTCAAACGATAGAAATGAAAAGTTATCCAACGCGCGCAAATAAAAAGTTTTTCTTTAAGTGATTAATTGTTTCGCTCCGTCAAAATGAAATGAAGTTGTAAAAGTGCATGTTTTTTGTCTTGTTTGTCAATAACGTATAACGCAAGCATCGAGTCGGATCTAACCGGAACAGTCGTAACGACATTTTATCTCAATTGCAATCGCGATATCACGAAAGTAAGCAGCTAGTCTGGAAAGAAAAACTCGACAAATCATTGAAAGTCGCATAATTCACGCGATCGCTGGCGAATGAACAGGTACTGCCGGAGCGGGGGCCGCTAGGCCACTCGACGGCCGAGATCATGGACGAGAACGGGTTGCAATTCTTCAATCTGGTCGACCAGAACGCCGTCGGCTGCTGGAACTCCCTCCTGCCCTACGCCCCCTCGAACCAGGCCGTCGTAGCTCGCCACGACGAGGCCATGATTTTCCCAGCCGACGTCAAGGTATGTTGCTCCGCATAAGCTAAGTGCCAATTATCGGGAAATTATCTAGTGATCTAAAATCATTTTTTAGCAGATATGGGTAAGGGGTCGACATTTCTTTAGGATAATTAGAGAAAATTTAAAGGTTCTTTTATAACGTCACAAGATTGACGTCCTGCATTTTTCGTGTTACGAGAAAATCGCGGGCTCGAGAATTTCCTTTCGATATTTTGGAAACTAATCGAATCGGCTAATTACTCATGAAGCATTAGCCAACCGTCAACGTGAAACTCATTTATACTCGTACTTTCGCAAACAAGCAGAGAGAAAAGAAATAAATGAGTACAAGTCCCACGAGAAAGTTTGCGCTAAAAAAGTTAACCCTGCCGTAATTGGCAACACATAATGACTTCATAATTCTGAAATCTAATCAATTTTTCACTCGCAATAAAAAACATCACCCTCGCACTATATTTCCCGCTACTATAAAAGGTATATACAGTAAAATTAGCGCACACATAAATTCGCGGTGAACATAAAACTAAATAAATTGAATAAATATATTTAATTAAGATTGTTTTAAATTAATACCCACAGGTGAACCGAGGGCTACTGTGGATAATGACCGACAAAATGCCGGTGTTCCTGGAGGCGTCGCTGAACTACACGGATGTGAACTTCCGGATACTGACGGTGCCAGTGCGCGACGCAATCGCGGGCACGGTGTGCGACAACGCGCCCTGGACGTACTCGGGCAACCAGCTCTGGTGGAATCGATGATCTCCGCTTACCCATAGGCTCGAAAATCGGCTCGACTTTCCACGATCGCACCTTACGAACGACGCTACCGACCACGAATTAACACTAACTATATGATATTATGTTATATCGCCCCGATAACGGAACGATAACGGAAAAAAATTGGCATGTTCGTGTATTACTAAACAGGAAATTTTTTGTGATACATCTTTTTTTACATATTTATGTTTCTAATTTATTTTAAGTTTAGCGGTCCTGCGTGATCCCTGCACAACGAAATTACGTACTGCCATTTGTAATCTCGGAAGTATACTCATTATTAGCGTTACGTAAAACAGAAATGTTTGTTTACTCGTCGAATCGCGATAAATTATGTGTCTGTTTACAGCGACTAAACAGCGGAAGGAAATTCCGCGCTGGCCGTTCGATTTTTTTGCACTTTCGCATTCTCGTAATAATACCATCGTAAAGTACTCATTAGACCGCGTCGTAAGAGCGAAAACGATAAAAGAGCGTCTTAATCACTTGTCTTTGGCTTTTTTCATCTTCGCTCCTAAAAAGGAAAGTGGCGCATCTGCAAATATTAGGAAAGGCCAGGTGAATTGTTTAGACCAGAATTACTTTAGTAATTCCTTCTCCAGTCACGATGATTTTCAGTAACGACGAGTGCAGCAGCAAGCTCGATTTTACTTGTTACAAGTAGTTCCTTTTACGAATTACGAACTGTAGGCACTCTTGAAAGCGATCAACCAGTGCGAGGTGCCCAACGAACAGCTCCAATCACCCGCACCTATCGTGACCATAAATAACCATTTAAATAAACAATCGTTATTATTTATACAGTGTAAAGAATCTATTTTTTATGTAAAATGCATTAAAAAGTTTATAAATAAAAAAAAGTAGTTACAAGAATAAAAAAAATTCAATATTTTACAACCCTACATGCGCGCAAGGAGAAAGTAGGTGCTAAATCAATTGCTCGATTCATCCAAGGATCTTGTTAGGTTCATTAGACATTGCGCAGCGCGGCGTTAGAAAGCAGACGGCGAATTCGAGCAATGCGCGCTCCGCGCATCTAAATCGAACAAAGCGACGGGGGTTCCGCATTACGCACCAAGCCGTTCCTGTACAAGTCGAAGAACGGGCCCGTTGATAAGAGCGATTTTAATAAACTTGGCTGCGTTCGGATATGCAAACGAGCAAGTCGGCGCTGCCGATCGATCGTTCATTTAAATTACTTTCTCTCGTGAAATGAAATTGCTTGTATGTTCTGCGGGTACCGGGAAGAGATTAGACTTTTTCCAAGTTCCAAGATAATAAAAATTATATTCGTACGATAAAGAGACAGAGAGCCTTGGATGCAGCGCGAGAAAAAAAATGTCGAAATATCAAATGAAAAAGTTAGACTAAAACAATGTCATAAAGAAAGAACTGACAGGCAGAAAGAGGCGGCAGAAATGCCGGAAAAATACTGCGGCGAGCGCTTGAAAGGGAGATACAAGCCACTGTAGGTCGCGAAAGGTAAAATCATTAAAGCGCATGGAAGATAATGATGCAGTCGTATTGTGAAACTTTTCATTATGATCTACAGATTTACGAAAATATTTTTTTAAACGCAACGTAAACAAGGTATAGATAATCGGATCTATTTTCCACAAGTCACCACGGAACTCCCAAGTAATAAGTCGAGGCCATTCCGGTCGATATGTCCGACTGTGCTAGTCACTCGAATCTCTTCCTCCTGGTAAGCAGCTCGACAGCTCGTACGGAAAAAAATAGGAAAGCAGCTCGATTCCCTAAGATTCAATTGGAGACGACAGTATCGCCGGGAGGAATCTCGCCTTCTCCCGCCGTCGGGAGAGTCGATTCGGCGGCGCTTAATGACTTCCGCCCTTTTGCGCGCTCGAGATTTCCTTTTCCGATAGCGCGAGGGAGTTTTTTTTTCGTCTCCTAGTAGGATGCGCGGCTAAACGCGCGGAAATGAATTGATGCTTTTCGACACTTTACGACGGCCAATTAACGTCCCTAAAGCGTGAAGTCACTAATTTGTTAAATATACATTGTTAGAACTGGGTGGCGTCGATATTTTTTGCGTCGGCAGAGCTGCCCTTGAGCGGATGTTGACAGTTTATTAATTATGATGGCTAGAGATGGAAATGATTTTTCTACATTAGATTATTGTTAGATTATTATATTACGATCTTTTCAAGTTTTCTACGTTAGCATCGATATTTTTATTTCGCCACTGAAGTTTCGGGTGTGCATGCACTATCGATTTCTCAAAATAAATTTTTCACTTAGGTGCAACGTTTATTTTGACGAATCGAAAAAAGTAAATCTAATTTCTTAATTTTTTCGGAAGGTGTAAGCTTCTCTACCACTGTGGATTGCCGGCAATTGATATAGCCGAAATATCTGATTTCAGATATGCTGTTATCTCTAATTTCGTCTGTCAAGTGCATTTATATTTTAAAACTCTGAATAATAAAGCAAACAGTACATCTCAGACGAATAAGAGTTTTGGTGATGGTTCAAGAAACTTCTATCTTTAATAAACCTTACTTAGTCATTTACTTAAGACAAATCCTGACTTAGGTATAATTCTTAATTATATCTCAATACCTTCTTAATTACAACTTGTAAATCAATATATCTGATAAAAAAATACCGCTTATCGCTCAAGGTGACTTGTAAGGATTATCTAAAATACCGATTTTTCAATTTCTCATTTTGTTCATTATAAGATAATTTATAGAGTGAAGTTTAAATTACACAAAAAAAAAATAAATAAAAATAAACGAACGCACAATGCCTCGTGAAATTTTGATCATTTTTTGGTAAGAAAGCATTTAAATGAAGCATTCGTTTGTAAAAATTATAGAAACAATACGCGTTATACGAATACAGGCGCGTGCACGAGCGAGAGCGCAAGTGAATGATTCCATTCTCTCGAAAAAAAAAGGTTGAGATTCCTTTTACGCATACTTTCGCGAGTAGCCTGCACGCGGAGCTCGGAAATACCGTCGCGAGGCGGAAGTTAGCCAGACGAGATTCGAAAGGGAGAAACAATTAAATTTTATTTACTTTGATCGGAGGTGATTCCCTCTCCTTTCGGTATTAATTTTTGCAGTTTTCTCAATCGAAGAGAATTTAACCAAAATTTGATTAAGCATCTCTTGTGTTTGATATAATAATTAATTGCATTTTATTCAGAAATTCTTAATTTTTTATTTAAAAAGATCTATTATAGTATGACATTATATTGGTACAATAATTTTTCTTTTTATAAAATCTAAAACTAAAATTTCTTTTCTTAATTAATTTTAATACCTATCCAAAGAATTGTTTATACTTCATTTTTATTACATTTTAAAGGAAAATTCATCGTATTTTTAAAAGCAGATACATTTATCTATGCAAAAGAAATAACTATTTAAAAAATCAACAAAAGATATTTTTACAACTTCAGAGTCATCGCGGACATAAGGTGAGAGTCAATTCCAGGAAACGCAAGATTGCCGTGTTTATCCTTCATAGTGGCCATATCGTCGTCAGCGTAGATAACGAACCCTAGTTTCTGGGCAATGCGAAAGGTGTACGGCGAGGTAACCAAACAATCTACCATTTCGATGTTCCTCGTCCTCGCCAGGTCGACAGTAGCCTTCATCAAACCTCCCGCCAGACCTCGCCTCCTGTGCTCGTCAATGACGACGAGAATTTTGATTTCCAGAGAATTGCGCACCTCAGGGTGCGCGTCGAACGCATCGTATTTGGCGACGAGCTCGACGAAGCGGCTCAGCCACATTTTACTCACTTCGTTGCCGGCCGACGTGTCGCTCAGCGGAGTCTTCTCCCGAACGAATCTCGGATTATCGACTAGATTCAGTAAGGCAAGACCTACTACGCGGTTCGTCGATAGATGCACCGCCACCAGACACGGGTTCTTCGCCATGAAATGCATATGCCGTCCCAACAGGCACTCGTGGAATAAGCGCCGCGTTTCGGGATCCATCAAATCAGCGTTCGCCTCCTTGAAGTTTTTCTGCAGAAGCTCGTCGCGATAGAAGTGGTCGCGTAGCAGCCAGTCCAGATGTGGTTTTTCATCCTCTCGCGCTTCTCGAATTTCGTAGTCATTTAGTGACATTTTCAAAGTCCCTTTTGCTCGTATAAAATATTAACGCCACTAAAGTGATGTTCTTTGTAGAAACAATCTAATTGCAGAATACTTCTGCCACGGGTGCCGGCTTTCACATTTATGAAAAAAATCCGTTCGCTGCGCGAGATGTCCCTTTATTTTAGAGATAAGCACGTTATTGTTATTTAACGCATCAGACGACTCAGTGTTCTTGCTGATATGCACTCTGTGCCTGATAACGTAATTTATATCAATGACTCTCTAAAAAACACGAAAGAAATAAATCGGTAAAAGAAATTTTAGAAACCATCCCAATAACATTAATACCATATTAATAATAGAACTCAATCGATTTAATTCGACAATAATTAATGTAAAAAAAATTTGACTTAAAAATTATGAGAATTCCGAAAGTTATGACAATTAAAAGATAAAATATGACAAATATTGATAACTTGTTCTGGTCACTCATTTAATATTTTATTTTTATTTATTTATTTTTTTTTATTAAGATTTAAAGATTTAAAGATAATTATCTGAGTTGTTTATGATATTTATTTATGTCGACATAAGGTGTAATAATAATAAAATAAATGTTTAAAGTGCATGAAAATGATGTTTATTGAATTAATATGATTGTACATACAAAGATAAAACGACGTAGGTATGAAAAAATGAATAAAAAATGTGAATATTTGAAAAATCTCCAAAGTTAATTGAATTACATTACAAATCTTTAAATTCAGCTATATATCGCGTGTGCTGGCACGCTGTAAGTGTCGTTGCTATACGTACATAAGAACGTTACATAAGCAAACAGAAAAACAGAAATTTCACACAGCAAACAGCTTATTTCCACTTAATTGACCCTAATCACCATGAGAGACACTACACCAGGCGCCGCGCCCTCGTACATCATATAACCCTCGGGGTCGCGGAAGTCGCTCAGATTCATGTCGCAGTAGCTGCGGAATCCGAACCTGATGGCGACTCTTTTTAAGTATTCCGAGGTGAAGAGTCCGTAGACGAGTTCGGCGCCGTACCGGTTCGCCCGGTCGCACATCTCCCGCAGCATGTTGGTCCCTATGAGCTTGCGCTCGTGGTCCTGATGCACGCCGATCATCACGATCTTCATGATGGTGTTGACGTCGGGGAACAGGTCGAACAAGTTCGTCCGGCGCTCGGCGACCAGCAGCACGTAGCGGCACCAGACTGCGAGCAGCTCCGAGGTGAACTGCATGCGTTCCCATTCGGGCACCATGCCCTGGTCCTTGCGGCGCTCCAGCAGGGCGAGGCCGATGCCGCACCGGAGGCCCGTCTCCACGTGCACGCCCACCAGCACCAAAATGCAGTCCCGCACGATCAGGTCGTAGCGCCGGCGGAGGTCGCTGAGGATCGTTTCGCGGAGGGCCGTCGTGATGATCAGCGCCTGGAGCTTCATGTACTTCGTCAGCAGGGGCTCCCGCGTGAAGTAGTGCTCCTCCAGGAAGTTCAGCACGAACTCCCTATTGTAGGCCTTCTCCTCGTGCACCATGTACACAAGGTTCGGGTTCATCGTGCCGATTTTTTCGACTCCTTCAAGAGTTTTCCTCCTTTTCGGCGGGACCAAGTTGCGAGCGCGAGGTCGAGAGGGGCACTTTGCTGCGTAAACTGCCGGATTAGGCTGCGGCTACCGACTAGGGTAATGCCCGTACACGTATGTGTGTACCTACGTCACATATTTTGATTTGTCATATTTTCAAATCGAAAATATCATCGATTTGTTGGGCAACATTGCGAGCAGTCGCACGCTTGGAAATTTCGATTTTAAAGTCGGAAGAGCTGTAACATTCTTACAAGTCAATTTTCATTTTTTTTTTCAACTTCCTCTTAACTTATTGCAATCAAATTACAAGTCAATTTTCATTTTTTTTCAACTTCCTCTTAACTTATTGCAATCAAATTGAAAGCAATTGTGATAAAAGTTTAAAAACATGTTTTAATATTTTTCTTCGCTTGCTATTAACTTTGCATCCATTTCACTTCCCATAAGATTATTCAGTTACAAAATAATAACATAAAAAATCATGAAACTTTTAAGCACAAGATATGTACGATCAAAGTTATTTTTATGCGAGCTACGAATACATATACATATTACA
>JAXIUT010000001.1:7378059-7388732 GCA_035586675.1 Eurytoma californica
CTTGTAAAAATAACTTTAGAAGTTTTAAATAGCATTCACAATCCCTTGTATAATCAAAAAACAGACAATTAAAACAAAGAATTCCAGCATCCACTTAAATATATATTTTTATATATAAATTGTATATTAAAGTACTAATCTACAGAAAAAGTCTTACAAAAACACATCGAGTGATCAGTGCAATCACTCGCAATTAGAAATCGTGACGCAAGACATTGAAAAAAGTACAATAGTTCGTGACCTTTATGCTTTTATCAGACTTTTTCTTTGAATAGATCTTTTTTTTAATATTTTTTTTGTTATTTCTTTATAAATTCTTCAGCACGAAAGATTCACGAGGAAAAGTCATCGAACCTCGTTCGTCAAGCGTTTACGGCTGCGAATGTTTATTTTTGTTTTATTTTTCGTTTTCACGGGGCAAGAGCCACGCGGACTAGTCCTCTGGAGGTCACAGACTCCAAAGAGTGTCTTGTCAACGGGTTGTCGAATAGCAATAGGCTTGATCATTTTTTGACCTGTAGTGCATTAGAAAGCCAATCCATAGCTTGGTCAAGACCCTCGCCTTTTTTTGCAGAAGTCTTGAAAATCTGGAAAGTTCGGTTCTTCAGTGCATCCAAACCCAAGGCTTGGTGAACCTCTGCCACACTCAAACATCCTGGCATGTCTTGTTTGTTAGCCAGGACAACCAGAATTGCATTTTGAAGCTCGTCTTCCTAAAAATTGCAATATTTGCGTATTTACAATGTAATAGGCCAGCTGGCATTTATAATCTATTTATGCAATTAAGTCGTTGTTTGAAAAATGTAAACTTACTCTTAACATGTATAACAATTCATCTTTGGATATTCCTATTCTATCTCTATCAGCAGAATCAACGACATATATTATAGCATCTGTATTTGAGTAATAACACCTCCAATAAGGCCTGCATGAAATCGTAACATTTTTGTACTTCTTTTCAGATCATTGATTTAAATTTTAATAAAATTCAAAATATTTTTACCGTATACTTGTTTGACCACCGAGATCCCATACTTGAAATTTCAGGTTTTTATAGGTCACCTGTTCAACATTAAACCCAATAGTAGGTATAGTGGTCACTACTTCTCCAACCTGTAATCTGTAATGTATATCTCAGATTAAATATTTTTATAGAATGTCTAAATAAAAAAAATTGAATACTTCATAATATATACCTGTATAGTATTGTTGTCTTTCCAGCACCATCTAAGCCCAGAATTAAAATTCTCATTTCTCGACTACCAAGAAGGTTACGAAAGTAACTTAGCAATCCACCTAGAATTATTTGTTAATTAGTTTTTTGGTATTATACTAATACAGTTTAAAATCTTGTATATAAATTGTAGCATATATATTCTAACAATGTTTTAATTAACCTTATTAACTATTATTTCTTATCTCGACTTATATGTACTAAAATTAGATCCAATAAAATTAGCAATTTTAAAAATAAATTAACGGAGTATGTACCAGTGGAACTAGAATTAAACAGTTTACTCCAAAACCGATTTGACTGTATATTTTGTGAAAGTTTACATAAAACTTGTTTTTCTTATATTGCAAAGAACCCAATAAAATAAGAATGAATGAACATGACTTTTCACCTCTTCACAGGTAAACATCATATCCCGATAGATACTCACCCATTTTACTTGATCAAGTCGATTTGCAGGTTAGCGAGCCGACGAGTAGGAGGAAAATTGCAGGACGAGGCAATCGGAGGGCCGCGACGAGACGATACTAAAAAACCTGGTGATCTGCATATGCGGCGAGAAAAAGGTACGTGTCTCCCGTCAGCTGGTCGGGCTAGGACATACTTTTCTCATTGCAATTTACTATCGAGCGACTGGCGGCGATGCGCTCGAACTTTCCTCGGCAGGTGTGTCGCTGAATTCTGAAAAAACTCGCGTCGACCGGACGCCTGGGGATCAGTTCTTCTGGCAATTTGTGGTTTATTGTAAGTGAACTAGTGGCGGATTTGGCAGGAATGAAGTAACGGAATAATTGTGAAAAGGAGCCGCAAAACGCTGTCCACGAATATATCGGAAGATCGAACGCACCTCGGCGTTTTCAAGAATGCGATGATTCAACGTGGCGCTGACATCGTTGATTTTCGGTCTTTTTCGAGCTCCGACCGCGAAGCCGAGGGATCAAATCACATTCGAATGTCTTTTTTTACTATTGTTAAATTGTTAAATTGAGTCTAAAATCAATTATTGAACGTAGCCCTGTCACTTTATTATATAGTTAACTAAAAAAAATCGTATTACGCAGCTTCAGAGTAGGAATATATTTTGAAAAATCATTCCGAAAAATTCGCTATCAAAATAAACTAAAAATAAAGCCATTAACAAAATGTGTAATCTATGAATTAAAATCAACATAAAAAAAATGATATAAACAAGTTATAAATAAAAAGAATCATAATATAAGTGTGAAATATGTATCATATCACACACCATTGATACCTTAATAAATATTAAATATTATTATTTAACATTAAATATTAAATATCATTTAACACCCGCAAGTAAGACCATGATTTTTCAAAAAGAATTTAAAAAATTGAGACGTTTTCAAGAATATTCTAAAACAGCACTTTATCACTTTACAGTTCACTGACAGTTTTGCGTCCAGCAGTCGTCACGAACGTCGCGCGCGCCCGGCGGCGTTGGGGCCGTCATTCTTTACGCTCGCTGAGCCACGAGCACGAGTCGGCTGGGAAGCTGGATTTTCGCACGTGAGACCTCCTGCGGAAGTCGAAAAAATGCAGGGACCGGCGGTTTTTATGGACGGCACCACCGAGGATCAGGTACTTCATAAAAGAATTCAGTAGATTCTCTTTTGTCTCGAAATTCGTTCATATCCCCAGGTGTTCCTGGTTTTAGGTTATGCGTACCAGATGCCGAGCGAAAACACTCGGCATTTCGCATCACTGTAGTACTATTCATTTTTTGTTTTGACACTTTGCTAAATGTGCACAATTGATTTCAGGCTCAGGAGTTAAGAATTTACTTCAAGAGTCTTGGAGCAGAGATCAGTGAGGAGAAGTCACCAAAAGGCATTGAAGATGACTTACACAAGATTATAGGTGTGTGCGATGCCTGTTTCAAGGAGGGTAACGAGGCTGAGATTGAAACCATTCTTAATGATATTGTATCAATCATGATTCTTGTACCCACTGAGCGAGCTGAAAACATTGTATTGGCTTTTTGTGAAAAGTTAACAAAAGCACCTGGTTATAAACTAGGCCTTGTTTGTCTTAAGGCGTAAGTCTTTTTAAAAACTTTATTTATAACTTCCAAATACTGATATTTTAAGTTTTATACAATTCTTTACTATATCTTAATAGATTGTGGCTGCTTTTTCAATCACTACCAGAAGATTCATCTATGAGATATCATGTATATTATCATTTAGTTCAAATTGCTCGAAATGTTGATCAAGTTAAAGCAGTTTACAATGGAGTTGATCAATTAAAACAACAGTTTACCACTTGCCCACCAGCAAATGAACAAATGCAAAAACTTTTAAGATTATTGCATGAAGTTCTTCTTGGTTGCAAACAAGGGTAATTAATAATTGATAATTTCTAAAATTTTAAAAGAAACAATTTAAATTTTATAAAATCTAACTATTACTGTCTGCTTTTATAGTGAACAAGCTGCTGCTGTAATGGTAGAGTTACTTGGCACATACACCTCTGAAAATGCTTCTGCAGCTAGAGAAGATGCACAACGCTGCATCTTGTCTGCTTTAGCAGATCCAAATACATTTCTTCTAGATCCTTTACTAGCCTTGAAACCTGTACGATTTTTAGAAGGGGAATTGATCCACGATTTATTACTTATATTTGTGCAAGAAAAGCTTCCAGCATATTTAAAATTCCACAAGGACCACAAAGAATTCGTTGAAAGTCAACTTTCATTAAATCACGAACAGAACATAAAGAAAATGAGGCTACTCACATTCATGCAGTTGGCAGAGACGAATCCTGAAATGTCTTTTGAAACAATTCAAAATGAACTTCAAATTGAAGAAGATCAAGTGGAAAGTTTCATCATTGATGGTATGTATTTTGTCTGTACCTAATTATTAAGTTATATCATTTAACCCTGTAATAAATTTACTTACTACTACAGTTTGTAAATAATGAAATGTAAACAGGGTATATCGAATGAATTAGTACTGGCTTGATGGGGCAATCAATTTCCACTAAGTTATCGTAACATTCAACAATTTAAAATTTCTAAAATATTTTTAATAAAATACTTCCTATATTGTGAATTAAATATAAAACTGTAGTCGATAACATTGTATTTCAGTATTGAAAACGAAGTTGGTGCGAGCGAGAATGGATCAGGCAGGTCGCAAGGTACTGGTCTCCAGCACGATGCATCGAACGTTCGGTCGACCGCAATGGCTGCAGCTGCGCGACCTCCTTGCTGCTTGGAAGGCGAATTTGAGCAGCGTACAAGACGGTATGAAGAACGTTGCCGCCGCTCAGATGGATCTCGCCGCTAAGACCAAGGCGCCTGTGGTTCACTGACAGTTAAGGAAATTTCACTGAGCAGCCTCTCCGTGTCCCAGAGGCAGCTCCTCCGTCGCTGCCAACTGGAGGTAAATTATTGCTCCAGCGGCACGCGGGCGCTACTTTTTAAAAGCACATCGCGCTACGTCGTTCTTAATGTTGTTTCGTCGTCGCTCACTTTCTTCGTCAGTATTTACCAATTTATAAATCAACATTTCGTACTTTTATAAATGTTCGAACATGGTATTTAGTTATTTTTTTTTGTAAGAGGAGATCCATCGACACGTTGGAATTGCATTAAGATTATTGTCAAGCGCGTGTTCTTTTAAAAACGGCGAATAAATATAAAGATCAATTAAACATCTTATATTTGGTATTGTATGATAGCACACAATGTGTACGAGCATCTGCATAAACAACATCGTTTATATTAGAATGCCAAAATATATATAACAAGGAATTAAATAAAAAAAACAACAGTTTTTTTTATAACAATCGCTTTATTTTCAACCTATAGGCGAAGAATAGTTTGCAAACAGTTACGATATGCAATTACTTCAAGCTTTATTTTTCATCACTTTTTTATCGTTTATTGTATTCACATTTGATATCTTTTGGCCTACAGAACATATATACCGGTCATCTCGTTGTTTAGCGATTTGGATTCTGTTTGTACCAGTATGTTTGTGTATGTGTGTTGCTAACATTGAGTATTAGCGATCAGTCAATCGTTGCTAACGGAAGAAGTTGCTTCGAGACAAGTTAACGCCTTTCGTTTTTCAAGGATTCTTTTAAGAAATACCTAAAGTCAAACTTTAGCGAAAAGTTTAAGTATTTAATCTAAAAATATGACTTATACGACGTTTGGTCATTACACGATTATTATCTATTATCAGTCAGACAATATAATATACAATTTTTCATATAAAAATATAGATTTTACTTTTCTCCTTTTTTTGGTGTTAAATGAATTTTACTTTACCACTACTTTCTTATTTTTTACCATATGTAAGTGAATAAATGGAAAATGTACAACTATTTTTATAAAAAGTAATTATTTACTTAAATGCAAAAAAAAACTAATATCTAAAAATGCACTTTCATCTTTATCAATATTACATGAAAAAGTATAAGATAAATAAAATTTCAATTTGACATTTGACTGTAGGTATTTCTTAAATTACAATTAAAATTACAAAGATTTTATTCAATTGATGACAATATTTAATATATATTTTCTTCTTCTAAAAATAACGAGAACAATATGAATTAAGACTCCAAACTGGATGTCACTCAATTTTTAATAAAATAGAAAAATATTAGTTTTTTTGAATTTAACATTAAAAAAAGCTCGATAACAACGTCCTTTTATTATCCGATTCTATGAATTTTCAAAAATAAATGTTTTTGCAACTTTGAAAGGATAGTACACTAATTATAAACAAAAGAAATTACCTTTTCACTTTGTTACATATTAAAATGTAAATCATCTTATGTGTAAAACGTAATAGAAGTTAATAAAAAAAATTATAGTAGTATGGTATAGTTAAAGAATTAGTACAGTAGCCTTTCTAAATTCATTATACATTCTGCAAAAATTTAAAGTGGCTCTGTTTCTGTAAACAAGAGTTTAAATTTTTTTCTATACAACAGTCGTCAATATTTCTTATAAACTTATTTTAAAAAACGGTGGGTTTATTTTCAAGTAGACATCGACACTCACTAATTCAAGAAAAAAAAAAGAAAAAAAAATAGACGCTCATTACTGATAACAAGCAAAGGGTGCTACTCTTTTTTCACCGGCACAGTATAAACATTTATAATATGTCATTCTTACTTCATTAAACTGGCTTTTTTGTAGCATCCGACAAGTTTCATTAACCTTTAAGATCACCTTTAAGATCTAAGCAGCGTTTCTTCTACTTAATAAAATATGTTATCATAGATTTTCTAATGTAACTTCACTTTGCTGCTGTTTTATAGTAATAAAAAAATTAAAATAACGGCTGACGTACAAATATCATTATAGTAATAAAAAGAAAGAAAAAATGTAACATCACATATTTATACATCCGAAATGTCGAACGTTTTTATAGCAATCCTAAGGTTCGCCGAGTCAGATTTGAGTTGAAAATCGTGGACGAGGTAGATCACCAAACACTGTATCTCCATGTACACTTTTGGCTAAGGCCTTTATAGAAGCTTGAATATTATGAGGATCCATTGGATCTCTAGAAATCTGCAAATAAAATATAATGTCTCTAAACATAATACAATTTAAGCAGGCAATTACAGAAGTAATTTGTTAAAATTATTGAATTGATTTAAATTTAATTTAGTACAATATAATTTACGTAAGTAATGTACATGAATTTTTTACCTGTTCATCATCATCTTCTTGTATTACATTACGATCGCAGGAGTTGAAAACAGGCACAGTAACAGGCAATGATTTGGCTAATGTAGGATGGCCACTTCTGTGAAACCTCGGTATGTGAATTCCTTCATTGCCAGAATCTAACAATAAATAATACGGTGATTATTTTAAATTATAAACATTTGTTAAATAATCAAAATACACATACCATCAGTATCGGATTCTTGATCAAAAGCTTGAAGATGCTTATTTGATAATGGTATATCATCCATCCCTTCAAGCATAAATAAAGCTTCTCCATCATAATTAATTGGCTCCTTTGTTCGCAAATTACTATCACTGTTACCATTCTATAAAAATAAATAGCAAATATTAGCAAACAAAAACTTGATTGTTAAAACTTGATTTAATCATTACAAAATAAAAAACTCACAACTGCATGAGCAACCTTTGTAGGTTTTGAAGATGCATGCTGAACGGAATTATTCTTTGCATTGTAACAAGCCGTTGCATCAACGTCATCATTTGAGGTAGTTTTATTGGGCTGAATAGTATCAGGTGTTGCAGGTGGTGTTTCTAAATTGGTTGTACCACCTACATTTTGATGCTCACTATAAATCAACCTGTAAAAAGGTAAAATATTGGTAAAATTGATGTATCTTAAGTTTTTTTTTTTTTTTTGCAAAAAAGCTCTGCATGTTTTTTATAATTTTTAATGCTTTTACCTTGTAAGAAGAGAATGTTCTGCATGGGCTCGATCTCTCAATTCATCTAAAATTTGGTACTGCTGCCTTGTAAACTCCTTTATTCTCTCATCTATTAGAAGGGCTTGTCTCTGAATGGCTTCTTCAAGTTGTTGCTCCAATCCTCCAAGGGCTAATCGTAAATTGCTTGGTAACTGAGACACTGTACAAAAAATATTAGAGTTAAAGTTTGAAGATACTTTAGACTACAATAAAGAGAAAACATTTTTACCAGAAAGCTTATTCGGAGGTCCTGATGGATCAAGGTCATCTACTTTGCTGAGATCTATTACTATCCTAAAGACTGGACTGTAGTTACGACTAGCTTTCAAATTTAAAACTGTTTCTTCAGAGGTCTATGAAAGAAAAACGAAAATTTATTTGCTTACAATGTTCAAAACAACACTTGTTTTATAACAAAAAGAAGAACAAGATAATTAAACTTACAATGATATTAATGTTTATTAAAACCATGGCTGCTCCATACTCTCTATGTACAGCATGAGTGTACATTGAACAATTGTAACAGCGATGAATTGCCCATGTACCAACATTCCGTATCTCTACTAAACCAGGTTGCTCTTTTGTAATATTCTCCAATTCCTTTGTAGTGACAATATCCTTCAATAATACAAAATATGAATTCTTACTAATACTTGTTTTTTTTTTTTATTTATTCATCTATGACTATGATCAAATTTAATTATTTCTGAAAATACTTACATTTTCAAAGAATGCATCAGCCCTTTCGTCTGCACTCAAGTCAATTTCATCAATATTGACATTAGATAATTCATCCCCTTTAGTTTTAATAGACACATTCAAACAGTTGCATGTAACATACATTTTATAAACTTAAGTATAAAACTGTCTCTTTAAAAAAAATAGTTGAAATTTTAATTTTGGCAAGAAGTTTTTCAGCTTTTTATTTTTTATTGGCTTTAGGACATTTTCCAATGTTCACTTTCACCTTATATTTTTATCTGAAACAGAATAAAAATAAGAATTAATAATGGATTAAAAAAAATATTTACAATTGCATAATAAAATTAACTTGTCATTGAACATGGAATGTAGATTTATTTTTAGGCATAAAGTGCTATGTGTAAATACTAAATACCATTCATTCAAGTATCAATGGTTGTAATAATGTTCTAATTTTCAGAGGTGCAAAGAATAAAACTTGAAAAACAAGTTTATAATTCATGCAAAGTTGAGTATTGAATTTGCTTGCCAGTATTTTAATAAGATACTATTTTGAATAAAAGTGCACATGCATTATGAATGTAAAATTGTTAAAAAAAAAAATAATTTTAAGACACAAAATAACTTGTTTATTAATTAATAAATTATCACAACTATTAATTTGAATAAAGCTAATATCAGGTACTTTTAAATTAAAAATATATTATTTATCTTGGTTAAGATTTTAAATAGCATAAAGTATCTCCTTAAAAGCACTCTATTGATAACAATGAAATAAATTGCAACAAAATTGAAGTAACTAAGAAATTAAATGATTAATTAAATGTAATATTACAGTACAAAAATTAGCTAAAAATTCAGAAATTTTTTTATGGAATGATTTAGCAATGGAACAAAAATGAAATAAATGTTAAAATATCATCACTGACAACAGGTAGTAGTAATATCTTTAATATTTATTATTGATTGAAAATACTTAGCACAATGATTTATCTACCAAATCTCTCATAGCGATTTTTACATTAAATATTTATTAAAGCATTCAACAGCTGAATGGTAGTAATAAAATATTTAACTGCAGAGGAATCAATATATCGATATAAAATCAATAGAATGCATGAACTTTCATTAAGAAAAACAAACATTCGAGAAAAATATGCCGTTAACAAAATCGATAAAAAATGATAAACAAAAAAATATAAATAATGTGATTATGTAATAAATTCTTGCCACTCGCGTGTTATTGCCAAAAAAACATTATTAACCTCTAAACAGGCGGTCGATTTACGTCTTCTAACGCTTTTCCCGAGATAAAGCTGAATAAAGCTATCATCTACAAATACAGTCCGTTCGCTTCGAAATAACACAAGGCACGTAGACGAAAACTGGCGAATCAATAAGAAAGACAAGTACCTTGCGCATCCAATAAGAAAATCACTCGCGTAAAACAATAATAAAGCCAGCACCGAAGGGATTAACAAGCGAGAGGAATGGAGAGGAGTCGAATGTTGAGCAAGGGAATGCAGACTCACACGGGGTGTGTTGTGCAAAAGACCGGATCGATCCTCTCCCCGAAAAATCCCTAAAAAACGAAGACACGAACGTTCCGTCGGCCGGCGACGAAAAAGAACGGGAGAGAAAGAGCGAACAAAAATAAAATATTCTCGCGGCGTTTTTTCCCTTCGGCGGATCTCTCCCCTTAATCCCCCTCGCGCGGACTCGACACACACGGGCCTACGGAAATTTTTCGGAGTTCCGCAAGTACCTACGGGTCCTACACACCTCTACCGCGAGCAGTCACACATCCACAGCGCGAAAGAGTCAAGGGGGTACCGCACGTCCTGGCTCTCACGTACACGGACTATACGGACGTAAACACACGCACACAGCTGAATAGCAGCCGTCGGCATGTGCGCCGTCGTTGTTGCTGCTCGGCGTTTTTTTCTTCGCCCTCCTCTCGCTCCCTCGCTCTTTTTCTCTCTCACTCTTACTCGAGGGAACAACACACGCGGCGCCGTACCTCAAGTATATATGCGTATGTCCGTGCACTTCGTAGGCGGCTGGTGGCGCCTGAGCATACGTGGTGTCTATCTCTCGGAAGTTGGAAGAACGCACGAGTCGCTAAAAATAAACGCGGCACCCGCACTGTGATAGGCCAAACTCTCGCGGAGCGGAGACGCGCTTATATCGTGTGTATCACTTAATGTGCGGCCCGTGCTGCAGGCCGGCCGAGCTTGTACTAAGCGCACACAAAGAGCCCAGGAGCGGCGCGCGCTGGTGCCTCTGCGCCCGTGTA
>JAXIUT010000001.1:7388832-7483205 GCA_035586675.1 Eurytoma californica
GTGTACGTGCGGCTCTCACGTCCGCGCGCGGCTCGCGAGAGATCGACCTATCCTGTACGCGCCGGCCGAAGAGGGAGAGGCAAGAGTTATGCCGCTGTTACCATCCGACGTTTTGCGACCGATGCTGCTGCTACACATCTATAGATATACCTGCCGCTCTTCTTCGATTGATTTTTGTTTACCGTGGAAGAGTCACATTGCCTTTTCGCGAAGATACCCGGGCTTCCAGTGAAATTTTCGTACCTCTTAAGTGCCTATTGTTTCCTTTTTCTCTTTCAGCTATTTACTATTTTTACCCTTATATTTGGGGTCGAACTTGAGATATGTATCCTTTGTTTATAATATACTTATTCTATCTGGTAATTTTTCGTACGTATCAGTAAAATTTTGTTAATCTACTTATTTTCATTTAAAAATAAAAAAAATGTTATTTCCAATTAGTACATATTTAACCGCTGCCTTACCAATAGATAGAAAAGTTGCAATGAAGGGTTGATAGTTTCAAGGTTACCGGTACCAGCATTTTGGAGAACACTTAAACCACTCTTAAAATACACTCTATAAGCACCACTTAAAAGATACGGCGCTCGCTATCATTTCTCTTAAATCACTATAATCGATGAAATTGCCTACACTCGTAAGTAATTTTAATGAGATCGTGCCGGGATTCAAATATGAGCATTCAGGGGCTTCTCGCAAGCAACCAGTGGAGACGGTACCATTATATTACACGTATAGGTAAGCGTCGATGCGACGGGTCGCGCTCGAAGCTGGTCAAACGAATGGAGCGGCCGATTGGAGGGGAGCGGGAGAAAAACAAGGTGTGGATTTTAATATAAATTTACAGGTTGCCTTTTTCTCCTCACCTTTTTCGAGAGAAAGCGCGTCTTTTAGCCTTCGCGGTCACGTAAGCGACGTGAAAAAGTTTTATTCTTTATTTGTGCCGATCAGTCAAAATCTTTTTGCAATATAGCGTCGGAGATGAATATATTTACGAAATGAGGTGTTTAAAATCAATTTTGTTAGTTTGCGTAAATTTTATCAGTATAGGCACTTTTTTTAACATAAATGTATGACTAATATCGTAAAAGTTGTGAACGTGTATGTGTGTGCGTGTGTGTGCTTGTGTGTGTGCGCGTGCGTGCGTGCGTGTGCCTCTGTGTGTGTGTGTGTGTGTGCGTGCGTGCGTGCGTGTGTGTGTGTGTATGTGTGTGTGTGTGTGTGTGTGAGAGAGAGAGAGAGAGAGAGAGAGAGTGTGTATTTATTCGAGTGTAATTTCGTACATATACCCAACTGAAATTTCGTGTAATTACGTTTTGGATAATACTCAATAACAGATGAATGTACGAAAATAGTCTTAAGAACGTTTTCTTTTCGCGAGGGATAATTTGTCAAAGGAGATATTTAATTGCGGAGTTTACCGCCCAATAACGTTTCCAAATTATCACAATTATTTTTTAACTCATTTTCACACGTATTTCTTTAGTGTTGCATTATGAATAAAATTAAACGAATTTGTAACAACTTTCTCGTAAATTTTTTGGCATGCAATTTAATTTTCTTATTTAGTATGCACATCTCATAAAGGTATTTTTATGTCTATTGCGTATTTATTTATAATGACTCAGTGCTTTTACAAAGATTAAAAAAATCGTTAAAAAATGATTAAACTGTTTACGTATAAGAAGTGTTACATCAATTCTAAAAACAGAAACTATAAACAAATATTATCAAAACTCATTTACCCTACCAGAAGTAGAATAAGTTAAAATATGAACAATAAGACTCATATAAGAACTCCGTCCCTCGATCTTTTTGCAAAGCGCGGCACAATTCAAATCCACCCACGCAAACTCATGAAGCGCCACCTGTCTGCAATGCTCCGTCCGTACGGCCGTCGGCGGGCGGCTCGAAAGTCGAACCTAACCTACACTACACATTGGGACACGGTCCAGCCGCCTGCCGCATCAAAAAAACAGTCGTTGCGTTTGGAAGGTGTTGTAAAAAAAAAGTGTCGATTCGGCCGGTGGTGGTAGAGCGTCGACGCTCGGGCGAGAGACGAGGCAGAGTCGGGGAGTCGCGGGTCACTTGTGAGGCAGCAAGCAAGCCAACCGCGGAAAAACGGGGCGCACGGTGCTACAGCGGGCGCGGGAGCATCGGGCCGCGGGGCCCCGGGACAAGTCGTTGTCGCGTCGCCGGCGGCCCGGGGGAGGCGCGGCCAAGCGCCGCCGGAGAATGAAGAACGGCGCGACCAACTCCAAGCCGCACTCGGGCAAGAAGAAGGGCCGCAATCGGAGCAAAATATCCAAGGCTGCGGCCAGCAGCCCCACCGCTGTCCAGACAGTCGACTCGGCGCCCATCCAGGAGTCCAACAAGTACGCCCTGGTGAGTTTCCCCGGAGGCACCTAACCTCTCTCGTTTGTTTGTCTATCGAAACGGAATTGCGGGTTTTAACTTTAATACACACTCTTCTGTGACTGCTAGTTTTCAAGTTTTGGAGCATAAGTACTGACTTTGATGTTGCTAGGAGATTTTTGCATCATTATTGAGAATGGCTGCCTTAGCTTGTTGAATGTTTTTAACACTTGTTGATGTTAGACTTTTGTTTTGGAAAGACTGAATGTTATCACTGGTTAGATAAGTGAAAAATTAATTTACCAATGTTTTTAAACTTTCATTTGGAGGCTTCTTAATTTGCTGCAAACCTGTTAACTTGATTCAATTTCTTATTAAATAAAACAATGTTTTGTTAGTAAAATTTTTAAGATCACTTTACTAATTGTAGAAAATTTTTCCAGGTTACTCTTTTAGAAGGGAATAAACCAGCAAAGCTTCATTTTACGGATATACTTCCTGTAATATCACAAGAAGAATATGAAGCTGATGAGAAAAATACTTCTCATAAAAACACATCAATTACAGATAGAGAAAAGGAAGATAAAGCTATATTAAGTTCTCTTCCTGTAGCAGTTTCTAAAGAAATAGATGGTTATGAAAGTCAAATTGGTGAGGCTGATCCTCTTCCAAATTCTTATGTTCGATTTATGGAGCGTAGTGGAGAGGAGCTAGATGGTAATAATTATTGCTAAATTTAAAATTAAATCAGTATAAAATGTTTCAACAAATTTATTGAAAAAATTTTTAGGAGAGGTTGAGTACGATTTAGATGAAGAGGATTCTGCATGGTTGTCTATAGTAAATGAACGTCGAGCAGCTTCGGGGTTAACACCTAACTTAGAACCAGATACTTTTGAACTTTTGATGGATCGACTGGAAAAGGAATCTTATTTCCAACAACAGAGCAATGGTGGAAGTGGAGCAGGTGCTCTTGTCACTGCTGCTGATGAGGATGCTGTTTGCTGTATATGCATGGATGGAGAATGTCAAAATAGTAATGCCATTCTTTTCTGTGACATGTGTAACTTGGCTGTGCATCAAGACTGTTATGGAGTTCCTTACATTCCTGAGGGACAATGGCTCTGCCGGAGGTGTTTGCAAAGTCCTTCCAGAGCTGTTGACTGTGCTCTTTGCCCCAATCGAGGTAACAAGATAGATTAAATATTACTTTCCACCTGATAAAATTCAAAAATTTATACATAAAATTTATTTCTAGGTGGCGCGTTCAAGCAAACAGACCGGCCGGCAACGTGGGCGCATGTGGTGTGTGCTCTATGGATTCCGGAGGTGCGATTTGCGAATACGGTATTTCTTGAGCCGATCGACAGCATTGAAAGTATACCACCAGCTCGGTGGCGTCTCACGTGTTGTGTTTGCAAACGCAGAGGTGTCGGAGCGTGCATTCAGTGTCACAAAAGCAATTGCTATGCAGCCTTTCATGTAACGTGCGCTCAGCAAGCGGGTCTTTGCATGCGCATGCGAACAGTTCAGCCGGCAAACGGCGAACCTATGCTCGTCCAAAAAACAGCCTACTGCGAAACCCACGCTCCTCCGGACTACCAACCCAGCACCAACCCTGCCGATGCCAGGCGGCGAGCCATCGCGAATAAAAAAAGCTCCAGTGCACCTGTCATCTCCATACCTACAATTCCACCTGAGCGTATTCGCGAAATCGCCAAGTAAGTTTTGAATAAATTTCTTTTTTTTAAGTTTTTCAACCACATACTGAAAAGATCGCTCTTTAAACAGCTTGGCGGATGGTTTACCAAAGAAGAACCAACTAATTCAGAGGTTAATAGCGTATTGGACCTTAAAACGGCAATACCGAAATGGTGTCCCGCTACTGAGGCGGCTGCAAAGCTCGCATCCGCACCCGCGAGCGCCGCCGTCACTTGGTGATGCCTCTTCGCCAACGCCAGATGGTGAGATCCGCAATGAAATGTACCGTCAACTAAAGTATTGGCAATGTCTACGTCAAGATCTTGAACGTGCTCGACTGCTCTGCGAACTCGTTCGCAAACGCGAGAAACTCAAGAAGGAATTGTTTAAAGTGTAGGTGTTCTTTTAAATATTTTTTTGAGATTTGAGATGCAATTTTTAATAAATGAACACAAAATTCCTGTTATTGAAAATTTCTTGTTTTAAGAATAAGCGAGATTTTTTCATTCTTTTCTTATTTGTTTTTTTATTTATTTTTTTTTTTTTTTAATTTTTTAAATTTTTTATAATTAAGAAATTTGCAGGATATATTAAAAGAATTGTACTTAGCTCTGTGTGTATGTAATATCACTGAGTTATCGCGTTATTCGACATCATTTAAAGTTTATATCTAATATTTACATTTCAAATTTTTTTAATCTTAACTTTAAATTAATGTACATCCTCCACTATTTTTATAGAAAAGAAAAGTGTCTGTGGTTTGAACTACGGCCTCTCGAAAGTGTATTAAGTGTATTATTGGAAGCATTAAAATTACGAGATCCTAACGAGGTGTTCAGACAACCCGTGAATATCGAGGAAGTACCTGACTACCTAGACATTGTTACACATCCTATGGATCTTTCAACTATGGAGGCTAAAATAAATCGTCAAGAGTACAACTCAATATCGGCGTTCGAGTCAGATTTTAATCTGATGGTGAACAATTGCCTTGCGTACAACCGCAAGGATACAATATTTTACAGAGCTGGCATAAAAATGCGCGAACAGGGTGGTTACCTTATTGATCAGGCTCGCAAAGACTATCCGGAATTTGATGGCATATTGACTGACGACACCGAGGATGAATCGCAAATGTCGCAGTCACAGGAACATCCGAACGTGACGAAAACGAGGAAGCGCGAACGCTTCGTGAGAACGCGTAATGACTCTGACTCGCAACCTAGGTATGCTACAAGTTGTTCTAATGATATAGGTCATTAACGCAATTATTCGTTTTCAACGAACTTAAAAAAATAAATAACATTTAAAAAATTTTAAATAATAGATTTTAGAAAACAGTAACATTGTTTTAATAATGTTGTTCTACTTTTGTTAATGATCCGTTTCATTAAAATGTTTCTGCTAATGTATTTGTATTATATTACTAAAATACTAACGTAATCACTACATACAAATTTTAAAATAATCGTTTGTATCCTTTTTCTATACAAAATTATATAGCGAAAAAGATGTATCATCTACATCTATCCTGAATACAAGTCCCGGAGGAGCAAGCGTAGCTAGCATCAGTCCTGGCGCTGCTACCGGTGGTGTAAATCGTAGAACCGCAGTATTGTTCACACGAAAGGCAAAGGCAAGAGCAAGTCGTGGTCAAACACACGGGCCAAGTCCTGATAACGAAGTGAAAAAACAAAGCGACAGTTTTAGAATTTACAGGTAATAATATATATGAATGTAAAAATAAATCCTTCATCTGTACTGTATTTTCTATTAAACTGTGTATTTTTTCTATTAGGAGTGGAAACACGGACAGTGACGCAGGAGAGCGAGAAAGTCAGTCTTCAAGTTGTAGTAGTTGTCCGACCAGTCGCTCAACAAGTCCCGAGCCAGAAGACGATACAGAGGAAATGAATCAGGAACCACTGGAGCCACCACCAATCCAGGAGTCACCTAGCCAGAAACCGAAGAATGCGAAGCAAACGAATGAGAATGACCTGGAAGCCGATAACAAGATGGAAACGGATAGCAACGGTGAACTGATGCCACTGCAGCTTGTTTGGGCCAAGTGCCGGGGCTACCCCTGGTACCCGGCCTTGATCATCGATCCAAAAACTCCTAAGGGCACTGTGCACAAGGGAGTACCAATACCTTCGCCACCTGAAGATGTTCTAGCCCTTGCCAACAATTATAAGGAGAAAGTTTACCTCGTATTATTCTTCGATACCAAGAGAACATGGTATGTGGTCTTTTTTTGTTTGTAACGCGAAACCTTTTTGATATATTGATAACAAAAAAAAATTTTAATTATTAAAATTTTAATGTATTTGATGAAAATTTATTAGGCAATGGCTACCGGGGGGAAAATTGGAACCACTTGGAATGTCACAGGAATTGGATGATGGAAAGCTTATAGAGTCGCGGAAGCCCACGGACAGGAAGGCAGTGAAAAAAGCATATCAAGATGCGTTACTTTACCAAAAACAAACTCGAAACTCGTCACTTAACGCGTCGGCGAGCGATTAATTATGTAATTAATTATTCAACTAGGTAAAACAATACATTTGTATAAAGTTTATTTTATTGCTTCTAGAGGATCGTTAATTTAATTTAGATTTTTTCGTAAAAAAGCAAACAATGTTTTTTCGAAAGTAAAATATGGGAGAATGTTTGAGACGTTTTATAAATACAAGATGAAACATTTTACAATATGGCATATTAACATTTTTTACTCTTGATCTCACTTCCTCACGATTTGGGGCTTAAAGTCTGGCTGCGATGCTTCTGTGAGCTTCTTCGCGTACATATCCAATCTTTGAGTCATCTAGAGATAATATACAATTATCAACTTTAAAATAAATATTTCCACCGAAATCAAAATTATGAATACCGTAGTAGTACATCGAAAACTTCATTCTCGTGATTAGATTAATATTTTACTAGTTGAATACGCCATTAAAAATGACATTTGTTGTTGAACTGAAACTCACCCTAAATCCCCAGACGTCTTTGGTCTGTCGGCACAGGTTGAGATCGAGTTCAGCGACGAGAAGGCCGTCCATATGGCGATTGAGTCCCCGCGTTCTGGCGCCGTCGGGGGCCGCAACATAGCTCGAGCCGTAAAATTGACCAAAGTCGCGATGTGCGGGTTTGCCATCACCTGAGGTAAACTCGTTCGGGAAGCTCTCAATGCCCACACGATTGATCGCGCAGGTGTAGTAACTATTGGCGATTGCAGCATTACGCGCCTCAATCGGCCACAAAGGCTCCGACAGATTGCCCACTGTCGCCGATGGGTTGAATACAATCTGTTAAATTAAAAAAGTTTTTTTCACTTTCATCTGCTAAACTCTTCATTACTTCGATCACTTCTCATAATTGTGAAATATACTTAAATTAAGTATAATTAATTTTAATTACAAGAATGAAAAGTATTATTGTGTAAAATCGTAGGTATCTAAAAATTTGTTAAACTTTCTTACAAAGAGAATAACGTTAAAAATCAGTGTGTATTATAAAATCTAGAAAATTTTCTACAATACATTAGAGAGTAACAAAACTAATTTATAAACGTAGGGCAAATCGTTAATGAAAAACCGTAGAAAATAGTTCATTATGTTTTTCAATAACAACTATTTTTATTTATAATGATTAATTTTCTACGAATCCAAATAATTTCTTTCCGTCATATGTTCTACCACAAGTATGTACTTATTTATTATAAAAGAAATAGAGAAATTTTTTCAAACTTCAAGCAATGACTTTCATTCCATTGCACTCACCTCAGCTCCATTGATTCCGAACATGAGCCAGTTCAAGGGATGATGCCGACCGTAGCAGATATTCACGGCGATCTTGCCATACCGCGTTTCAAAGACCGGGTGCCCTGTGTTGCCCTCCATGTAATAGGTCGACTCATTGAAATCGCCAACGCGGGGTATGTGATTTTTCCGGTGTTTGCCGATCACCTCGCCTTTCGGCCCGATCACCACCACCGTGTTCCAGATCGTGTCGCCGTTTACGCTGTCGCGCTCCAAAATCGGCGAGATTATCACCATACTGTGCTTAGCAGCCAAGCAGGATAACAGCTCCGTCGATGGACCTGTGACTGCATCCTCTGCGAACTCGCTCCAAGGGTACCTTTCTCTAGTGCAGAAGGCGAATGGCATCGCTACAAACATATTTAATTTTTTTTAATAAATGTAGTTTTATTAATGAAGTATTACGTATATTTACAGTATTTCGATTAATCGCAAAATTTTAATTAGTATATACTAAATGCAAAATGTACATCTAATTAATTATCTCCTACATATGAAAACTGCAAAATTATTTTATAATTTCTATTATATGTTTACAAGATCAAATTTAATATCACTTAATTATCATATAAGCAATAATTACAGATAAGATAACAAACGATAAAGACAACAAAATATTGTTTCTCTTCCACTGTAAGAAATAAATAAATAACTCACTCCAAGCCTCCTGTAAGCAAACGATATTGACGCCACATGTAGCAGCGTGATCGATGTAGTCGGTGATTTTCTTGAAGATAGCGTTGCGCTGATTTTCGACCGGTGCGTCCGTAGGTAACACGATCGAGTTCTGGATCAGGCCGACCCGGACGATCCGTGGCGGCCGCAACTGCTCCTGCCTCGCACCGCCCATCCGCCAACCTGCTACTTCGCACTTGCTTTCATCCAACTTGGGGATGTCCAGCCTTCTGTTTTTCCGAAAGGAGACAATTTTATTTTTATATTTAGAGATTTTTGTTATTGTTAATTAAACACAAGATCTTTTTGTATACGAATCAAAATTCAGGCTTCGTCTCTTATAGACATTGTATTATATTTGATCAATTAATAACATTTAATTAAATTGACTATATAGTACAACAGCAGATTGTTTTGATTAAGATAGTAAATGGAAACTGGAAAAATTTTCATCAGATCACCGACTTCTCGAAACTTCTTATCGAATATATCATTTATCTCGGCGTAATGTCATTTAGTCAGATCTTCCAATCAGAGCAATATTTATTGTAATTGATTATGCCCTATTGCTCTAACGAGCGATCCAATTTAAACGGTGAAATCTAATATTATCGAAGATTTACCATTGGCGTGTAGGCAGTAGTGCTTAATTGAATGAAATGTAAATTAAACTCACTCGAGTTCTCGTCCGTAGATCAGTCGGTTGACGAAGGCGCCGCTGGTGGGGCTGACCTCCTTGTCGATCACCTCCTCCAGCGACAGTTTTTCCAACCCTAGACTCATGTTGTTTTGCAGGTCTATGCACTTACTGCAGCCGAGCAGAGGAGAAAGTTCCGAGAAGTCTTGAATCAACGTCGATTAATTTACTTGTACTCGATTGCACAAAGACGCATATTCAGCACTTTCAGTGACTCTGTGTGCATGGTTCCATGGATTTACTTTTATAAGATGTGCGCATTTGATATATGGATAATGAAGAAAGATGTGCGCGTTTGTGATATAATGTGTATGATACAATTTTAAAGAAAATTATAGGAAGCTTTATTAATATGTTATGCTATAAAGTTGTAAATAATAAAGGGTAAAAACCATTTATGTAGGAAAGAATTTCATAGTAGGTACAGCATTTGGAACTATAACAATACACAAAAAAAAAATGTTTATTTACTTCCTTTGAATGAACAGTATAAGCAATAATTTTCCGACATTCTTATATCTGATGAAGCGTATTTGTATACATACAGAGTAAACGGTGCTTTTTTAAGCTTTCATAAGTCTTGAATTTAAATTATCGAATCGAATAAAAATCCTCTTAATTTAAAAAATAAATTAAAAATTTAAATCACAAAAAGTTATTTATAGAATTTATGACACCTTTAGACTTATTGCTCAGCGTACTTTTATCTGAAATTTTATTTATTTATAAACTTCCTAAAGTTTTCCTAAAAATTGAACACTTTAATTTAACGTTTTTACAAAATGGCGAAATAACAACTTACTTGAAAAACCCTTCCGAACTTAAGATCACCAAGTAACAAAGACTCTCTGGTCGAAAACCAATAAATGCACAAAAGTAAAGTGCATTAAAGTAAAATTCCGGGAGCTAACTACAGCTGGCTGCGACTCATCCACAGTGACGCGGAGCATAAACGTTAACTGCGTCGCGCACACAGCGTACGCACACACAAGAGGAGACTTCGGCCCGAGTGGGGGTACGGCCAATCCCGGGTGCCCGGGTATCTTTCCGCTTTTCACGTGTACCCCAGCTTTCAACGAGGTGTGCATCCGTCGTCCGACCTTGGTCAAGATATACTTAAGCATGCAGTGAAAGCACTTCAATTTGAAAATTTGATAGGTACGTTGCTATCAATTCGGTTTTTGTGGCGATTTTGCGGTGGTATCGCTAAAAATAGCGGATTGAGAGCGATAAAATTTAGCGTAAACATATTTTGTTTCGATTTATTTTTGATACTTTTTTTTATTGACAAAATGTAGTTTTTAATCATTTAATTGATTAACTTATTTTAGATTATTTAAAAATTTGAATGCGAATCAATGTTCTCAATCTTTATTCTTTCATTTCGATATCAGAATTACAATCATATAATTAACGATAGCTCTATCGTAATTAACGATTCAATTTATCAATCTATGCATCTCATGTACGTATTATATCCACATGGAAAATTTGCGGTGGGAGGATGTGCAGAAGCAGGTCAAAAACGTTATCAACTATGAATTTTTAAACACCAGCACTTTATTAAGGCATTAAAAATTTGACGATAACAAGCATCGGCTCTTATCGCCTGTGCGCAAGTACAACTTATAATTAGCCCGTGCGATCCGAGAAATTAAACCGAGCGAGTCAATTACTCGCAGCGCTCCAGCATGATCTGACTAAAAGTCCGTAATGAACAAGTGCGTCGAGCAAAACAAATAAATCGTAATAAGCGATTTTATACAAAATTCACGCAAGAAAAACAAACAAGCGGGTACGAAAAACGAAGAGGAAAGAAGAAAGTGAACTGCTATTGCGGGGATGCTGCGCTCACTTGCCGACGATTTGCGGCTCGAAGTTCGGTTCGGCGGCTTTGGTCAGCTCGCGCGCGTACAGGTCCAACCTGCGGGTCATCTATAAAATTAAAAAAAAAATTCGTTAGTCTCGCTTTTCCCCCTCTTAAAATATCTACTTAATCTGAAAGGCGCAATTATACAGAGTGATTCTCATGTTGGGAATGTGAGAACAAGCGAAAAACGATGACTTACGGGGAAGTTCCAGAGATCGCGGACCTGTCGGCAGAGGTTGAGATCGATCTCGGTGATGAGCAGGCCGTCGCCGGTGCGGTTGAGGCCGGGGGTGCGGGTGCCGTCGGGCGCGGTTACGTAGCTGGAGCCAAAGAACTCGCCGAGCTCCTTGTGGGCGGGTTTGCCGTCGCCGGAAGTGAACTCGGTGGGGTACACCTCGGTACCCACGCGGTTGATCGCGCAAGTGTAGTAGCTGTTCGAAATCGCGGCGCAGCGAGCCTCGATCTCCCACAGTGTCTCGAAATCCTCGGCTATTATCGCCGATGGGTTGAACACGATCTAGAAAATAATTTTCTTTTATATTTATAAAATAGAATTTATTTTGCATACATGAATATAATATCGCATATAATTTATAGTTATGTTAATTATATTGCAGAGCGGTTCAGCGTAGGTAGCTAATAAAGTAGCTATCTGTGAGATTAGAAACACACAGTCTCTCTTAAGTCTCTCATGTAAAAATATCTTACAGATTTGCAAATTCAACCGCAAACGTGCACTTAAAAATATTCTAAAAATTGTCCTGCGGGATTTTTCTAAAAATCCTACAGGACTGTATCAGCCCGTAAGAAAAAGTTTTGTGCACAAATAGAATTAGTGCATAAATTTATGCATAATTAAAAAATTGTGCATACATTTGTGCATAAATGCGTGCACGGTTTTCGCCTGCCACGCGAAAACCGTGCACGAATTTATGCACAACCATATGCACAATTTTTAAATTATGCACAAATTTATGCACAAAACTTGTGCATACTTTTTTTCTACGGGAGCGTTGCAGAATTTGTTTAGATACATCGGGAAAGGTCTCACCTCAGCGCCGTTAAGCCCGTACATCAGCCAATTAAGCGGATGGTGGCGCCCGTAGCAGGTGACAACGCCGATCCTGCCGAAAGTGGTGTCGAAGACGGGGTGTCCCAGGTTGCCCTCCATGTAGTAAGTCGACTCGTTGAAGTCGCCGTTGCGGGGGATGTGGTTCTTGCGCTGCTTGCCGAGCACCCGGCCGTCGGAGTTGATCACCACCGTGGTGTTCCAGATGATGTCGCTGTTCTTGGAGTCGCGCTCGAGGATCGACGAGACTATCACGATGCCGTGCTTCTGCGCCAGCTTCACCATCAGAGTCGTCGTGGGCCCGTCCAGCGCGTCCTCCGCGAACTCGTTCCACGGGTACTTCTCGCGGGTGCAGAAAGCCATCGGCATTGCTGCAATTTCCAACTTTTATTTTATAATTGCTTTTATTCGCGATGTTATTTAATTGCTAGGTACTTCGATCTTTGATCATCATAAAGCAGTAAAAAATAATTCAAAATACCGCATTATCAATCGGATGGAATTAAACGCTCTATTAAAGTAATTATCATGCCGATCGGCGCGCGTTACTCAACGCTCGATCGATATTATGGAATTCAATAAATTCACGGGTCCAGTTGCTTGTCAGCTCGCATGTAGGTAAGTGTCGGGTTAATGAGGCGGAAAATTCTAGTATTTCTGGTATCGAGAAAAACGATATACGTATCCTCATGTATTATTCAGAAAGAAGCCGGTTTCCCAACCCAAGTCAATACCGGTAAATTTAAAATCACATATTATTCAAATGTAATTGCTCTTAATTGTTTACATAAAGCGGTCATACTTCGTCTTACACGAGTGTGTTACCGAATCAAAATAAACTTTTCATAACATTTCGGAATCCGGTTGCTTTTGCGATGCGACAGATCATGTCAAAATTGAATTTAAATTAACTATTATTTAAGTTATTCAGTATAATAGTTGATATATTATTGTGTTGGCGAAATGTTCCTTGAAATTTATAATTTCCGATATAAATGTTGAAATACAATAAAGTATTAAATCTGATAAAACGCTCTTTCAAGGAGATTATATTCAGTATTATTTTTCAATGTTGCATTAGCAATTAGCACTTGGTAACATTAAGATTTAACAATCTCGAAAATTCCAAGTTTGATGAACGTTAAATTTTCTTAAGTTAAGACAGACGTGTACAAATTTAACATTGCGAAAGTTAACGCTAAATCGTTTCTTTTATAACAATCATGTACTGTAATTATCTACTGTAATTATGCACTGCTTTAAGTATAAATTCATCAGTTAAAATTAACTTGTTTACTTTAAATGAAAAAAAATTAAACATTCTCAGATGGACAATCGAAGAGAAACTTACTCCACAGCTCTTGCATGCAGACGATGTTGGCTCCGCAGGACGCGGCGTGCTCGATGTAGCGGACGACCTTCTTGTGGATCTCATCGCGCTGAGTGCGGATTGGCTCGGTGGTGGGTACGACCAGGCCGTGCTGGATGATGGCCACGCGGACGTTGCGCGGGTCGCGCAGCTGCTCCTTCCGGGCTCCGCCCATCTTGAAGCCCTTCAGCTCGCACTGCAGGTCCTTCTCCATCGGCGGCAGAGGCAACGACCTGTTCGACAAATTTTTTTTTTTTTACTTTAATAATTTTGCAACGGTGCATTTTATCAGCGAGACTGCCGGCTTGCTCAATGACTCGCGAGATTATCTTTGTTTTCTCAAAAATATTTTTAATAATACGAGTCGGATAAGTATATTTAAAGATGAGAGAAAAATAACATGCCTGTCCTTTTAAATTGGAACTAATTGTCCGTGACCAGAAAAAAAGACCTTCTGCAAAACAAACCTGGCGAGTATCGGTGATACATCGTCTTACCGATTCCGGCTTTATCTACTTGTAAGGGATTTTCATCAATGTCGTTGTTTGCTAATGTTTGGAAACTTATTGAAAAAATCTGTGTATAACAAAATACTTTAATTTTTATTTTAAAAAAACGTAAGATAGCAATTTTTTTTGAATGCATTATTTTATTCCCCACTGCAGGTGTTACGTTACTATATTGTAGAAAAACCAATCGATAAATGCACGTGCTAGGTAAAAATTAATTTTTATATTTTCTAGAAAAATACAAAAATTCCTTTATTAAAGAAGTATACTCACTCCAATTCCCGTCCGTAAATTACCCGCTTGACTTGCTTGAGGAGCTCCTGAGGCACATGATCGTCAAGGATCTGGTGCACCGCGTGCGAGTCCATCGTTCAGCCTCCTTCAAAGAAACTTTCCAGAAAAAAAGACGCCCTTGATCAGAAATCGCCTTGCGTTCGCACAGTGGCTCGAGGAATCGGTCCGAGGTGCTTGAGCGCCGGTCGCGAAGTGCAGTTCGGCTCGGCGCGACTTGGCTATATAAGCGGCGGGCGCGGCGCGTTTTTCGAACCTCCGCCGTCAGCAACGAGCCGGACAATCGGGTGAAAGCCCCGATACACCCGTAGGGTCAGCGGAAGAGCCGATAGGCCGTCGGGCCTTATTATGTTTAGTGTTTACCACTTGATAGCCGCTCCGTTTGATCTCGCTTTATGCGCGAGGGACTATAATCGCTAGGGGGGTGTCGACGGGGGGCTACGCTGAGAGATTTTAAGTAATCGAACGCAAGCAATGGTCCTTTTTTTTCTTTAAATAGGTACCTTGAGGCGGTGATGCTAGCTAAATAGACGAACTTTGTAGGTCTTTTTATAGTCTTCAGGATATTGGTGGAATTTCGTGGAGATTTTTTTGTGTTTCGGTATAATGCGGCATTTTGTTTGTGATTTGATAATGCGGTATTTTGTTTTTGATTCGCTAATGCGGTATGTCGCTGGAGATTCGTTAATGCGGCAGGTGGACAATTTTAGCCATGGCATGATTATGGATTTCGAATTATTTTTTTTCTAACGAACTAGCAATCGGGTGAAATTTTGTTGGGATTATTTTATGTTTCGGTATAATGCGGTATTTTGTTTATGATTCGGTGATGCGGTATTTCGCTGAGGATTCGTTAATGCAACAGGTGGAAAATTTATCGCATTATGGATTTCAAATTTCAAATGATTTTTTTTATAGCGTACTGGCAATAAGTGGTACTTTCTATATACAAAGTATAGTATCAGACGTTTTTATTTCGCAATCGTGCCTATTTCGAGATTCATATTTTGACATTCATAATTTGATCACTAATTTTTTTCTTCAATTATTTCAAAAAGTGGCGCAAAAATAATTATTTTGTTCTCGTTATTTTCAAGGTATTTATCAGACGTTCTTTTTGCCTTTTTAAATTACGGTATTTACTTGTTCTCGAGAGTCTGCATCTTACCGTGATTATCGAATATGCTGAATCTGCGCAAATAAGTTATTTATAATACACTGCACTTTGCATCGTACCAAATTAATTGTTGCTCCTGAAAAAATTTTATTTATGGCACTTTATGAAATAACATAATAAAAATTCTTTCGAAAATTTGTTGTAAAATTTTGTCTTTATTTGTAAATGTAAAATACACAATGTAAAACAATACATGTTCAAGAAACGCAGTATAAAAAGACATACGACATTTCACAGTCTATAAGTTGACAAAACAAAAAAAAAGTTAAAAAAAAAATGAGAACAGCAACGTAAGTGTACCCTAAGATTGATCGTAGAGTGGATAGTCACTTTCTGGAAATTGTTCATAAAAAAAAAACCAAGAGATTAGAACATTTGCAAAATTTGCAAAGGCAAATCTGGCTCCTTCCAGGATCGGGCACTCTTTACTGCTTGAGGATTTGAGGCTCGTAGTCCGGCTTGACAACCTCCGCGAGCACCTTCGCGTACATGTCGAGCCTCGAGGTCATCTGCAACCATCGAGAAAAAATGCTTACAGTGTTGGTTTACCGAAGGTGTAGGAATAAATCGGCTCGCGCATTCCTAGCCGGAAAACGCGTCTGCGTTTGCTAATCTTTGCGCAATCGTATTATTTTCAGCGGAGAAAAATTCTGCGATGCTTTACAATGTAAATTAGCGGTTGGGCAAAGTGCCTTGCAATTAAGGCTTATGATAATTTCATTATCTTTTTTCAATTTTTACGAAAATAATTTTTAGCACAAAAAATGAGTATCCGTGTACGTATAAATAGTTGAAAACAAATGATAAAACTTAAATTGAGCGTTAAGTCTTAAGATAAGCGCCGCGAGCATTTTAACGAGCTGAACATTCTGCGATAATTGGAGCAACATTATAACTCTTCAAATTTAACCGACCACTTGTTTTCATTTTACCCTTTGATCTCTACTTTACCGATCATCAATTATTAAATCCGCAATAGTAATTACTACTTTTCCATAAAATTACAATTGAATTAAGCGATCGGATGAATCCCTTGCCCACGAAAAGAACTTATAATCGATTATTTGATTAAAGAACTGTACGGGACTAAATTAAAATAAAAAAAGACAAATAAGAAGAAAAAATACGAATCGCTTAAACTCACCCTGAATCCCCAGAAGTCCCTGATCTGTCTGCAGAGGTTGAGGTCGATCTCGGCGACGAGGAGGCCGTCGCCGGTGCGGTTGAGGCCGGGGGTGCGGGTGCCGTCGGGGGCGGCGATGTAGCTCGAGCCGTAGAAGTGGCCGAAGTCGTTGTGGGCGGGCTTGCCGTCGCCCGACGTGAAGGCGTTGGGAAAGATCTCGGTGCCCACGCGGTTTATCGCGCACGTGTAGTAGCTGTTGGCGATGGCGGCGCAGCGGGCCTCGATCGGCCACAACGGCTCCGAGAGCGTCTTCGTCGTCGCCGACGGGTTGAACACGATCTAATCGACAAAAACCCAAAAGATAACAATTAGATGCTACGAGTCAAATTTTGCGCGCATGTCACAAAACTGGCATATTATTTCAGGCGTAGGAATATTCTTTGCTTTTCTCCCTTGATGAAACGATTTTTCCAACATTTTTCGCCCATTTAATAACTACTTTGAAAAATGCTCGTTAAATGGGCGAAAAATGTCCGAAAAATCGTTTCGTTATGGGAGTATATTAGATGACTCCTTCCCAAACAGCACTCATGTTTAAAAATTGTTAAACGATTCAAAAGCTGCCTTTTTACGGCAAAACTTTGGATTATGCTAGTTTTCGTCGCAAAAAAACTAAATATTGAGCTTTGTTTTCGATATACGAAAGTGAAAAGTGATTAAATGTTATAGTGTACAATTAAGGGGGAAAAAAATCGTACCTCGGCGCCGTTAAGTCCGTACATGAGCCAGTTGAGCGGATGATGCCGGCCGTAGCAGGTGTTGATGGCGATCTTGCCGTAGGGGGTGTCGAAGACGGGGTGTCCGAGGGTACTCTCCATGTAGTAGGTCGACTCGTTGAAGTCGTTTTTGCGGGGTATGTGGTTCTTGCGCTGCTTGCCGATGACGCGGCCGTCGGTCCCGATCACCACCGAGGTGTTCCACAAGACGTCGCCGTAGCGCTCGCGCTCCAGGATCGGCGACACGATCACCATGTTGTACTTGCGGGCCAGGCCCGAGAGAAGCTCCGTCGCCGGCCCGGTCAGCGCGTCCTCCGCGAACTCGCACCACGGGTACTTCTCGCGGGTGCAGAAGGCAAACGGCATTGCTGTTGACAGACAACATTTTTTTAAGTAAGTACATTTTAATGCCCCCTTGTTACTAATCGATTGTTATAGTTACTTCCGTATGCGTTCGATATCATAGAGTCATTTGAATTGAATAACAATTAAAAATTAAAAAATTCTGGATGGAATTAAAATTCGTCAAGACAAAAGATGTAACTAGCATTGTTCTGCAGTCGTTACGTCTACCTAGTAAGACTGAATTTGCATACATTTACAAAGTAAATTTTAATTGACCTCGGAGTAAAATCGAGGAAGAATATATACTTACTCCACCCCTCTTGAAGACAAATAATATTGACTCCGCAGCTGGCCGCGTGATCGATGCATTTGGTAATTTTCTTAAAGATGGCGTCACGTTGGTCGCGGACCGGGTCGGTAGTGGGCAGGACAATGGTGTGCTGAACGATGCCCACGCGAACGGTGCGAGGAGGCCGCAGCTGCTCCTGGAGAGCGCCACCCATTTTGTAACCCTTCACCTCGCAATTGAAACTCTTCTCCAATTTCGGCAAATCCAACGATCTGTTGTAAGCCAAAATTATGTACAATTTAATTTATCTTTTTTCATATTAATCACAACGATTATAAGAGCATTTTTTCAAAAATGAGATTACATGCGATTTCGTAAGGCCTTGACTCTTTTTTAAATGGAGACAAATTTAATCAACAACTCGCGCACGTTTATTGAACAATATTTTATGCAACGACCGCGTAAAATGCCGATTTAGTGGACGCTTGCGTACGTGAAACAGCGCTTTACACACGGAGTTGATACACAATTTTGAAGTCATTTTTCAAAAAGATTTATATTATACTGTATGTAGTATAATATCTGCTTGTCTAGCAGAAGAATAAATAAAAAAGCATGCGGTAAAACGGTATGCTTCAAAACCGAAGCTTGAAAGAAAGAACGAATGAGATGATCTACTGAACGACGATCGATATTGTTGTTAAATGCGCGCCTGTCAGTTTATTATCACTTTCAGAGCATTATCGTCGAGACACAGTATAGACAGACGATGCTCTTTTTAATCATCGTTTTTTTTCGTTCATTTTATCTGGTTAATGACTTTTATGAGATTCTTTTTCTAATTAATTCTACCACTAAATATGTAAGAAAGCATGTCCACCTACATATCATTATTCGTGAACGTAAAATAATAAGGTAAAAAATAAAATAAAAAATGTTATATCTGCATAGGAAACAAGTTTTTAATTGCATTTATATTGTATCGCAGGGGTTATAGATACAATAACGGCTTTCAATTTGTAAAAAGACACTGTTTATAAGATCCTGCGAAAAAAAACATGTTCTTACGGTTTATCGCAGGAAACAAGCGAGAAGATTCAAGTTAATCGTGCCATTAAAGTGACGAATCAATCAAGGCGAATAAATGAAATATGCATAAATTTGAATAATCCAATATTAAGCCCCACGCAGCGATTTATTCTCTTCAACTAAACTATTAAGAGTTTTTAAAAGGATAATTGTCTATTTCCACAAGTGTAATACAAGAAGGCTTTTTTTACTATAACATTCATTTAATTGAATTTGAACGATAACGACATAATCTGCATAAGCAAAAAAAAATAAAGTCCCTTACTCGACTTCGCGGCCGTAGATGATCCGCTTGACCTCGTTGAGAATCGGCTCGGGCAGGTTGTCCTCGAGCATCTGCTCGAGGGTCAGGTGCTCGAGACCGGTGGTCTTGCTGTCGCCGAAAATCTCCATGGCGCGGGGCAGAGGAGGGAGAGTGCGGGCGGCGCTGCTGCGAGGAGGATCGGTCGTCCGGTCGAAAATTCGAACGTGAAGTCGCAGGCCGCGGCGCGACTTATATATGACGCCGAGCCCTGGGGCTATCGGCGAAAAATCGCCGGATCCTCGGCAGGGATTGGCCGGAGACAAGCCGAGCGCATGCGACGTCGCATTAGCCAATGGCCGTTATCGGCGCGCAGGTCAATGCGAGGGTTGTCGAGATAAACGCCGACGCCTATACGCCGTGCATTGTTCGGTCGCGCGACACAGTGCTCGGGGCACCATGAGCACCGTGAGCGCGGCTTTTCGTCACATTGCTCAGGTATACGCGCTTATGTCGAGCTTCTCGAATTTCTTTTTCTTTTTTCTTAATTCAACAACTTCGTTTGCCAAAGCAGATGTTTCAGCACTTTTTTATTTCTTTCATCCCCATCGTTTCATGCGAATTGGAAAGTGTGTCAAAATTAAAAGAAATTCGTTAGAATGTTCTAGAATTTTTAATCGAAAGGGCAATGAAATTTTAAGAAGCATAGAACCGTTTATTCAACTTTTGAGTATGTTTACAATGCGGTTGAGTAACATTAATTTAAAATCTAAAAGAAAATGAGAAAGTGGCTCGAATGAGAATGAAAGTGATGAATGAAGGCAGCTATTATACTTTGACTAGTACTACTCATAGTGCATTTCTACGATAATATGCAATTTAATATATTAAACTTAATAAATTATTGCAGTCACATCCAGGAAGTGTGGCGGTTATAAAATAACTACAGTTGTAAGTTGATATTACATTATCTTCGACCTACTTGATTTCAATTATTTTTTCACTACAATAGTATTATCGCACATGTGCATTCCCGTTCGGTTAATTAATTATGAACAATAAAGCTGTCTTCAAAAATCACGAAACAGATTACCCTTCAATATAAAGTCACGAATGATTTTTATAAGCTTCCGATTCTGATATACTGCACATATTCCATTTATCTTACCTTAATAAAAATTCCTGAATGAATACCTATTTTCTATAAATTTGTTCATTCATTTAGTCATTCGTTCGATATTTATTATGTTTCTAGGCTAAGAATCTGTTAAATTTGATATCTAGAATTTAACGTTATGGTCCAGTGCAACATCCAATTTTATAAACGGATTTGGATTTTTTACGCGTTTATCGAACAGTATAACCGTAAATGAATAAAGTATATTAAAGTAAAAATTTGCAAGATGAAAAATTACGATCAAGCAATTTCTTATCAATTTCTGTCTGTCATATAAATTATTTGAATTTTTAATTAGTTTATCTAACGAGCATACTCGAGGCTTGGTAGATTAGAAAAACCTATAAGTAATAAGAAGAAATGCGAAGGCTGACCGAAGCGTATATACTAGCCGTATACTAACCGTACACTAGCCGAAGCGTATACTAGCCGTATACCAAAGAAAGGCGGGTGAAGACTTTGCCGCATTAAAATATTCCATCCGACTGACTCGTTTGAATACACTACAATAAAAAGTACAATCGCCGTGTTATCAACAAATGCTATATGTATCCAACGAAATCAGCGTGGTTCCGAAGCAATGGCCGTTGCAGTGGGCAAAATAAGTGAATCTCGCGTGAAATTTTATCCAGATACCATTAACCAACACTACACACATCATCCTGCTTTCGCCTACAATAATTAATCGTCCGGGTCATCGATACCAATTTTTTTCTTATTTTTCTCACTACGACAAAAAATGCAATGATTTCAACATTTCTAAAGTTTCCAGAAAGTTTGCGACTGTCTCTTTTTTGCGTTTGATATTAACGTAGGGATGATTTTAGAGCGATTATAGCTGTAAATTTGGTTTTGTGTGATTTCAAATTTTATTAATTTTCTTTTAATCGGAATGTCTAACAAATATTTGTACTTTAGGAAGCAAGCCTTATTCTTTTAAACATTAAATTTGTCAATATCTCTTAATATAAGTATCAAATATTTGTTCAAGTATAACGCAAGAATAGATATTCTATTTAAATTTCTATTTAAAATTTATTATTTATTAAAATAATGTTTCTATCATAAAATTGAACGGTTGAATAAAACAAAAAATAAATCATGATTTTACTTATAAACGCTCAAAGGATTTTTCGTATTCTAATTAAAATTTCTAATTAAAATAATAATCGGAAAATTTTAATGATTTTTAAATATTATAGAACTATAGTTAAGTGCCTACATTAAGTTGCATCGATATACATTTTAATAACTTATTATACTTTTTATGTAAAGATAAACATAACTGAGCATTTAACAGTGAAATAAATAATTAAAATAAATATTTCTTATGCATTAGTCTTTCTTAAAGAATGCAAGGAATAATACGAATAAACAAAGCGCAGAAAATGCGCACGATTGCGACAAACATCGCAAAAAATTACTGAACACCGCTGAGAACCTACGAGCCGTTCAGTGCAATTTGAATAGTCTCTTATCGTTTATCCGAACGGCAGACCGTATCATGCGATATCCACTGAACCGCTTATAGCGGAGTTTGCCGGCCCCGTCGAAAAAAGTTCGAATAAATATAAAACTCGCTGAGCGCGTCGCGCGCATAATCGATCCATCAGCGACAAAGAGACTGCGGGCGACGAACGAGGCGTCGGCGGCAAAAAAATCGCGCAAAGTGCGGAGCGGTCACGTGCCGATCCCGCGAGCCACGCGTTATCAGCGGCGGGCACGCGTCTCGATGTCTGCGCGCCGTCCCCCACCACCCGGGCCGCGGGGCACGCGCGCCGCACACTTGATAACACCGGATACCGCTGACACCGACTTTTTCGCCCGCAGAAGCTTTTTCGACGGCTAGTATGTACGTACGATTTTGCGCTATTTTGCGCTCGCCACTTTCACTTGCTGCCAGCAGGGATTTGCGTTTTAACGACGTTTGCTTTACTCGACGACGGTTTTTCGATTAAAGTATTAAAAACGGAAGATTACGATTTGGAATGTTCCGATAATTCTTACGTTTAATACATTGTACTAATTTTAAATTAATACTAATTTCGATGTGAATTTTCTCATCTTCTGCGAGTTTAAATAATTGATATGAATGGTTATTGCTAAATAAAAACGTACATTCGGTATTTTTTATAATTTATTTATGAAAATAATTATGGAAATGCAACTATAAAATTTGTCTTCATGATATAATAATATTCTATGTAATAAAAAATAATGTGTAATTTTACAAACAATGAAATATTCTAAATTAATTAAATTGCAATATATTGCACCGTAAAAAAAAAAAACTACTGTGAATCACTTTGAATATTAAGAAAGCTCAGAAATCTTTTAACAGTTTCCATTGTAATCCATTTGAAATCTTTAAATACAAAATTTTCAATCAATTATTGTCTTTATGTTTACCTAATATTTACAAAAACATTTTTCCAAATTGATTTTAATCTATTAATTAACACTTATATTCCTAAAATCTGTTCGCTACTTTGATTTGTTGGATTCAAATCTAATAATCTGATATCTTCATTGTCAATTGATTTTAATGCTACAGGAAATGCTTCTTTATTACAGTTTTGTTGTTGTTCATTTGATAAATTATTTTTTATAACTGTTTTAAGTATACTTGACAATTGATGTTTCTTATTTTTTTGAGACGACTTAAATGTGTTTAAATTCAAAGGATGCAGTTTTATTACACGCTGCAGGTAAATCCTTTTATTTAATAATTGCTGGTCTAATGAATACGTTGAATGCGCTGGAGTTGATTTTATTGATTTGAGTGGTTGTGCTTCTCCTGGCATTTTTTGTGTTTCTTGTATTTCTTGTGTTTCCAATTGAATTTTATGCCTTTGTTGTTCTCTCTTCAAATTGATTTGGTCTAAAGTTATTTTTGGCTTTATTGGTACAAAAGGAACTTTTTTTATAGTTCCAGGTGTTAAATTTAAAACGGGTTTAGAATTTTTTAATATTTCATCCTCATTGGTTTTTATAATTCTGTCTTGTAGTAATACCAATGAGTTATTTGTATTTTTATTAGATTCTGAAGATGATTCTATCAAATGTTCCTGATTTACTTTAATCTTTTCAAATTCTTGTTTTATATTGACAGTACCTTTACTATTGTTTTCAGTCTTATCTTTTGAACGGTCAATAAAATCAACAAAATTAACTTTTGGTTTTTTCTTACTCTTAATCAAAGATACATCATCATTTAATTCGAACACTATACGATTGCTTTGTCTTGTAGATATTTCTGGATGACCAACTTTAGATTTCTTGTAACAAGGCTTCACTTGTAATTCTAATGCTGAATCTAGTAAAATAACACGACAGCCATCAACAGCTTGTTTATTTATATTGCGTACAACTCCACCCGTTTTTGCTTTCTGGGGGTCTCTGTTATAGCCTAAATAACGACGTCCCATTTTTCAAATAATATTTGAACGCAAGTTAATATCTGAAATGTAAATTAGTAAATTATTTGTATTATTAATTTTTGAGTATCATCCTAAAACTCTTGTATTATTAGAAAGTACTCACTTGAAAACATATTTTTTCTCATTACAAAATTAGTCAATCTTATCACAAAGTTTTTATTATTTATTTAATTATATAATTGAAAATCTATTTTACGAGATATAACTTATTATTAACTTATTATAAGCACATAAAGTATAAACATGGCTGTTCAACTTTTTTCATTTAGTAACGGCAACTCAGATAACAGCAACTGAGGAATAAAAACAATCGAATAAATGAAAACGAGATTATCGATGTACCCGATTGTATCGCGACTCGCGATATTTCATCGATACTTTACCATATATCGATGATTTTTCGATTCAGCATGAGGTAGTGCGCATGCTTTAAAAAACCCTCCAAAATTTAAAATTAAAAAAAATTGCGTATATTACAATTGTAATAATTTTTAATACTGTCTTCACTTTTGTATAAAAATGTACTTATTTAACATTATTTGTCGAAAAAAAATGTTTAACTATCTATTCCAATTCGTAGTTAAAGTTAAGACTTTCGATTACATTTTTTTTATTTTCATAAGCATCAATCAGAAATTTAGGATAAAATGATGTGTATTTGCTATGCACAAATCGATTTCCTTCGAATATATATTTCATCTATACATAAAGAGGATGTGTTTTAGTAAAACATAAAAAAGAAAATTTCATTAATTATTCATCACTGATAATAAAAATTGTTTCAACTTACGTCAATAGTTCCTTCAGTATCTTGAGAGTTCATTGTAAGAAACACATATACATTTACACTGATTATCGGAAACGTGTATCCCTGCATTGGTTTACTCCATTTCACTTCATAAACATAAAAGTAAAAAGGAACTTCATTTTTTTTGTTAATACACTTTACATGGTGGCACCAAGTTTTAAGTTCCTACACATAATACGAAAAAATGTTATGTGTTAATATTGTTTAATAAATATGCAAATAATATACAATTTTTTAAAATATAATGACATTTGATTCTTGCCACTCATTCATGATATTTTCAATGTACTGAAATCCAATTTCTTCATTTTTTAAAATCAATGAATCAACTTTTTCTAAGGAATTTATTATATCCAATTCTTCGATTGAATCCGCAACTTTTGTCTACAAAGTAAACACTATTTAAAATGTGCACAGCAAAAAATTTTAATTTTTCAAATAGTTTTATAACCTCTATAGTTGCCTCGATCAAATTTATTATAAATGTTTTTATGAATGTGACGGCTTCAGTATTATCGTCATTATCACTTATTGAGCTAGAGGAACATCGAACTATCATCTTGCTTTTTTATGAATATTATCAATTTTAAAATATTTTAATTTAATTATACACCGATTATTTTGCAATGAACATGTCTTTTGACGTGAAGTAGTTGGCCGCGTCTAAAACAGTCATTTAAAAAACATTCCTAATCTTTGCATTTTGAAGCGGAGTAAAATTTATGAGAAGAACTAAAAAAGAAAGAAAAACATTATAATTTATTAATATAAACGAAAAGTGTTCCAATAATAAATTATTCATCACAAAATATTACTATTTAGTAATAAATTATGTATTAACGTTGCTATTTTACTTACAATTAGTTATGACTTTATCTTCATTTATAAGGGCATACGTGATCACATATTTAAAGCCATTCTTTTTGTTAATTTATCTTTTTTTTGCGTACGGTAATAAAAAATATATTACATTTGAGAATTGATACAAGAGCAATTATTTTTGTAAATATAATGAATGAAGAAAATTGTCATGAGCGGTACTTGGTGTCCTAAAGGGTTAGCAGCTACAGTCGTCAAAGTTCTAAAAAATTACATATATAAGGTAAAGTATAATTACATTTACACTTCTGCCAATTCACATATTTACTTGTTTGTTTATATATAAAAATTGTATAAAAATTGGCATAAGTCAATAAGTGAAGGAGAAATAATATTGAAAAAATTAATAAAATGTACGAAACGCACGGTGTATGTTACTGTGTATCAATTTCGAACTTAGTCGCGGCGCTCAATCACGCTTGCACCGACCAATAAGCGGCGCCGTGGAAAAGTCACGAGATCAGCCCGGGCGATACGTCACGTCCGGCGACGTCGTCTGTATGTTGCACCTATGTATTGTATCTGTATGTACGTACACGGCGATCCGCGGACGACGACGTTGACGACGGCGAGGCAGTGGTGCGTGTACTTTGCACGGGCATAACGGCTCGACAGCGCGCGCTCGGCCGAGGAGAGGAAGGACGACGGGCTCTAGGAGCCAGGGTGGACAGTAGCCGCGCAGCGCCGAGTTTACCCGCGACGAGATGGCCGAGGAGCCGAGTCCCGGGCCCAGCAACGGCGAAGTCGTGCCCCGCGCCGCAGGCGAGCCCGACAACGCCGTGAGTCCTCTTATCTCGCTCGGCTGGAGCTTTATTTTTATCTTTCGCCTGCTTGAAATCGTGGTCTAGGGCGGACGGGCCGTTTATTTTGGGAGGGGTTGGCCTTCTAGGTTAGAAGCTCTGCAGGGCGGGAGGGGGTCGCGCACGGATCGTCAGCGATGGGTATATATTTTGATGTTTTGGAGCAGCCACGCTCGAGGTGCGAGCTACAATTTTTCTCGCTTCTTTCGGATTTTTAATGAGTCGCGACGTCGCGAGGGTGACAAGGCGCGTATGCTAACGACGAGGGCGGCAGTCACATGAGTGCCAAGTCATCGTTTAATTGATTTAAAAGGAATTTTTTATTTATCGGAAAATCGTGCGCGTACATAATTCAGGGTCTTGAGCATTTTATTTTTGTATGTACAGTCTTGAACTTCCTGAATTTTTTTACCTTGAGAATGGTTTTATGTTACATAAAAAGAATTTCATCATAGAGCTCTTTCAGATGTTGTTTCTTTGGGCCTTTATTTTTAAGCACTGAAAAAAATAATAAACTGAATTTACTGATATTAAAAGCAAAGCTTTTTATTGCAAGGATTTTAAGGAATTTAATATTTTTAATTTTAGGTCAGCAATCAAGATGGGGAACAGAGACCTAGAGAAAGTTATTCGCAATCATTTTTTGCAATAACTAAGTCACTGATCATTAGAGCTGTGATCATTTATTTCATAAGTTCCTTTTTCCGGAAAATGTCAAATAATTCGCAAACAACTGGTACTAGCAGCAGCAGTCCTGCTGCTCAAAATACTGCTATCAATATATTTTCCAATGGAACTGTATTTGATTTACATGTTTATATGTCTGAGACACAACATTTCAAAGAGTTTGACGATCCCAAGGCAAAAGTTTGGTCTGAACATGGATTAGTTTATGGAGACTGGTACAGTGGAACCGATGGTGATGGAAGTCGGGTTTTCACTCATACATTTGTACCTTCAGAAAGTTTACTAAAAAATGGATCAATGTACCTTCATGTATATGTTACTAAAAATGGGAAGTCACCAGATCCTTCATCAGGCAAGAAATTGTATGTTGGAGAAATGATGTCCTACAACAAAAAAATGTTGAATAAGTTCAAGAAAGTTAGTTTTAAAAAAACATATAATTTGCTGACTGGACAAACTCAGGCAGATAAGGAAGAAATCAAAGTAAATAGAAAAAATAATTTTTCAATTTTTTTTTTTTAAATGATATAGAAATAAAATTTTCAGTTTTATTAATATTTTGTAAATTTAGAAAGCAGAGTTAATGCACCATGAAATTTTGTCTCATTGGCATCCAAATTTAACTATAAATTTGGTAACAGATCAAACAAATTGGGTTCAAGGACTGGTGCCTCCACCTTTAGATGAGTGTAAGCTATTTTAAATTTTTACTTTTTCTTCAAAAATACAAATTTTATAATTCACCTATCATTTTTAGATATTGAATTTTCACACAACGGCAAATTTTACAAACCAGTTATTTTTATGAATGAGTATTGGAATATGCAAAGAGATTATCAACCTTTAAATGAAACTGTAAAAGAGTTAGAGTTGCGATTAACTTATCAACCATTATCATTGTTTAAATGGCAATTATATACTGCTCAAACAATGAGAAATAAATGGACACCATCCATTCTTGGTTAGTAGTTGAATTATTCTCATTCATTTTAAATTGAAAATAAAAATTGTAATTAAAATTTAAAATCATCATGCAGGTGATACAGAAGGAGAGGATGATAATGATCAAGACACTTTGAAAGAAACATTATTAGAAACAAACCCTTATTTACTTGGAATGACTATTGTAGTTTCTATTTTGCATAGCGTATTTGAATTCTTAGCATTTAAAAATGGTAATTTTCTTTAGAATATACTGTGTAATGAAATTGTTATTGAATCTTAAATTATTTTAACTATCTTTTATTTGCAGACATTCAATTCTGGAATAACCGAAAATCTTTAGAAGGTTTGTCAGTTCGTTCAGTATTCTTCAATGTATTCCAATCACTTATAGTTTTGCTTTATGTCCTTGACAATGAAACAAATACTTTGGTACGTATAAGTTGCGGCGTGGGTTTGGCTATTGAAGTATGGAAAATTAATAAAGTGGTAGATATCAAAGTAGATCGTTCAAGTCGTTTCCTCGGCATTTTCCCACGATTAACATTCCAAGACAAGGGTTCTTATGTAGAATCATCAACAAAGGAGTATGACAGGCTAGCATTCCAGTACCTGTCCTGGGCATTGTATCCCCTCCTTGCAGGCTATGCAATTTACTCCCTTATGTACATGGAGCATAAGGGCTGGTACTCGTGGGTGCTCAATATGTTATATGGCTTCCTCCTCACTTTTGGATTCATCATGATGACACCTCAACTGTTTATTAACTACAAACTGAAGAGTGTGGCACATCTTCCTTGGCGCATGATGTCCTATAAATTCTTGAATACCTTCATCGATGACATATTTGCTTTTGTTATCAAAATGCCTACACTCTACAGGTTAGGTTGCTTCCGTGATGACATCGTCTTCTTCATCTTTCTATATCAACGATGGATCTACAAGACAGATCTCACAAGAGTAAACGAGTTTGGCTTCAGTGGTGAAATGGAAGCTAAAGCCGAGGATGACAAAAAGAGGAAAGCTATAGAGAATGTAGAGAATAAAGACAGTCCCAAAGAAGATAAAAAAACAAAATAAATGCTGAATATAATGCATGTATGTGTGAAAAGTACGAAAATCACGTGATTTAGAAGAATTGATATTATCTGGATAGGATTTTTCATCTGCTGATATAGTGTTCTGTGATTTTGTTGCAAAATGCTCTAACATTTTACAATTATTAAAGTTCATAAGCTTTCTGTTTGAGAAGCCTTAGTTAGTTTAAATATGTTTAATATACAAATTTTATTTTAATTCAAAGTATAGAGAAAGCTATTTAGTAATAACTTTCACTCATTTTTGCACAAGACTTAGGGTCCTTATCGAACTAAGGTATTGTGTATCATATTTTAGGAAAATTACAAACTTTTTTAATGCAATGAAATTTTCTAACCAGGATGAATGACACAAGTATTATTGGTATTTCTGTGTGGAATACTTTTGATATAGCAAAATGAATTGAAAATTTATATACAATTATAAACGCATAATAAACTGTTATTTGGATAAAATAAAATATTGTTATAGAAACTGTAATTTTTATTTTTATTGTTTCTTCATGAGAAGGAACAATCGTTGCGTGAATTTTCCACGCTGACGTACCAGATACTTGATTTATGTGTGTGTGATTGTGCAGCAAATTAGGATATGTGGATGAATGATTATGGCAAGCAAAGCGAATTGAGATGTGATTGAACAAATTGATGTTGAAATGAAGAAACTAGTAAAGATCAATGTAAAAAAGTAACTTACGCCAAGTATGGCAAGTATTTGTTATCTGTGAATTTAAAAAGTATCTATGAATAGCAATTATGCAGGTCAGGCTTCCAGTTCATTCGTGCTTATTTTGCAATGAATTGTTTGTCGATGAGTCGAACACATGTAACTAAAATTTTATCGATTGTATACAAAAGAACATGTTGAACCAGATCAGTTATTTTTAAAAATTTATTATTTCGCAGATTTTTTAAAATTAGTTTTACTTGTAATGTAGAACTTGTATAGTATAAAAAATTAGCGACAATTTAATACTTAGAGATATAAATTTTTAAAAATAATTCGTCTGTTTTATACAAAAAGCATCTAGTGGTCTGTTAAGAAAATACTAATGTTTTCATATCGATTAAAAAACTCGTCTGTTTTCATTCGCTTTTAATTTAATTTAAACCCAGTTCAATTCATATTAAAAAACTGCCAATACCTACAAATATTACCCAATAGCTTATGTATTTTTACTCATTTAACATTAATTTAAAAGTAGAGTAAAATTATATTATAATACATTTTTTCAATTGTACATTTCTTTAGAATGTGTACATTATTTTAAGTTAGTGTTTATTTTAATATTGATTGAAGTAACTGTATATTTTAATTTCCGTATTTCTTTAATAAATTTTAATTAATTCTAATATTTTGCATGCATTCTTTTCATTATGATTTTTTTTCTTTGAAGGGGTGAAAGAAATAAAACCTATCAGCATTTTTAACCAATAGGTATCGGAGTGGAGATAAATAGTACACAAGTGTTTGCTCACAAAATATTATTTTTATTCAGAACGTCTCCTCGGAGACGTTTCGTCTTTGTATCAGCGCAAGAGTTTGAAAGCTAGATGCGTGAGTTTGTGTGTACGTGTCAGCGCTTCCACGCAAATGTCCTCCCGACCAACTCATACAGGTCTCCTCATCTATCACCAGGTGCGCGGCTCTATACACAAAGACTCTTCGAGATAAACCTCTCAGTCATCGTCAACGGCGTCTAGAAAAGGAAAACCGAGACTCCGCTCGCGCCGCATGTATACATCCGACATTCTGCATGTGTACAATTGTACATCGAACAATTCATCTTCTACCGCTGGCTGCTGGTGCCTGGCGCTGACTTGGTCGTGGTGGCGGCGCTGCCACTCGGTCCAACCGTGACAGGCTCGACGATGGCCTGGAGGTTGGCTATCTCTCCGGCTGAGTCACAGCAATCGTTCATCGCGGAGTGTATGAAAGCGAGGCTACCCTCGCTGGAGGAGGCGAGGCTCGCCGACAGTGGCGGCGAGCGCTCTTTCGGGGAGGCCGAAGAGGCCAGATTTAGTGTGGCCGCCGAGTTCGCGTACGTTGCCTGCTCCAGCTTGCCATGTAACTCTAGGATCCGACCTTCCAGCAGTAAGTTGATCTCCAGCTGCGCTCGGTACTTGGACTCGACTGCTTCGAGCTCCGCCGAGTGTTTCTCTTTTGACTCTTGTAACAGTCTTTGCTGGTCTACCAGCTGTACTTCCTTACGAGCATCGCGGTGCTCCAATTCTGCCAGTCGCGATTTTAAAAGTTCTAAGTGCTGACTTTGCGAATCCAGTTGTCTTCGAAGATCTAATCAAAAACGATTATAAAATTAATGTTAAATTATAGATATTAATATCGAGATAAATAAATCAGATCGAAATGCCTTACTTGAAACTTCTTCCGACCAAGACCTTTGGATCTGCGCGGCTTCTTGCCTGGCCATGTGTATTGGACCCCCAATTCTTTCTTGTATCCTCGCTTGAGCCTGATTGAACAAGTGAAAATAACTTTAATAATCTCCTCAAACGTTTAACAATAAAAAAAAATCACTTTGAATAAAATATCCGATATAAATAAATTCAATTCTTACCTCACCAAGCAGTAGAAACCTCTTCTGTACAGTGTCGAGAACTCGTTTAAGCTCCTCACTTTGGTTAGCCGCACGCAACGCTTCCTTCAGTTGGTGGGCAGCTTCGAAGAGGGTAGCCTCAGCGGCGCGCGTCTGTTTCTCATGATCGGTTACCTTTTTCTTCTCGCTTTTTAATTCGTCTTCCAGGAACTCTATTCGATCCTTCAGAGATGCGTTTCGCTGCTGCTCTTCTTTGCACTACAAAATCAGAAGTCAATATACATTGATTCTTTTAAAATCTTCCCGATAATGGTATACCTTCGATTGCCAATGCTGGATAGCCTCCCTGAGTTTGTTTTCTGCACTGTGAGAGTCCATTTTACTATGGCTAAGTTCCCCCTTTAACACCTCGACCTCGTTTTCTGCCAATTTTAGACGATTCGTCTGAAATAAAGTAAATTCATTTAAAAATCGCAAACTTCATTTACGTCTTTTTAAATTAATTGTTTAGTAAATAATTGGCTGAAATGTTCAAATATTATAATTTATAGAAAAAAGATGATTTTTGAAAACAATTAATATTATGTTTGCAAATAATGCTATGAATGATGTTTGCCATTCCGTCATTCTGATATCAAATGATAAAAGCTGCGCGATTGTATTGTAAGCAATCGCAAATGCAAGCAGAAACTGCGCAATATATACTTAATGAGATGTATTAATGATGCAACATTTGTGAATGTGTGAAGATCGTAGATAATCTCTATCGAATTCCACTTAAATGACCGACGATTAATCTAAAGCTACATTGTAAGCACTACGTTTTAAATCCCCTTTCATGTTTACATATGTACATGAAGAGCTTATCTAACATAAACACTGGTAACTCAGATGAATGAATACCTCAAAAGAATAAATTATTTTATTATAAATTCATTTATTTTATAATAATCTTTTTTGTAAATTATTTTACTTTAAAAAAACGAGTAAGAAATATTTTATTGGATTTTGGTTTAGTCTGTATAAAGTTAAAAATAAATAATTTATGTAAATCTCTCTCATAATATAAAAGAGTGAACAAGAGTGAAAAACTATTTCATTCAAGTAAAGTTGAACCAATCGAAATTAAAAGTGGTTAAGTTTAAACTCAAATAGTGCTTCTTCACTATTTTACATCATCAGAAATTGTAACATTCCCCAAAGCACTTTTTCAAATTAATGTATCATAATTAATGCAATATAAGTAGTCGTTTTAATTTAACGGAAAACTATAAAATTCTTGAAGAATATAAGAGAATTTTCGCTTCCAATAAATATTGATAAGTGCAAGAAAGATGGACTGACCAGAGCGGTATTAAGTTCCTCCAGGGCGCGCGAATCCCGAAGTTTGCCGAGGAGTCTGCGGTTGCGCTCGGCGTGTACCTCCCGGCGCTGACGCTCAAACTGCAGCTGCATCTGCATCAGTTGTATCTGCTGGTTGGCTCGGTCCATCTCACCCCAGCACAGCCCGGGCTCGCCGCTCTCGTCGCTCGTCGACTGCTGTTGCTGCAGTAGCAGCTGCTGTTGCTGCTGCTGCGGAAGCCCGCCGTTCTCCGATTCCTCTTCTCCCTTCGAGCGCCTGCCGCTCTGCCAGTTGTGCTTCGATTCTGCGATAAAGCGATTGCAGGAATAAAATAATCGTAACCTTAACATGTCAATACTGACAATTTTTCATTCATGAACTGACAATTATTTTAAGTTAACTATTAATCATTTTTTTTATTGAAAAAATTGATAACATAACGGGCAGTTTGCGATTTATTTCTACAGAAAAAATATGACTGTAGTTTATTTTAAAAATAAATGTAAATAGAAGATTTCACTTAACCGAAAGATAAGAAAATGATACATACTAGACCTAGATTCGGAAGAGCTGGTGGTAGCGCACATCTCAATATAGCGCTCGAGCATAGCGCTGGGTGACAGTCTAAGTTCGGATACTTGCTGCAAGTTGTGGCTGGACGAGTCAGCGGCCGATGGCGCCCGATGCTCCAAAATGTCCAGTAGAAAACACTCATACGGTACGAGATTATTAGTCTGCGTTGACATTTCTTCGGTACTTGTCGAGGCTTCTTTTACAGGTCGAAAGGTACTGCTCATCGCTATGCTGCCTACGTGCTCATGGCGATCCACTCCGCTCAAAGCACTCGCATCCTGAAAAGTCAGAACTTAACACGCGTGCGAAACTGATTGTAAAGCAGACTTAAATGGAGCTCTATTGTTTATAATTGCGTAAATGTATTTGTTAAAATGCTTTGAATTGATGAACAGACCTGCGATGGAATAGGTGGCGTGGGATACTTGCTAATGAATTTTAACCGTACTTTTCTTGACAGATCGTTCAGTCCCGATTGATCCTTATCTGTAAAGTCTTTAGGTCCTAAAGTCCTTTCACTTGTAGAAGAAACAATGTCAGATACCTATAAGAAAAATTGTATATATTATTGATACCATTTTTTAATCATACAAAATTAAATAAAAAAAAATAAATTTATCTCTCACTTCTTGATCCTCGAGCTGCGCTTGCTGCCACGATGCATCGGTACGGCCGTTGAGAACGGCACTAACCTGTTCATTGGTGACAGAGCTGGGCTTCTTGACGTCGAGCAGCGCCTCATCGTCGGTTTTAAAATTCAGCTCTTGGCGTTGAACGCTCTGTCGTTCGGCGACGATCTTGCCGAGCTTTCGGTTGAGTATGGAATTACCGTCTCCTGAGGCGAGGCCGGCCAGTGTCGCGCTGGCAATCGGTTGATGCTGATACGGAGGATTGGCTGGAGTGGGAGTAGAGGGCCTGCTGGAGTTGAACAAACCACCAGCACCGTTGCCGAAGCCGCTCAGGGCGCGTACTGCTGCCGAACCCACCGGCACCTGCCGTGACGGTAATTGCCTCAGATCCTGAAAATATTTTGAACAGATAAAAATTAATTCATTAATATTTTTACTTTTCTTGATTGATTGATTGATTGATTTCAAAGTGTACTTTGACGGGAGTGGTCTCAGGTGTAGCCTCGACGGCAGCTTCAGGCGGTGAGGTTCGGCTGCGATTGTTAACCGCGGCGCCTGTGGTCATTCCTCCACCAGGAGTCGACGGCGTCGACTTGGCCTCATGTGATAACGGCGTTGCTTGCAGTGAATTCGATGGTGGAGGAGTTTGTGATATCATCATACTCGGCGACCAGAAGTTCTCCTGGTTACCATTGGGAATATTAGTCGTCTCCACGACCATTGGGAAGTCCGAGGTGCTGCTTATTGGCGTGTAAGGACAGGAGTAATCTGGGAATAACAAATTTATTTTATTTTTTTTTTTATGAATTTCATTATTAAAATTGATGACATTCAACTGTAATTCTGCCCGAAAATAAAAAGTACCTGAAATTGGTGTGAAGCGTGTGTTGGCAAGCGAAACTATCTCATCTCGAGCTGATTTCTCTAGAACTGAAAAGCGTCCACATTCTGCAACGACGTCATGATGCTCCATTTTCTTCCATCTGACAGTATAACACTACTTACTTTCATTCTCACGGGACATAATTGAAGTAGGAAAATTAAAGTTTATCCTACCTTGATGAAGAAATTTCAGATTCTTTGGACATGGTTACAAGCAGCGGATGCATGCGTACGGAATCTAACATCGGACTAACGACCTTTTTAAAAATCGGCAACTGATCCCGCTGCAAGTAATGTTGTTTTAGAAAATAAACGAAGTTGCACGGATACATCGCATAGAGTCTGTGAAATAGATTTTGTAATCCAACCTATAATGCGCAAAGATATTATTTTTTATAAAATAATTCTTGATTTAATTTTTATCTTTATAGTTACAGATTTTACTTGTAAATGGAGGAGGTAGAGTTGGTCTGCATCGATGCCGCCGATTAAATTTAATGACGATGTCGTCAAAAAGGCCGCCGGATTCTGTGATGAAATGGATAAAAATCGATGATATTGAAACGATGCGAGTCTCGAAAATACTTCGAATATTTCCATTAGGTGAGGAGCCATTGCAGTTGGTAACATGGGTAATAGAGTTATCAGTAGCAGAAGCGCACTCATCAGCAACGCTATATCATCTTCTACCTACAATATTTAAAAAAATATTTTTTTAAGATGCTTCTCTATAGTAAAATAATTGTAATGTATTCTGTAAAAAATAAATTACCTTCAGTAAATGAAGCAATTGTTTGAAAAGTGTGTGATTAGCCAACTTAAACAACCAGGTGGGTTGCCGTCTGGCCACATGACCCAGTAATGTGAGGGTTTGAACCTTTTGTCCATTGTTTGCAGGCTTTGCTGAAAGTGTTTCACTTAATTTATCAAACAGGTGTTTGTCATGTGGCTCTCTTACACCAGCTAGAACTTCAACAGCTCTGATGGAATCCGTGGATAGATAATAGTCGAATAATCCATTTACAAGCCAATTATCCTTAGCTGAAAAATTATCATGTTTCAAACTTTGGTTGATATACATCCTGCAGTTACTTTTAATACATCATGCATCATAAAGCTTACTTACTAGATAAAAAATGGTCGTGAAAGACTTTTTTTATATCTTCAACTTCACTGAGCTTATTGGATTCTAGCATATGAAAAAGTTCAGCTACTCCAGTGTTGCTGTTGGCGCTGCTGTTAGTCATGCCGGAGGTGGTTTATTGTCTTTGCCAGTGTAGTTGCTTATCTTGTCTACCCTGCTACCCAACTCTTTAGCCAAAAATCTATGTCGGCTGATTGCTGTTCCACCATTACAGCAATGCTGTTCTTTCAGCCTTTTCTGATTAACTTGACTCCTGATGGTCATTCGAAGCTTTCTATTTACTGCTCCTATAAAAAATAATTAATATTATTTCAAATGATCTATTAATAAAAAATATGTTTATATGACTTTAACTTATTAATTTGACTATTAAATTCTGACATAACTATAAAGAAATTTATAGATTGATAAAAAAAGCAGTATTATATTTACATTAGATATATTTTAAATCATTGGAGTCATTTCAAAATCTATTTCTTTACACAGCTATGTAGCATGAAAACTAATATAAGAAAAGATAAAGTTAATGTTATAAAGGTAGATATGAAGATTTGGATACTCAAAAAAAATTGTTCTATAGTAATAATATAACAACGGAGTTATCCATACTGCTATCTCCAATGTAGTTTAAGAGTATAAATACAAATATGGACAAAGTTGAATAAAGAATCTTAAAATTGATTAGAGACACACGTAAGAAGAGGTATGCACAGGTAAGAAGATCCTTTGCTTGATAAGTACAAATTGTATATCCTTCGGCTGACTCCAAAAGCACAAAAACCCAGGTACAAAATCACGAAATACTCGCTACTGCGATCCGTCGATAATTCTTAAGCAGGTAAACACCTCTGGCTCTAAATAACTATAATGACAAAAGGTTGATCACCGATCCACCGTCACCGCGCACACCGGGCAAAGCAGAGTGGAAGGGGAAGGGCAAGAGAGAGAGGAAAGACGCTCCCGGGTCGAAACAGCTGATCGCGAGTTCGCGACAGAGGCACATAGCCCCGACGAGGCGCCCGCGGAGACGGCCCGGACGCCGCCGACAGGAGTAGCGCACTCGACCGCTCGCGCCTCTGGCCGCGCGAGGTACGGTCCCGTACCGCGTGTCTATATATACACAGAAGCGTCCGCGCGAGTCGCGCGTCCGGTGTCTTGTGCACTGGGGCTCCCGATCGCGCGCAGCCCAACTCCGATACACACACGCATACACGGCGGGCCTTTATCACCCCGGAAGGCCGGGACGGAAAAGAAGAGGGAGCCGAGGCCTGGCTCGGACTGCACGGGCCCGGCTCGCGGTATACGGCAGCGGCGATAACATTATTATACGTACGCGGAGCGGAGGAGCAGCGGCAGCAGCGGGCAGCGGCTCGCACACGGCCAGTGTGCGCGGAAAAAAATGCACGTCGCCGACGCACAGCTGGGCGCACCGTGACGCCCGTCCCGTCGCCCGTCGTCGTCGGTCTCCTCCCCGATCCGACACACACACGCACACCGCCGACCTGCACGTCCATGCGGACGACTAACCCGTTGGGGCGCCAGAGGGTTATGACGTCGAGAGCATCGATCTGATTGATCGAATGCAGCGACCGCTTCGAGATGATGGGCGGGCAATTCGAGTTCTGATAGCACTGAATGTCATCGCTCTAATAGCCTTCATAGGACACAGTCGTATATGGCCATATACAGTCATAAGGAGAAAAAGAAGTACTGTACACAGCAGCGATTAGCTTGGCTCCTGCTTACTTTTTGGTTTGTTATATCACACTTAGCAATAATACGCCTTTTAAACAAAAACCAAGAAACAATAAGGTAATAGCCTGATTTTCTTTTTTTAAATAGCATAATACATCCGTTCATTAAAAGTCCGTATAGTAAACTTTTCATTGTTGTTAGTCTTGTATTGCGATTAGTTGAACGATAATAGTCATTTGTTTTTTATTTTTATTGTTTATATTACACAGTATAAGCTGCAAAATAATCTATAATAAATAAATGTGGATTCGCGTAATAATGAAAATATGAGAGATATACTTATTATTGTGGATGCTTTTTATATTTTTAGTTTTTAGTTTATCTTATTTTTATAAATTTAATTTAACAGGTAAAGCCTTCACATCACAAGCAGCTTAAGAGGATTCAGTTCTATCACTGCACTCACAGCCATGTCGTGGACAAAAATAGGCCAACAAAAGCAAGAAAAAAAGAGAAAGAAAGATTTGTAGTTACTGCATCTATCCCAAAAGTTATAAGAGCAATAGGTAGAAGGGAGGGGGTACCTAGTACCTCCCTCCACCGACCACCATACACAGCGCTGACCATACCCAGCATGACCTTATTTTGCTTGTGTGGACACAGCCTAACATGCGCACTGGTCATCCGCCGTGGACGGACATAAGAATCGCGTGCGCAGGCCTGCAGTGCACTGCGCGAGCGCTCGTAGCGTTTTGTATACAGTATACACCTATTTTGTACGTGGGGCGAGTACGAGGGAACGCAACGCGACGGGCTGCATCTCTCGTCGTCCTCCGTGGCACCGACGAGCGAAACGCGAGCAACGCGGTAGAGGCGAGAGCGCCGAGAGTTCGGAACCCGCGGGAGAATGCTGCAGTTTCACAGAAAGTGCGGCGACCGCGTGAGCCTCGTTAACAACCAGTGCACCGCCGTCAGGAGCGTCTCCGAGTACAACTTCGGCCTCGTCTTCAGCGCCGAGCCTCTTAAGGACGATGAGGTCTTTCAGGTTCGGATAGACAAGAAGGTGCGTTACCCTACGATTTCATTGTCTTTTTTCACGTTTTTTTCACTGCATCATCTGTTTTGGAGCGTCTACAGTGGGCTGTATTTACTACTGTTATTTTCTTTTGCATCGCAGTGAAGAGTTGTTTGTTAGCGATGCTATGATGTGCATTTAATTTAGAAATGGGTCAGAAGAAGTGGCACTTGAGTGGAGTTTAAATTTAACAAAGTATAACCATTAAGTAGTTCAATTGCATTAGTCTAAAGTTGATTTTGTACTCGATAAAAGTCATTACTAATATCTGTTTTTCTTTTTACTTTCACATTAATAAGTTGCTATTATGACAATCGCTGAGAATTCGAGTATTTTGTAAATATTGATCTATAAACAAACTTCATAACTCATAAAATTTTTAATCTTATTTTTTTATTAACTCTCATATGGTCAATGCTTATTTTTATTGATAGAAATAAAAAAATATTTGTAAAAAATAAAATAATTTTTTTAACCTCTACGTGAATACAAATTTTTCGATTATTTTTATCAGATGATGATATGGAGTGGAAGCATAGAAATTGGAGTAACAGCATGTGATCCAGACAACACCAATTTACCACCTTCTGCCACAGGCTTAAGACATGGCTCATGGATTATGACTGGTTCTAGTATTGTCCATGATGGAGAACCTATTTTAGAATTATATGGAACAGATCTAAGTACATTAGATGAAGGAAATACTCTTGGAGTATGTCGAACATCAAAGGTTAGAAATCAATTTTTAAATTTGTCAATAATCTTTATATTTGTCACTAGATACTTTGTAATTTGTAAGTTACAAATTACGTATGGTTTGCAGGGTGAACTTGTTTTCTATATTAATGGATCTCCTCAAGGAATTGCAGCAACAGGTATACCACCTAGAGTGTTTGCAGTAATCAACATGTATGGAAATTGTACACAAGTAACAGCAGTTCAACCATCTAGTGGTCCAGTATTGAATTGTAATAATGGAGAACCTATATCTCATCAAATAGAAATAAATAATGACTACACTATGGATGAAGCTTCTAGTTCTTTGACTACAAATTTAGTAACTAATTTAAATGTGAATCATAATGTTTTACCAAAAAATCCAAGCATAGCAGCTATAAGGGAAGATAGATTAAGGTTTCATGAAAGAGTAGGTTCTTTAGTTAAATTATCAAATAATGCACGTACAGCTGAAAGAAGAAGGCCTTTAGATGAATTTAATAACGGAGTAGTTATGACCCACAGACACCTAAGAGACAATGAATTATTTGAAGTAAGTAGATAAAAATTGTTTCATTTTGATTTTGCTCATCTTTGATGTTTTTTTATATTTACTATGTTATATAAAAATAATAATATTTTCACAGATCCGAATAGATAGGCTAGTGGAAAAATGGTCTGGTAGTATAGAAGTAGGGGTTACTACGCACAGTCCGACTGCCTTGGAATTTCCAGCTACCATGACAAATATGCGTTCTGGTACTACCATGATGTCTGGCTGTGGCATTTTAACGAATGGAAAAGGCACACAACGTGAATATGGGGAATTTAATTTAGATGAACTTAGGGTAAAAAGATTGATAACAGAAATTACTGCATTATTTTTAGAAAGACAATTTTTAAACTAAAATTTTGTATTATTTGATCAGGAAGGAGACAGGGTAGGCATGATGAGAAAGAGTAATGGGGATCTTCACTACTTCATAAATGGCCTTGATCAAGGTGTTGCTGCCAAAGTTCCTAATACAGTCTGGGGAGTAATAGACTTGTACGGGATGACTGTAAAAGTTACAATAGTGGATCGTGATGAAAGGGAAGAACAGAATCTGGTTACCAGGAGAAATACTTTGCAGTTGCAAGGAATCAACGGTAAGCTCAATAGTTCACATTTTTACAGTAATTTATTAAATGTTAATACTTTGCAATATAAACTTTGTGTGAAAGCAGAAGCAGGGGAAATTGAAGAACCTCTGGATAGACTGATGTTCCATCCATGCTGTGGCACTCGTGCGGACGTAATTAATAACGGGCGCACAGCACATAGGCCAAAGTAAAAAAAAGCATTGCAAATATTTACATCTTCTTAATCCCTTTAAGATATCTGAAACATAACGCATAATTTAATAATTTCAGTGCCATAGATGATTTTAATAACGGCGTCGTTTTAACCTCGAGGCCTTTAAGACCAAATGAATTGTTCGAAGTAAGACTGGATAAAATAGTCACCAAATGGGCAGGTTCAATCGAAATCGGCGTCACTACACACTCTCCCACTGAACTGGAGTTTCCATTTACAATGACGAACGTCAGGTATAAACTTACATTAAATAGACATCCCCTTCTTTTGTATCATTTAATATCTGATTTACATTTGCAGATCTGGCACTTGGATGATGACGGGTAACGGAGTAATGCACAACGGGACGACGATGATCGATCAGTACGGACAGAATCTGGATAGGCTACAGATTGGAGATCGCGTAGGTGTAATGCGCAAGGACAACTCGACGCTGCACTTCTACGTAAATGGGCAAGATCAGGGTGCAGCAGCGAGTGGCGTGCCTGAGCGCGTCTACGGGGTCATAGATCTTTACGGTCAAGCTGCTCAAGCCACCATTGTTGATAATTCAGATTTTTGCAGTCCCACTACCATTAACTCTAGTATCAGCAACACCACCTTATACTGGTAAATTGATATTTTATTGATTATTTTCAAAGTTTTATTAAGAAAATAAATATAGACTTTTTGTTGTTTTCGTAGTGATTTACGTTTTCATCACGTGCACGGTAAAAACGCACGGATTACGAACAATGGATTGACAGCATCTCGCCCTCGCGCCTTGGGTGAATTCAACGATGCAATAGTCGTAGCGAACAGAGCATTGCGCGACGGTGAAATGTTCGAAGTATCCATTGATAAAATGGTCGACCGATGGTCCGGAGCCATCGAAGCTGGTGTCACTGCTATTAGGTACGGTGAAAATTACTCGTTAATTTTCATTAATAAATGTTTATAAGAATAAATATTAAATAATTTGTATATTTTTATGACAGGCCGGATGAGATAGAGTTTCCTTCGACGATGACGGATATAGACCACGACACGTGGATGCTATCTGGCTCAACAGTAATGAGAGATGGAGTAGCATTAAGAAACAATTATTCCTGTGATCTGGATAAACTCGCCGAAGGAAATCGAATCGGTATGATGAAATGTGCTGATGCCACTTTACATTATTACCTGGATGGAGTGGACCAAGGCCCGGCTTGCAGCGGATTACCTGCTCACGTTTACCCTGTTATCGATCTCTATGGGCAGTGTGCTCAAGTGAGTTGTAGATAACAACATTACATTTTTAGCGGTTTTTATAATAATCTTAATATAATTTTTTTTATGTATACAGGTAACAATAGTTGTGCCTGAACGACGCGATGCGACACTGCAACAGTATCTGCCATCGGAAAACAGCACGACGAGTCAGCAGCCAACGTCAGTAATTCAACCTATGGCACAAACGGAGATCACGCACAAATTCCACGAGTCGGTGGGCCTGAATATCCAATTGGACACTGGTCGGACGATAGCGACACGCTGCCGAGAGTACAGTAATGCTGTATTGCTTAGTGAGGTACCTCTAGAAAACAACGAAATCTTCGAAATCAGCATTCAAGAGGTAGCCCGAGAATGGAGCGGCTCCCTGAGGATAGGCCTAATTAGCTACGAGACCGGTATTTGGCTGACCTCCATGACACTCGTCCAGGGTATGACCGCCATTCCACCGGACGCTTGGTATCTCACAGGTGGGATTTTCGATCGTTTATCGACTTGAGTTTTTTTATTGTAAAAACTCAATAAAAATGAATTATCTTAATTATAGGTAACCAAGTCCGGCATAAGGGTCACTGTCTCTGCTGGAATTACTGCCCTAGTTTAGACTGGCTACGAGTGGGCGATAAAATTGGTTTAAAGCGAACAAATGAAGGTAACCTGAAATTCTATGTGAATCGCGAAGACATGGGCGTCGCCGCTTCAAACATTCCCGAAATGTGCTTTGCCGCAATCGAGTTATTCGGCAGTACTGTAGCAGTTTGTATTACCAGTACTAAGCAGCAGAATACTGCGATTTCGCCCAATGCGAGTTTAAGGCTACAAGACTCCCTGGAACTTCTTCTGGATCCCATGCCTCCTGGAACCCGCAGGTAAAACCTCATTTCAGACTGATGTAAAACTGCGACTTCTAAATGAAAACTACATAAAATCTGATTTTAGTGATGCTGCAATGTTTTCTTCGGTGGATACTTGTGGAGAAGGAAAAATGCTAAACGAATTAGCAACAACCCCAACTCAGTTGATAGCAGCATCCATTGGAGAGTCTGATTGGTTGTACGAATTTCATGAAAATCATGGAAGAAATGTTCAATTAGAGAAAAAGACTGTTGCTAGAAGGGTAGCAAGTTATAATCAAGGTAACAGAAGCAGATCCTTTTAATAAATTTTTTAGAAGTAGAAAAATTGAAAATTTTAATTATGTTTTAAATGCAGGTGTGGTAATGTCAAGCAAACCTTTGATAAAAAATAAGTTATTCCAATTAAAAATTGATAAAGTTAATGAACGTTGGGTGTCTGGAATGTTGTGTGGAGTCTCTTGCGTTTCACCTGAAAAAGTAAGCTTTCCAGTTACAGCACTTGGACTAAAAAAGCATTCGTGGATTATTTGTAGTGACTGGATATCACATAACGGAACAAAGGTAAAGAGTTGTAAAAATATTAAGATTCTTAAATCTTTTAATTTTTTTAACTTTTTAAACTAAATCGAAATATAACAAAATCAATATTAGGTGCGATCTTCTTACGGCGCGAACTTAGAAACTTTACGAGCTAGTTCAACGGTGGGTCTCTTAATCGATGAAGACTCACGACTTCATCTATACATTGATGGACAGGATCAAGGTGTAGCAGCATCGGATTTACCGCCTTATGTATACGCGGTAGTTGACCTGTATGGTCAATGCGAACAAATATCGATTGTCGGTCAGCCGATGGAGACGACCGACAATGAGATGCTGACCAACGAAGTGAACAATGCGACTGCTTCGGCTATGGAAAGGTTAGTGATTGAGCCGGACGATGTCGAAAACTCGCGTGAAAAAGCAGATCTCGAGTGCCACGAAAAGGAGAATGGAGCAATTGCTACTACAGAGGAAAGCTTGGATAGTACAGTGGGAACTTCCAGCAGTGAGAAGGAAGAGACCGAGGTTAATGTGGAAGTTGAACAGACAGAGCAAAGTGCCGGAATAGTTACAACTCCTATACCCACGAGCTGCGACAATGACGTTGCTAGCAGAAATCCGTTGCCTTGTAGTAAAGAACTGAAACAAGCGTCTGTGTCAGGAGTGATGTTGAGCAGCCTTCCGTCCGCAGCGAGTTGTACGGAGAACATGTGCGCCCCAGCTTCCAACTCAGAAGCTCCAAATTCGAACATCCTGGATAATGATGTCTTCACTGATAAACATTTGTCACCGCCATGCAACAACATCGAAGAGGATAACTGTCTTGAAGGCGGCAGCACCAGCACCAGTAGTAATAGTCATAGCAGTAGTGGCGGTAGCGGCGATTCGATTGTAATAGCCAACAATGAATCTTGCACGAATGTTGAGTTGAACAACGTAACGAACATCAACATCCGAAACGGCGCCGTTATTACTACTACCAATATGAGCAACCTCAATACTGCTATCAACGCCAGTAATGCAAACAACGCCATTAATGAAAGCATCGCCTCGAATAGTTCGCAAAATAACACTATCACTCCAGGATCGAACGTCAGGTCGTGGCATTCAAATCAGTGTGCGCCAAATGAGCTTGGGCTTAATCTTAGTCGAAATTCATTGGTAAGTTAAAAAATTTTAATTTTAATACTCTATTTTCTTATTATTAAACTTTTTTTACAAATTGAATTTAAAAAATTGAACATATTGTAATCTGCCCCAGAGTTTCCAAGTTCCAAATAATTGCTTGTCGAACAACATATTAAGCGCCTCAGCGCATGTCTCCATGCCGTCCACGCCGCTGGCTACAAGCAACCTGATAAGTCCACCTTCAGTGCCGAAGAAGTGCGAATACCTAAAAGCATGCGTGCGTCTGAAAAAATCTCTTGTGCTACCGGACGAGTTTTTCTCGCTTGACGAGGTCCTCTGCTACTGTAGTTCTTGCTTTAAGGTCGAAGGCGACTCCGTTATCTGCAAGAAAGGAGAGCCTCTCGCCGAGTTCGCCATACCCGTTGGCTGGGTTAGGTTTCCATTGAAGCACAGTATAAATGCCAATCAGATTCCGCAAAGCACAACTGATAAGTGGCACGTTGCATTTTATGGTACACGAATCGATACTGTCAGGTCAGTTAAAACGACAGAAAATTTTTAATTTATCTTTTAAAATAAACGATTGACAAGCTTATAACAAATTATGTTTTGTAGATGGATTCTTGACAGAGGTGAACTATTAACTAAGGAACAACTAGATACAGATTCATTGACTACAGGTACTAGCAGTGAAGATCAAAATCCTCAAGTTGTATTTTCACCAAATGTTAAGTATACAAGTTCTGAAGAATTCACCAAGCAATATTCGTACGTATTACTACTGATAATAAATTTAAAAAAGAGCATAATTAACTAAAAATACTTACAAAAATTGTATTTATAGATATATCGATACGCAGTTGAACAAAAAAATCAATGTATCGACAGCCTTTCAGCTTCTCGTGAGGCCTGGCTCTTACACGACGTCCAGTAAAAAAGACGGCCTGGACTCACAGCTAGAATGTATCGAATGGGCCACGAAAGAGACAGGAGCCACTGTAATCATAGCCCTTTTAATTCAACTAGATGGATTTTAAAGTCGAAATGTCGCGCTTAATAGCTCACGTAACGTAGAGAGTTCGCGCATGTATTGAACGTAGTGATTAATCTTCCGCCTTTCTTTTGCTCAGAGCAAGAAGTACATGCGTGTAATAAATTTTATTTTTTACGTTTACAATATAAGCATAGAATCGAATCTTTTTTATTTAAATTCATAAGTTAATATTGGATTTTACGCGGTTCGACGAAACTAGCTGGTAAAGAAACAAAAGATGTCGCATTACTTGTGCCAGTGGTAAATATTTATGAGCGAGGGTCGATTGTAAGTATTTCCGACGTTGCACATAGTACTTAATTGACTCGTGTGAAACTCTAAAACCAATGAGTATTAATATATTTTTTACCTAATTACGTACCTAAGTCATTCGAATTTATCCGGGCAATTTACATTATTAGTTAAATTTTTTTATTTTAATTGAAACACTGTTGCGTCTATAAATATATATATAAAAAACAAATACACTTTTTCTGTGATACACCATTATAGCACTTGATGGGAGGTGCATCGATATATTGCGCAATGTACGATATAACGCGATTATTTAATTTTATTATATTTATATTTATATGGTATTTAATTTACATTATAACATTAAGAAAACAAAAAGTGGGATATATAAATAACACAAAAAATGAATTCAATTAATAGATGATAATCGATGGAAAAATCATTGATTGTTTATTATGAAAGGAATCTTGGAGTCGACGGGAATAGTAAGATTATAATGAAAGAAAGCATTAAGTCAAATTTTTCAGAGTGAAATATTTCTCTCTGCTTATTTTTCCAAAGAGAAATGTTCTTCTCGCGTTATAAGTCGGTTCTCAAATGGACGTGATGAACAAAAAGGAAATAAACGAAAGGGAACGATTTTCATCGTTTTGTTATATGTGTATATGTATATGGAAGTGGCGCAAGCAAGTTTGGCGATACATAAATTCTATTGTAAATCATTGAACGAATATGAAATGCATACGCGCACATAAACGTATGAACGTCGCGAAAGTAGATTAATTTTTACAAAATAGCGATACTTGAAATATTTATTATTGAATTTCATTGTTAATGCAGCCATGCGCACTACTGCAGGAACAAACACTGCTACATTGTGGTTCGACATCTCATATTGGAATAACAATAAATGCAATATTTTGAGTCAGCAAAATAATCGTATTTTTTGTAATTTTTTGTATTTACAACCAAAAATCCTTGCATAGTGCTTTTTATTAAAATTTGCTTTTTTATCATATTTAGCATAGAATTAATACTTTAGTGTAGTTTTGCAATATTAATTATCTTTATATTATAACATATTATAATTTTTATTTAACTACTTAATTATTTAATTTTAAAAATTTACATAATTTTAAATAAGTATTAAAAAAAAAGTATATTTTGGAGTTTCAGTTGGAACTATATAAGGAATTGAGCTAAATATGAATACATTGAAAAGGTAAAATCATTTGGAAATTTAATATTTATAAACACAAGATTTTTTTAACATTAGACATGAGTACTATGTTATTACCTAATAGTCTTGGCGGAGCCTTCAAAATCAAGCTTCCATTATGCAACTCCTTCGATCAAAGGACGTTTGGACGGACATCAATAGTAGCGAGACATTAAGATGACACCGAATAAAAGTAAAAAAATACGTGAATTTACTAAAGTTACTATTTTCTTTAAAGTGTAGATTAAGGATTTAGAAAGGAACGAGAACTTGCTCGGACATAAATAAAGGTATAGTAATCTAGATTTTACATGAGATATTTTATTACATGTTAAAATAAATTCAGTTTTGTTTTAATCCTACTTTATATAAAAACTCACATGGAACACTTAGCAAATAAAAAAATGACCGTCAATTGAATTATTGAAGGTAAAAAATGCACTAACGTAAGAACAATAAAAAGATACACCTTTGTGTATTTTATTTATTAAAAACCCAAATCTTCAATAAGTTACAATCTGTTACATGTCTTAATTCACTACGTGTTTTTCACATATAAACGACGAAACGATACTATATAAATCTTATCTCAATCAACAGGGGATAAACTCTATACCACCTCAGCGTAACGTTAAATTAAATCATTTTTCATTCATTAACGGGATGTGTCCATGCGTAGCTGAGCTTTGGTGAAAATTTGGTTTTGTTTTTATATGTTATGCCGATTCTGCATTTTCCGATCCCTCATTGCAGCACTCGTTTACACCCATACTCGGACGTTTTGGTCCCAGGAGCAGCTAGCCATCGCCATGCCGTTGGGCGAGACGCTCAGAGAGGTCACACGGTTCTCGTGACCCTGCAATACTCCTGGCGACAATCATTGAGAGTTTGAGTAAAAATTTAATTTAAAATATTTTATAGGCGCTTTAATGATGATTTGTATTAAGGAAGAATTTGGGTACCATTGTGTTGAATTTTGAGGGTGTCCCAGATGTGGATATTGTTATCGTCGGTGCCGCAGAAGATGAACCTTCCGCTGAGAGATAGGCCGCTTGATGTGAAACCCGGGTTCGAGTTGGGGGGCTTGAACGAAGCAATCTGCTGATCCGCCCGCAAATCCCACAGTCGCGCTGTCTTGTCCTCCGACGCCGTTACAAAAGCGTTACCCGATGGATGAAACTATTGTTTAAAAAAAAGTATCACGTCTTTATTTTTATTTCAACGAAACATTACTTTTTCTATTCTTATACTACATATATCAATAATTTTTAATCATTTTTATAAAGAAAAAAAAATTGAATGTCCGTCTGACCGCTCACTGATTCTATCTACTTGTATTCCTCATTTTTGTTAACGTAATTAATTAGCACGCTAAGGCAGGCTTGTCACGCAGTGTAAATTTAAGTAGACCCACGCAAACGGAATTGACGTCCGCCTCATGGCCGAAGAAGGTCTGGTGCGCAGTCTCCTCCCTGAAATCCCAGAGCTTGCAGGTTTTGTCGACCGAGCCGGTGATGTAAGTGTTGCCGTCCGGTCCCAGGCTTATGCTCACCACGTCCCCCGCGTGACCCGAAAAGTCCGTCGTCTTCTTGTTCGCCTCTAGATCCCAGATGCAACTGCGCACGCCGCAAAAATATTACATTCCCTCCTCTTTCGGTCGAGCGACTGAACTTTTTTGAAAGTGCGCTCACATCTTCATGTCGCCGGATCCGGTGATGAGGCGGCCGTCGTCGAGGAAGCGGCAGGAGGAGAGGAAGCCCTCGTAGCCGAGGAGTTCGCGGGTGATCTTGGCGGAGCCGGTGGCGTCGCGGTTGTTCACGTCGTACACCGTGCACATGTTGTCCATGCCGCCGCAGGCAACGAAGTTGCCCGAGGGCGCGAATGCCACCGACATCACCCAGGCTGAGCGCAGGGGTATCACCTGCACCTTGTTACCCGTCCACGTGTCCCAGATTATCAGCTTGCCGTCCAGCGAGCCCGTCACGCAGTGCCTGTCGGATTAGATTGTTTAGAAATTTCCTTTGATTCTTTCCTTTCTTTTTGTCAAAGTTTCAAATATTTATGGGATTTTTTTGTAAACACTGTGTTTCTTACAAAGGGCAAAAGAATTTTTCTTCTAAATATGACGAAACCTTACTACTGCGTATTTACGCGGCTGTGTAACGTAATTGGAATTGGAAAGAATTGTAGTATTTGAACGACTTATCAAACTGCGATTCGGGAGAAAAGTAAAAGTCTAATCTTCTGTGAAATCAACATGGCTTCGAGACGCTAATGTCAATGTGTCACTCGAAAAACAAAAAATGTATTTGAAAATTTATGTTATTATTTAAAACGAAGAATAATAAAAACAGCTTTTGGAGATTTAAATGATTTAATTAACAAACGGTAAGACTGACCTACTGTCACCGCTAAAATGCACCGAATTCACTTTATTAATGTGCCCTTTGAGCATTTTTTTCGTAGACATTTTTATTTTAGGAGCATCCGCTACACTGCTGCAAGCATCGTCGATAGTTGTGTCCTGCATTTTTTTCTGGTCATCCTAGAATTTGAATATTAATGATAAAAAATAATACGTATGTTATTAATAAATTTATAAAATTTATTAGTAGAAAAACTGATTTTTCCAATTTATTTTGAAATTAATTAAATGACCAAGTGTCGTTACATTTCTTGTTTTTTCAAAATACGAAGACAATGGGATCGGATCGATTGATAATATAAATAGAATTACTTAAGGAACACATTCCTCTTCAACTCGTAATGCAATATCTATACAATATAAAGTAATTCAAGCTGCGCGGAAGCATTGTCGCGTAAATTCATTACGTGTATTAAATTACTTGCAAAGATATAATCTTTTTATATAATAAAAGGCACGTTGTTTTAACACTGTTTAAACTCTTTTACACAGTTTACTTTCAGTACTATTTTATTTGCTTTATATTAAAATTGCAATAATTTAAAAAAACACACAAAAATTTCTCAAGCCGTTAAAAATATCTTGAACATTGAATAAAACTTAAAAAAAAGCAAACTATCATTATTTACTGAAATTGTAAGCAATTTTAAAAAAAAAACATAAACACCTCTACACCCTTAAAACCATACTCGCAAGAGCATACGGATATGTACAACTAGGCCCGCGTACCTTGCACTTGTTGATGAGGTCCTCGAGCTCCTTCTTGAGCGCTGTGGTCTCGGCGTCGTCCTTACCCATGGCTGCTTTCCTGTAGGTGCCTCTGTATCTGGGGGTGGCGCGCGCGCGACAGGACGAGGGACGGGGCTGCTGGCGCTCTGCTGTCCACCACCGGCGCGCGTCTACGCTCTGGCCGCGCTGGGTAGAGGGAGGCGCGCCGCGCGGGCAGACCGGGCGGGGAAGCCTCACAGCGGACGCGCGCCTGCTACTACTGACCCAGTAATCGCATTAAGCTGGTCGCTCCAATCCCATTTGGCCCGTGAGCGCCGCGGATATGCGCCGCGGAGGCTAAGTCGATTAGCCCCCGGCTAGCGGACCTACGCGGCCTATTACGCGCCGCGAACGAGGGCCGCGCGACTACGATCGCGCTCCCCTACACACGCGCGACCGCCCGGCGTTTCTCTTTTTCTTCCTCTTTTCTATCACTTGGCCGATTCACGGGGTTACATTTCTAGCTTCTCCGGATTACTTCGATTGTTGTCTCTTTTATTGAAATTCAATTTTGGATGTGCCGTAATGCTCCTTATGGAAAGAAATCTTTGAATAACATCGTTGATTGAATGAAGTAAAATATACTGGATTGATTCAAATAAATATTTTTTAACGCAATTGTAAAACGATATGCACGAGCATGATAATTCAATAGGATTGCTTTGTTTTAAATTGTTTCTAATTTTGTTGCATTTTATTATTTTAATTACATTTAAAAAAAATATTAAAACGTGAAAAATTTCGAATAAATTTTGGAAAATTTTCCTGAAGTTTAAGTGTACCTCCAACACAAAAAATTTATAGTAAATTTTCTTACTTATTTTATTCAATACCTAAATTTAATAATAATTAATGCGTTCAAAATCCTTTACACTGTTCAATATTCAATAATAATTAACTAATGTTAAAAATAAATAAATAAATTTGTAAATAAAAACATAATTCTTAAAACTTCTTTTCGATAATTTCTTTAGTACATTCCCTCTAGGATTACTCTAATGATTTAAAGTGATTTATAAAATAATATAAAAAAAACGAAAGAATTATAAAAAAAAAGTTTAAATTAAAAATAAAAAAAAGAGACAGTCATCCGATACAAGTACTTTACTTCCCAAACTTTTACCGTTGCAGAGAATACGAAAGCGGAATAGCCGAACCGCACGGTTCGAATTTTTTGCCTTTCGCGAAGGTGTCGACACCAGGGCGACCGATTTGTCACGATCGGCGGGCGAAAGCGCCGGGCAGAGATGCGTAAAAAGCGACGGACGAAGAAACACGGAAATTTTTCACGCTTCCTGCTTTCTCGCCGTATAAAACCCTAATCCGAGCGTGTCTGCTTTTCAGATCGATTAGGTCCGTCCGATGTCGTTCTCCTGATCAAAATCTGTGCTTTCCTCCTTGCGCGTCTCTTTCTTCCCATTTCTCTTTTCCATTCTTTAATAATTGTGTCCAGTTTCGATGCTGCGAGTTATGTTGACGCGATTGCTGACCTTTTCCGCTGTTATTTTTTACGTTAATGCTTGTTCGGGAAGAAATGACAATTCCATCGCAGATGACGTGACGAAGTACAGCTGCAGTAGGAACCTGAAGATCGGCACCTACGTCAGTAGGAATAACAAAAATTCCTCGTGCCAAGAGGTCGAGTACCGTGGAAGACCTGAGATTCTGCGATGGACCAAAGATGCTTCACATTGTCATTACCAGTTTGATAAAAAAGGTAAGACAAAACGAGATTTAAAAAAATGAATATCCTTTTTTGATTTCCATTCTGTAAATAACTGAAAATATATCATATGCACTTTAAGACTTTCCGAAAGTATAAAAAAAGCGCGGCAATGGAAACGCTAAATTTAAAGTTATTCATGTATGACATACCTAAAGAAATAAAAACTAATATTTTCTCCTTATTAATCAGATAAATTAAATACAATAAGTATTTCTATCAGCCTTTCTAAAAATATGGTTTTTTAGCTAAATATTTAAATTATATGTTTATAATTAAACCATTTGGATTTCATCCAATAATAGATTCTAACTTTGGAAGTGATGCGGTAAAATGTTATCTAAAATTACTCAAAGATTTGCCAATATCCTGAAAAGATGTAAAATTGAAATAAAAAAAGAAGTGTATAATTAAGTACAATATTTATTATAAATTGTAATTACATAAAAAATACCAACTTTGTGCTTTTTTTCTCTTTTATACAGTTTCTTTGTACACTAGTTTCCATTCATCACAGCAATCTTATTATAAAGAGTTATTAAACTCTATTGTTCACTGTAGTTGCTTTCTTTTTTATAAAAATAATAAAATAGTTTTAAGTTAATAGTAGTCTTCACATCTAAAATGGTCTAAATGAATTACGTCTAGAATAAAAATATTCTTCATGAATTATAGGATATCCAGTTAGTTTAGGTAAATAACTGTCTATCAATTCTCCTATGAATGTGTAACAATATAAACATCCAACTAAAATTCCACCAAGGTGTCCAACAAATGATGCATTTGGCACTAATAAATGTATAAGAACAAGTTCCGCCCAAACTGCAAATTTACTAGGAACTCGGAAACCTCCAACATCATGTACTCTGTCAGATTCTTCACATACTACAATTACTTTTAAAGCAAATAAAACTGCTGAGAAGCCAATAGCACAAGTAGTGTAGTAACTATAATCCGCAGTAACTTGAGTAAGAATATATCCTAAAGCGACATACATTGCACTGCAGCCCATTGATAAAATTCCAATGAGACATGCAAAATTGATTGTTCCATACATTGGTTCAAGATAAGAGCCTTTAAGAAGGAATGATACCATATTATAATACAAATGCATATCTGATCCATGTTCAAAATTAGATAAAAAAAAGGATCGCCAGTTTTTGTGTTTAAGAATTTTTAGAGTTGATATGCAAACATCCTCTGGATTCCAGGGAACTCTGATTAGTCCTGCATAAAGAAGGCTCTGTACAACTATCCCAATGAGGGTCACTGGTGGAATTTTATCAATTCCAAAGTTCACCGCTTGCGAAGCTAGTAACACTAGCCCATACTGTAGGCCTGGCTGTCTCCTCTGTCCTGACCTCATGATGATTTACTGATTCCTTAACCTTCTGTTAAATATAAAATATTTAAAAAGAGTACTTGTCACTAAATCACATTAATTACTTAAAGCTCTTTTTACCTTCACTGGTTTTACTGACAAACGCGGAAGTACATCCCGTTATAAACAGTCACTGATTCTGGGCTAACTCATCCAAGATACTGATTGTCAATCGATTATAGAGTTATAGTGACGCTTTTTCCAAACGACTGACGAAATTTCGTTCTGCTCGAGATATTTGAGTAACTTGTCATCTAGAAGATTCGGCACTGACCGCTTCAACTGACGTGGTCTTTTCAGATTCATTGGCGTATTTCAGCATCTCGCCGATTCTCGCCGCTCGCGTTGAAAAACGTTTGTTTATCCGCAGGTTAGGGTAGCTTTTAAGCTTACGTCACATTTGTATTTAAAAAAATTGTGAGCTTGTATTCGGAGAGTGAAATCATACTCCAAATGGGAATAAAATAGGAAATATAGAAAGTACTATTGCGAACGTAGCTTTATAAATCCCTGCGCCTGCGCAGATGTAGAGTATAGAAGAGTGCAAATGCAATCAAATCAGTAAAATCCAGACGGCTACAAAGTATCAGAGCAATCCTTAGAGCGTTGTGTAAATAAAAAATATTTCGATAATTATTTTATCAAACTGACTGTTTTGTGCAATTGAAAATAAAACTATACGAGTATTAAGAGATATATAGTGATTTTAAAACGAACGAGTGCAGTGTGAACAAAATTACATAGAAGTACAAGCTTGCTCCAAAATTTTTTGTTTACTATTTTATACTTAGAGCAAATTTTTGTTTGTTTACTGTTATATTTTTGTAGATGCTAATTGTTATTGATGACGTTTCTTTAGACACTGAATTATTTAATTAAAACATTTATTGAGACATTGGTGACTTAACCTATACAGTTATAAGAATTCTAAATACTTCCACATTTTTTAACTTGAATCAATAATGTAAAAGAAAGGTCTTTTATATTTACATAAGTTAATGAAAAAATATTTCGAGAAGTAAATAAATAAAAATAGAAAAATGGACATAAGGCATTACAATTTGCTTTAATATACATATTTACATATTACTAAATTTTACTTATGGCTTTGGAGCATACCATTTATTGTAGTTTTTTAAATTTTAAAGAATCAGTAAACAGATCTCAGTCTTTCAACTGATATAAAAACCTTTTTTTAACATAAAAAAAGAAATAGGAAACAGGAAACGCTAGGTTTCCAAAATTAGAAAAAAAATGCACAAAGGATATTTTCACGCTCAATTTAACGTTCGCACAGCACTCCTCGTTGCCGCTATGAACACAGCCTAATCGCGTGGGCGCCTCATGCGCGTGTGTTCGTCGCGACACACAGACGCGTCTCCTTCTCGTGGATTCCGTGCTCTCTCTCGCGCGCGCATCAGCTGCTGCACAGTCGGGGCCGCGTGTCGCCTGCAGCCACACACTTCCCTGTAAGCGCAGTCTCCTGCTCCGAGGAAGGCATAGTCACATTCTCGACATGAAGACGCTGAGCCTGCTGGCCGGCCTGGGCCTTCTGATTCTGTGCAGCGGTTCCAAGAAAAGCGTCGCCGACGCTTCCAAGAAAACCGACGGTAAATTAGATCAGCCTCTGTCCTATATGATTTTTCTCTCGCTGCGCCTCCGCGCGTTTGTCATGTGTGCGCTATTGTGATTGTGTGTACAGAATGAGATACTGGAGTATGGCTTTTTGTGTGATTTCTCGCTGGGTGCGTATTTTTTTCAAGGAGACGAATGAATGGACTGTGTTGCGGTTTGTATGTAGATTAACATTTCGGAATAAACTATTTATATTGTTAATCTTCTTTTAAAATTTAATTAATTTTTATGTTTTCAGGTATTGAAAAGAATATGAATGAATCTCAAATTTTATAAATGAGTGCTATTTTTAGTTACTGAGGTTTTAATTTTTTTATTTAACATTCATTACCTAAAACAAATTTCTATAAAGTAAGTTTTGTTGAATTCACCTAAAAGTAAATTAAATGATCATGCAGGTGCATTATTTATTTAACTCGTATAAATGATTTTTAAAAGAACAGAATCCCTTTCACGGGTGCAATGATCTTTTATTGTTGTGTACACATACAGGAAGCTTCAATAAATTCACGTAATTAGCATGAGATAGAACTCTTAACGGGCGGATGAAATGAAACCAATAGAAAGCTATCACTTTCTACATCGGTTAAAGTAATAAAAATTATAATAATGAAGTTGTAAATTAAGCACCCTTAAATCGATTGATATTATTTTCATGTGACACCAAATACAATTTTAAACACGAAACTTCTCTTTAAACTTTTTTAATTTATTATAAATTTTATGGCCGCGATTGGCAGAAAAAAATGAATTTATATACTTTTCTACATAAGAATCTGTTAGTATAAAGAGTGTAGTTGCGTACGTGACGAGACCCACGAAATGATGGTCGGCGAAATCTAAAAGAGAAGATATAGCTGTGCTCCTCGTATTCCTATAAAAGTTCCCCGCCCTGCAAAAGATACGCTTTTTCATACCCGGAATCTAATATTACGCTGAACATCTAAACTTATTTCGGTTGGGGAAAGAGAGACGCGCGGGCCGAGATAAGGACCAACTGTAGACTTTATTTCCGATGATTCTATATATAATCTGTAATTTGTAATAGTGCGTAATACTTCTCGCAATAAATATACGTTCAATGTAACAGTAAAAATTTTCGTTACTATTACTTGTCAGTAAAGAAAATAGTCAATCATCAATAATACATTCACTTACATGTTTTTTAATTAAAATAAAATAAATGTTAATACCGCAAATCGACAACAGAATAGTCTATACAATTTATACAACAACAGAACAGTTTATACAATTAAATTAGTAGAATTGAAGATCGATTTCCATGTAATAAGAAGGTAATTGCCATTGAAGATTTTGGATCTTTGTTGCATGTGCGATTCTGGCTGCCACGTAGCGGGCCGCCGAGCGGCCGGGACGCGCTCTGCGGTCGCGCTGGTTTTCGCGCCGGCACTACTTTTACTTACTCCGACGCCGCAGGCGCAATCCCTAAAGTATACATAAGAAGCCGACGGCGTAACGCGCATCAACTCGCCGCGCCTTTTTGCAACGAGTAATTTGCGCGCAGCGTTATTACGGGATCACAGTATACTGAGCAAAATGAGATGTTTTATAAATAGTAGCATATACGTTCAATGCTGGTCGCAATAAACCAGTTTGAAGAGAATGATCGTTATTTTTTGCACTTTTACGTTAAAGCTGTTTGTTTAACTATGCTTTTAATTTAACGATTATTTTATAAATACTACAATGTTATTCTGTAATTTGTTTTTGAGATAACGATGATGTTAAAATGCCAAATTTACTTTTTAATGTTTAGTCGCTCGTTTGTACTTAAACAGGAGCTTGTGAAGTAACTGGATGCGCGCACGCGGTAATTGAATAATCAATTACTGAAACTGAAGGACTGCGTATAATGCGATTTCAGTAAAACATGAAACTCCATAATGTGAATAATTCAGGTCGGTGAAAAGCGTGAATTGCCTCTGGATCTCTAATTTTAGCTGCAATGTAAATTTTTTAATTTTAGTAATTTCACGACTTCAAAGCTAATGACAAAAAGGAAATTAATTCACTTTCATTTGTCGCAATTCCACAAAGCATTAAATTCAGAAAAAGAAATAAATAATTTAATTAATAATGTGCTTATTACCTCCTCGTTGGAATCATTAATAAAATATTTAATAATTGAACTCGTTGCATCGTAAATACGCTAACGTAGCTACAATAATGACACCGCTAACCGTTACAATCTCGAGCGAATCTCCAAAAGCCCGCACATATAACTGTAATTTTGAATTTTCTTTGTCAAGATAATTTCACGCCGTCGCGCATTTAGCACTGCAGGCGTAAATTGTCGGACATTTTTTTCTTACGTCCAACTGCCGCATCCCCATTTTTCTTTCTAATGTATAAAAAGAGATGCGATGCAGCTACTTTCTTGGTATGAAATTCGGCGATTAACAGTTACGTCATCGCCAAGAAATAAAACACTTTGCTAAAGAGTCGTTAGTCTTCCCGGTGATATTTACCAGTGTCAAGATGAGTTATCCTAAGTTTTCATCTCCTACTCGCGCAGAATCGCAAGCCATGTGCGCTATACGAAAGTTGACGAGCTTGGAAATTCCCTAAAACGTTATATTAAAATGATGTGAGAATAGAAAAAAATAATCAAAACAATTTTTCTAAAAATCTCCCTAATCTATAATTAAATTAATTTCATTAAATTAAATGATTTAAAATGTTTGCCTCGTTTCAGAAGTCCTGGTGTTCACCGTAGCGACTAATGAGACCGACGGTTATCAGCGCTACATGCGCTCTGCTCGAGTGAACGGCTTCGAGGAGCGTGTCCACGTCCTCGGGTTCGGCCAAGGATGGCGCGGCGGTGACATTCAACACACCACCGGAGGTGGACAAAAAGTCAATCTCTTCCGTGAGGCTCTCGAGCCGTATAAGGATGACCTCGACAAGATCATCCTTTTCACCGATAGGTAAAACAATGCTTACATTCGTTTTTGTAAAAATTGAAAAGAAAGCTTAATTAATCCGTAAAAAATAATTACCCCTCAGCTACGACGTGGTGTTCCTGTCGTCGTTGGAGCCTATCGTGCGCAAATTCAAGGAGTGGGACGACGCTCGGGTGATCTTCGCGGCGGAAAGTACTTGCTGGCCGCAGAAAACCCTCGCCGATTCCTACCCGGTAGTGAAGCGCGGCAAGCGTTTCCTCAACTCCGGGCTCTTCATCGGCTACGCGCCCGACATCTACGCCATCGTTACAAACTCCGAGATCGGCGACACCGACGACGATCAGCTGTTCTACACCAAGGTCTTTCTCGACGAGAAGCTCAGGCAGAAGCACAAGATCAAGCTGGATCACAAATCCGAGATATTCCAGAATCTCTACGGTGCCGTTCGTAAGTTCGTTTTCCTCGTACATATCCATTGATTTGGAATTAGAAATTGATTTTTAGAGGTGAAATTTGATTCCGCAGACGATATCGAGTTGCGCTTCAAGGGCAACGAGGCCTACATTCAGAATACGGCGTACAATACCGTACCGCTGGTGGTGCACGGTAACGGCAGGAGTAAGCTGTTACTGAACTCTCTTGGCAACTACGTGGCACAGGCGTGGAGTCCGGAGGAAGGCTGTCTAAACTGTTGGGATAAGGCGATCGAACTGGATTCCGAGCAGCCTGAAACATACCCCCGACTTCTCGTCGCTCTGTTTATCGAGAAACCCACCCCGTTCCTCGAAGAGTTCTTGGATAAAATACACCAGCAGAAGTACCCGAAGAGTAAGCTACACTTCTTTGTGCACAATAACGTGCCCTACCACGAGGAACTCTTGCAAAACTTCATCGAGAGCCATGGCGAGGAGTACGTCAGCGTCAAACAGATCAAAGCAGATGACGGTATCGCTGAGGGGGCTGCCCGTACTTTGTCTGTGTGAGTACTTGCTCAGATAAGACGATTCATACGTATATTTTTAAATTAATACTGTTACTATTATTTGTTGGATAATAAAACGTATTCATTATGTTTTGATCAGGAACCATTGTTTGAGTGTAAAATGCGACGGTTACTTATCCATTGATTCCGAGTCACATCTGGACAACGAGAATACGTTCGAGCTATTAGTTGAGCAACAACGCGGTATCGTCGCCCCGCTCTTGGTAAGGCCGTTTAAAGCATGGAGCAACTTCTGGGGTGCTATTACCGACGATGGATTTTACGCCCGCAGTACTGACTATATGGATATTATCCACAACGAACGAAGGTAAAAATATTATAATGAATGACATTCACTTGTAAATAATATCAAATTTTAACTACTAATTTAGATTTGTCGAAGGTAAGTGATTGACGAAAAATAGTGTATGAATTAATTAAATTTTATTCACATTAGATTTAACTTCGAAAAAACAGTAGAAAAGCCTAAAAATACAAGCTGCATAGTTATCCGTCAATACTCGAGGATAATCTAAAAAAAATTTAATAAAAAAGAGGCATCTGCACGATCTCGCTGAGTCTGTTCGCGTACTGAGAAGAATTGCGTTTACGTCCTACAACCGCAAGAATTCTTTTCCAATCGTAACGAAAGCCGCGTCTACGAAAATCTTTAGTGCACTTTCTTACGTTTATTATGCACATCACCGGTGAGCTCGCGCATGAGTATTACCCGATCAAACGATAATTTTTGTAAAAAGCTTCCATTCTAAAGTGACAATTAGAACTAAAATTGGCTTAGCAACGTGATCAATGAGACCAGCGTCAAGCGCTGGTTACAATTTCCGAAAAGATCTCGTCTCAGTACGAACACATAACGAGGAGAAAGATATAAAGCTTAATCGAAAGCGATGGAAAAGTCAGTCTTAAAGGATCGACGATCAATGCTGTACATGTTGTCAGCAGTGCACTCGTACACGCCGGCATCCATTTGAGTAGCAGGATCGATCTCCAGCTTTGACTTTACCTTGTCCTTCCCCATCTGCCATTCGTGCACCTAAAACGAAGCGATCTATTATCTATTTTGTTTTTAAAACTATATTTGTTATGATTCATATTTCTTTTGTCTCTAAGATTTTTTTCTTGCATTTTAAAAGTTTATGTTTTTATATTGAAATCTACATCTATTGCAATTAATTGTTGTACAATTATTATTTACGTACAAATTAGTTAAAAAGTTTTTGTATAGAATTCGAAATTGCGTGCGGTACTTACGTGTAAATAGAGATGCGTGTAAATCTCGTTGCCGTCTTTATACCAAGTGATGTGCGGCCTAGGAGTTCCGCGTGCGACGCATAAAAAGGCTATCTTGTGGCCAAGTACGTACTCAAGATCAAAGTGCGACGCTAGCAAAATTTTCGCTCCCTGAAAGTTCATTTCCCCGTCAGTTTAGCTGAAGATTAATTCGAAATTAATTCGACATTTCACATTGCGTTATTAAAAAATGTAAAATTGCATACATTTATTTAAAAATTAGAGTTGTTAAGGTAATATTTTTATCGCGTGATCAAATAATCTAGTGTCAAGTACATAAAGTGAAGTGAAAAAATGTTAGTAGAAAATTTACGTACATGCTGATTGTTGTAATACTGGTCGCTCTCTGGGTCGCGGTACTTGCCGGTGATGGGTAGCCCGATCTGGACTCGGGATTTGCTGCGGCTCCTGGAGCGACCTCGTCTGCCCCAACATTCAGGGCAGCTCACCATTAGCAGACCGATTAGCAGCAACCAGGTAGCCTTTACTTCCGACATCTCCGCGTTTTTTTCTGTGATAATGTATAAACGTACTTTTATGAAGTTATGTATAAACGTAAGTTTATGAAGTTTAAAATTTTACTAGGTGAAATTCGGCAACCGACTGATTAAAAAAACTGTTTTCCTGCATTAATTCAAAATTTTTAATAAAATTTAGTCTTTGACCGTTATTAAATTTATTAATATTTTAATTAATTTAATACTGGTCATTGTTCACTTAATGCTAATGAAATTGCCATTAATAAATACGAAATAATTTTTTATGTAACATCTCAATTTCTAATTTCTTCCGTATTAACCGTACATCATTCAGAGTGAACTATAAAGAGTCCCTTAGAATAAGAGCAATTACACTCTATCGAATTACGCTAGGAACAGTACTTTATGAAACAATACGGCTGTATTGAAATAAGCAATTGTATTTGACTAATAAATCATTATAATGTACAATAAACTTCGTGCCGAAGAGCGAGAATCAATTTCGGTAAATCCCAAATATAATTCACGTAAACCCTTACCGTTTCAAACGTAGTAAATTTAAAATAAAAGTAATTCAATTAAAGTAGTCAATTAAAAAAACTAGACTCCAAGTAACAACTGAACGACAACATAAGAATTACAAAAGCAAATAAAATATCAATCTGGTTAATAAAACAAAGTAGAAAAAAGTCACTTTAAAAAAATTGACAAATTCATGATCAGCCAAGTTACATCACCCGAGCAGATCGAGGCAAAGATCGGTGAAAGCGCGGGGGATAGGTGTCTTATCCCCCGAGAGAATGTAGATGCGCTACCTCGAGAGCGCGCGACGTTGAGTCTGGACTACAGCTGGACCGGACCTTCGGGCTGGCCGTGTATCGTCCGCGACGCGGAACTCCGTAGTAACGCACTGCCGCTCGGCCGGGCCGCCGCACGGCTCTCGCTCCCCCTCGCCCATCCATTATACCGCGACGGATAGAGCGAGGCATGCACGCGAGGAGGAGGTGCGCGCATATCCGCGCCAATTACCGGCCAACCGATGAACCTGACCCACCGAAACCCGCGGCTCCTCGACAAAGGCTCCTCGAGTCCCGGCTATAAATAGAGCGCCGGAGGATCTGCCCGTTCGCGATTTATTTTTACCGGCTATACGGAGGACTCGAGGGTATCGGCGGATCGAACGGTGCCGGACGGTATTTGGGTCAATGCAGGAATTAGTCAGTTGCGCGGGCCACTTTCAGAGCTCGATCTCACGGTGTCTTGGGGTGGGATGAATTTGGGGGTCGAATACGATCGAATCGAATATTTAAAATTCAACAAACACTTCCCGCGACGAGTTTTTGCGTTTGGAACTGATGAAAAAAATTAGACGTAAATTGTTCACAGTCAATTTCTTATATGTTTAATGATAATATATTTGAACTTTTTAAAAGCAGTGCTCTAATTTTTTGAAAGTAAAAAAAAACCCCAGCCGGCTCCAATGAAGATTCCATTGTAGGCAACAATAAGTGAGCTGAGAGCGGAAGGGAAAATAAAAATTCGACCGTGGAAAAGGTCGAGAAGCTCGCGCGCGGCGTTCGAAAGCTCGCGGCGCGCGCAATTTGAGCGGGCCCGCGCGCGGTACTTAACGAGATGCACTTATAGGCGACGAGCCGTCGCACTGCGAACTAGCCGAGCGGCTCGCGCACACGATATCGCACTCACGTACCGGCGATTACCCTTATCATAGTATTACACGCGGCGGCGACGATTGCATTACCCTTCCGTCATCCCCCTGAAAATGTCGCGCCGCAGCTTTCGATTGGCAACATCGAACTTTTCTGTGGAACGAATTTTGCATGTACAGAAGAGCACATTCGCTTCGACTCGAGATATTTATGGGATGCTTAAGTAATTTAATTTTTTATGTAATAGCTGTCTTATTAATTATTGATTATTTATTTGCCTGTGTATAATTCCGTATTTATGTTTTAATTAATTTTATCTCTGTTAAATTTAAACGTAATAAAAAAAACTTATTTGATTTCAACATAACCGGTTTAAAAATAAATGACTTTAACATCCTAAAGGCAATGTTGTAATTTTCATTTAATTGCAAGACTTTTATAAATTGTTTACTAATTAAATTAATTAAAAAATTTATTTAATTAAAAGTTTTTTATTTGAAATGGATAGAAAACTGAATTATAATTACGAGTTTTATAATCTATTTTTGTACAAGTACGAATATAATAGTGCACAGGTTAAAGAGTCAAAGTGCGCTTATCGTGTGGCTAACCCTTAGTGCAATTATTTCCTAATAAAACCTACCTCGAGGGGACGAGATACTCGATATATATGTGTGCGTATGTGCCAAGTCGCCGGGAAGATTAGTCACGTTCGCGACTGTATACTTTCTATAGCAGAACTTTCTTCCGGTCTAATCAATTGCGACTATCTATCAATTTTCTGCAATTTATTAATATACCCCAAAAAAATTAAAATAAATAATTTATAAATATAAATTTAGAATAAACAATTAGTGTCGTGCGAAATAAAATTTGGTCGTGTGTAGAATGCAGTAAAAAAATTTTCTTTTCTTTTATTAAAATACAATTTGAATAAAGATAGTATATTTAGTAATATACAAATCATAATATCGTATCCATCATTTATCACTAATTTAATCGCACGGTTAGTTCTTTTTAATATTTGTAAGAATCGATTATTAAAAATATTTAAAGACTCTTTCTAATTTTGATAAAAACATCATGGAACTAAAATATAAAATCTAATTTCTCATCTACAAAATAGTAATCAGCATCAATGAACAGAAAAATAAAGAAAGAAGCAACTATTGATTGCTAAATTATCTTATTCTAAATCAAACGGAACTTTGGTGGTATTAGGTGCAGTCTTATTTGGTCAACAAATTTCTGTTCACTTAAATCAACATTAGTATTGATTACATTTTGTTGCAAATATTAATAAAATCGGTTAAAACAAAATTACATTTTAACAAAACTAATTGGATGAAAAACAAAAAAAAATTCTTACTTTGTACGAAAATTAATACTTAGAAGTAAAGTATCTTCGAAAAAAAATTCTCCGATAAAAGTAAAATTGTACCTCCACTATTATTAATTTGTTCAAAACATTTGTTATATCAGTATTAAACAATTCTAGAGAGATATTCTATATTCTATCGTCCTCCGGGCGTAGGGTTATTCATTCATTATTTACTCTTCGTATCACAAATCATTATTTAGTGATTTTCAAAGCAACAATTAATCAAATTAGATCTTTATAATTGTCAACGTCGATTGTATCAAAAATTATTACTATAAATTAAAAATCTTGATTCTTTAATAAAAAATAACTATGCCATGTATAGTTATTCTATTTTGTAATTAGTAGTGATGAGTATCAGGCCTCACATCTGAATAACTTTCGTGCTTGTCTTATAAGATCATAAATATAATGCAATTGAGATAGGCACAATAAATTAATTTTTCAATACATGGCTGTCAAAAATTTACCGAATGTTCAAGTCATTTATACATAGGTCCACGGCAACATCTGAAACAGCTATCACCAAGTGAACTTTGAAAATGTCTTTCCCGATAAAAACGAGTCAGCTGTTCTAGTTTTATAACACAATTCCACTTATTATCATTTTTTTAATTTTAACTAATTATTCCTGATTGTAAAAAATCTTATGATCATTATCAAATCAAATGTCTCTAACGTTATACACAATGAATAACCCCTCGCTTCCGAGATTATTTATTTCTTCTAACCTAAGCCAAGCTCATTTTGTCAATTTTCTTTGGTCAGCGAAGAAGGAGAGGGCACTTCGTTTAGCTGCTTTTTTTTATTATAAAGATAGCAAACGACTTTCTCGCAAAATTCTAATACGATATCATGACGTAGTCGGTTCGGAAACCCCGGCGGTCCACTGCGTACTGGTTGTCAGCCTGACACTCGTAATAGCCCGCGTCTTTCTGGGTGGCCGGGTCAATTTCCATTTTGGACTTTATAGTGTCGTTACCGAGCGGCCATTCGTGTACCTAAAATCAGTGCAATTATTTTACAATCGGAAGCTTTCATTCGATAAGTTTTTAAATCAACAGTACATGCAAAGAATATAAAATCATTTTATTAAAACGTGTTACTTTAACTATCTAAACGTTGGGTCAGTATTTAAATAAGTCTAATGTATTGTACCGAAATTAATGATTGAGTTAATCGTACAGTACTTTCCTGCAATATCTGTATCAAAATTGAAGAAAACAAAATGTCAATTACCTGGAAAAATTTGTGATGGTAGAGTTCGACGCCATCCTTGAACCATGTGATTTCTGGTCGAGGAATACCCGTGGCCATGCAGAAGAACGTGATCTTCCTGCCCAGCATGTAATCCAACTCGAAGTGCGACGCCTTCATAATTTTCGCCCCCTGAAAGTGCGAAACAAGTCGTGAGTGATTTGTGCGCGCAATTTTAATTTCTAAACGTGACTGGCCTTAAACTTCGTGTGGTTATATCTGCATCAAAACAAATGGCGTCGTTCGTTGTGGACATTACAACTAATCGCCTTTATCCTGATGCTTTGATTTGCTACAATTTACCCTACGAGGAGCTGATTTGATTCTATTTTTGAACTAGCGTGAACATTTTCTAATTTGCGCTCGCTGAAAAACAAGTCTGTTTTACAAAAAGAACAATTTCATTACCGCGAGTGCACTAACAGTATAAGTAGATAAAGTCAGTTATTAGTAAGACGGAAAGTGAATTAATTCAAAATTTTACTGACACCGCAATTATTATTATCACCAATCTAATCATACGTAAATCTTTTTTTCTAAAGTGAGATAACAAATTTACGCGAAGTAAACAAAGACCTGTATCGATGAAATAGAAATACTTACATCTTTGTTCTCGTAGTAGTTAATGGAGCCGGGGTTACGGCTGGGTATGAGGATGGGCATGCGGGAGCCGTACATGCGGCCGCGAGCGCGTCCACCCCGGCCTCGGCCACCGCCGCCGCCGCCCTTGGCGGCTTCTGCTCCCGGACCGCCCCATAGCAGGACCAATGCCAGCCCCACCAACAGCACCGACTGCCACTGCCACCTCCTCATTTGACCTTGACACACGAGAGGCATTTTCTCATTCTTTTAATTAATTTGCATCCCTTTTCGGTTAATTAATTTTTGAGAAAAATAATTTTTTTATCAATTAAAAGACCCACCGGGAATTATTATAAAATAAATTGACTATGATTCATAGTCTTGTATGAAATCCGGTTTAATCCCAATATCAGAAAAAATTGACCGATGAAGTGCTCATGTCGTACTTGAGCTACAATCATCCTTTCATTCGATCACAGAGTTTTATTTAAATTTTGATGATATCCCTTTCGTTGTTAAAAGAAACAAACTTTAAAAAGAAATAAAAAATGAACTGCACGGTATAAACCTTCCAGCGAAGCAGTGCACTATAAAAAACGCGCGCAAACTTACCGGTCGCCGTGGACGAGCTGGAAGCGCAGGCAGCAGCCGCTTAGGTGCGCGCGCGCTGGCACACAGTGCCGCGGCGCGGATTCGGAGCGGCGCGCATCCCCGGCGCGCGCGTGAAAAAAAAAAGACGGGAAGAAGGGAAGGAAGGCCCCCGATTCCCCCCCGGAATGGAAAGGCGTGACACGCGCGTGCGTGCGCGCGCGCGAAACAGAGACGGAGCGAGGGCGTACGGTCAATTGGATAATCGGCGGAGAGCTGCCGATTCGAGGCGCGCGCGCGAGACCCGGTGCTAAATGGCGCGGCGACGACGTGCGAAGGAGAGCCGACAGTTCAGGCCTTCTCACGCGGCAGGAGTTCCGGTGCGGATCGGCTGGTACATTGGCGGGCGATGGGGTCGTACTTAGCCGAGCAGGTGGGTGGCTGGGATTGCAAACTGATTTTTAAGCTGGGAGAATTCATTGGACAATCGCTCGTTCATTCGGACGCTCATTGATCCACTGGTGCGTCATTGAATCTCGATGAAAAGCACCGGGATCTGGATTTCATCGTGTATACTGAAACTTTATTATTAGATGCATTGCAATTAAAGAAATTGTTAAGAGACTTTTGACATTCCTTTTAGTATTCTATTTTTTAACATTTTTAGTAATTTAATTAAAGTTAGTTTACTATGTTTACTTTTATTTTAAAATTCTTATTTATATGCATACAGCTGCAAGATTCGCGTCAAAATTTACGTTTAAATAAACTTTAATTAAATTTTGAAAATATGGAATATATCAAAAACATAAATAAGTTAAAAAGATTTCGATTGTTTTTTTTTCAAAGCGACAATGAGGGCGTCAAACGGAAAAGGCGTAATGAACGTATCAATTGGATCAATCCTGGCCCAGTGCGCATATGCTATCGGTTTGGTACTAATTTTGACTCCCTGCGCTCCCTAACATTTTCCTAATCAGACCCAGTGTGAAAATGACATTGCTCAAGGGGACTTTGTACCTCTTCTACGAAGTTCGAACTTAAGCACGTTACACATTATAGTAAACAAGGGGACGGAGCCATTTGGATCATCTTTAATTGGCAAAAGCCCTGCACCTATAACCATAAACTATATCATTTAATATTTTCTAATGAATATCAATGTTTCCGTTATTCTTCCTCTGTACAATAAACTTGGATCTAATTTACTCGATAAATAAACTATTTTATTTAAATAATTGTAATGAAATAATGAAAAAATTTGACGAACGATTAATTGCAGGGGCCTGTGGAACGTGCCGTTCGTCGGCAGCTGCTACCTGGTGAACGCGACGCTGCTGCGCAACAAGGAGACGCGGCCGTCGTACGTCGAGGGCGAGCTGGACCCGGACATGGCGTTCGCCTACGCTAACCGCAAGCGCGACATCTTCATGTACGTGAGCAACAGGCTGGACTTCGGTCACCTCGTCAATCCGGACTCCTTCAACGTATCTCTCACCAATCCCGACATGTACCAAATGTTTGAGAACAAGCTCGACTGGGAGAGGCGGTACATACACGTCAACTATTCAGAGAATTTCGCGCCCAACAAGACGCACATTCAGGTATTTGCGCGATGCTTAAGTTTTTAGGTTTTTAGAGCGACTGCTAATCGAGTTTACTGTTTTAGCCATGTCCGGATGTTTTTTGGTTCCCGATCGTCACCGAGAGGTTCACCAAGGAATTCGTTGAAATTATGGAAGCTTACGGCAAATGGTCCGATGGATCGAATTACGTAAGTAAACGTGTATGCTTGCAAGTGTCGGTGTAAAAATTATGAAGTAATTTTTTTTATATTTCTATGATTACCTTTACGAAGCAGTAACTATTTTACATGCAAAATTGTTTTCATCGTATGTATAATATAGAAATGAAGTTAATTAGCTGCTTTGAAAGGTGAATGAAATAATGATTTAATTGCACTGTGAATGAATAAAAAAACACATAGGACCCGAGGCTGTCGGACGGGTACGAGAATGTGCCGACACGCGACATACACATGAAGCAGGTCGACCTCGAGTCCCACTGGCTGTTTTTCTTGCGAAGCTATGTGAAGCCCCTGCAGGAGCTCGTCTTCCTCGGCTACTTCCACGACGTAAGGACAATTGTCAGCTAAACTCATATTTCCTCCCTTTTCTTTCTGTTCCGGCATCTAGGATCCGCGACTCGAAAATGGTTACGAAGCCGTGCCGACCCGCGATATACACATGACACAAGTAGGCCTCGACGAGGCCTGGCTCGAATTCCTTAGAGTCTATGTGAATCCGTTGCAGCAAGCCGTGTTCAATGGATATTACGACTATGTAAGCGTCCTCTAGGATTCGCCAATGCCCACACCCACGCGCCGACGAGGGCTGCTTGTGCTTTTATTATCACCGTATATAATTGTCTTTTTATCACACTCTGCTGGCGAGAAGAAATATCTGCACTTAAATCAGTCACTTTTTACTGTAGCGTTCACGCTTTCCTGCGCTTTTTGTAGATATTTCTTCTCTTTTAGCATGGAACTGTATTTGAGGAAATAAACTGAATCGGTACAAGGCTATGGTAACTATGAAATATTTATAAATTGTGGTTTTGTACTTTTTATTTTTATGCACCGTTTGGCCATTATTATTCACCATGCACTACGCTTTATTTTTATCAAATTTAGTTTTATTTTTATTTAAATTTTAATTATTGATGATCACCAATCGAATTTTATTTCACATTACTTTTGTGTATTCACAATCAATTAGTTTACACTTGGTGTGCATTATTATTATACATTTTTTGTCACGTTCCTCATTCTAAACACGGAAATAACAAATTTTTTTCTAGATCCATGTAATTTAAGATAAATGGTACTAGGTATTACTGTAAAAATGTAAAAACAAAAAGACCATTAAAATTACATTAAAAAGGTAAATAACTAATATTTCAAATTAATTAACAGCCTCCGCGGTCGCTGATGAACTTCGTAGTGCGGTACAGACCGGACGAGCAGCCGAGTCTGAAGCCTCACCACGACAGCTCGACGTACACCATCAACATTGCACTGAACAGAGTCGGAGAGGACTACGAGGGCGGCGGTTGTCGCTTCATTCGCTACAACTGCTCGGTCACCGACACCAAGCCCGGCTGGATGCTAATGCACCCCGGCCGTCTCACCCACTTCCACGAGGGCCTACGCGTCACCCGTGGCACTCGCTACATCATGATTTCTTTCGTCGATCCTTAAATCCCTTACCCTAGATCGAACGATGTCTGCTCTCTATTTCGCGCTTTTATATTCTCTAAGTTTTTTTTCAAGAAAATAGGAGCAGGTCGGGTACATTGGAAAATTTCAACATTTTTTTTTTTTTTTAATTGAAATAATGAATTTTTTAATATAGTTAAAGTTTTTTAAAATTGATTTCTACTCAATTTAAATCAAAATGGAGGATTTCGACTGCCCCGTACTGAGCATTGAATCGCAATAAAATGTGTAAGGTTTGTGAGTAATCGTTCCACGTTCATATTAATACTCTTATTAAATCGTCTTCCTTACAAAAACAAGCATTTATTATTCTTTGCGCGAAGGCGTGAAAAATGGCGATTTTCATATATAAGCCAGAGTATTTTTTAACACTTTTGTAACTGAGAAATACTTATATAGTTGCTTAAATATCACGGTTCATACATTTAAAAAAAAAAGTATATTTAAAGATAAATAAATCTTTTTTTTACGAACAAACGCTCAAATATTCCGCAAGATAATCGTTAATAAATGTTCGTCAATGTTAACTTACTTAAACATTTCAAATTTTATTGTCAAATTGTGTTTTAAGACTTAGATTGTGGAAAACATATCGATTTTTTACAATGCTTTAAAAAAAAGTATAAGAAAAAAGAGCTTTTTCTAATGACCAAAGTATGAAAGAATAACTAGTTTGATATTTCGAATACCTGCGCACAATGCTTTAATATATTATACAATTTTTTCTGCTTGAAATATTTCATTATATTTTTTAAGCATTAATGTATTCATGACTATGATAATAAGTGTTCAACGAAATGCGAGGTACGATATAGAAATTAAGTATCGATATTTGTACATATTGTCCATAAAAGAATGACTAATAAAAGAGTTGTTATATAGAAAATGAAAAGAATGATTATTATAAATATTTATCTTATATTTTTCGCAAATTTTTGTTAAAATTACAATCTATTCCAATTGATACACAAGCTGCAATGAATCGCAGAAAGAAAATTTTCTTCATCAAGTTCCATGGTACTTGAAAAAAAACACAATCTCAGTTACACCTATCTCACATTATTCCCGTAACTGATGGGCGCAGAACTTTATACGACCATTAGGAACATCCACAATGAAGTTACTCGTTTAATTACAAACTCATATTTACCACGTGTTCAAACTGCAAAGGAGGTTCGCGAGTTTTCTCGTAAATTATACATACATATGTATACCGTTTCTTTCTTTTTTTCTAAAATTTATTTACAATATAGTAAAAAAGTGCCTCAAGTTTGAAAAATCGGATCGAACATTGCACCTTCCACCTTTCAATGAATTTTAAACACTATATATTCCATTCCTTTTGCTAAAAGTTTATATTCAATAAGAATTTAAATCGAAATCGATGTAAATTGGTTTCTTTTACCATGCTTCGAAGAAATCGAAGCTATTAATTTCATTTTTTTTTCAGAACTATGTGGCTCTTTGCTACCAAAAATATCTCTCTTTTTTACATTCTCTGGAATGTCATAGAGAAAGCGTGCAAAACGACCGTCGAGACAAAGCTATAACGCACTTTAATCATTCATCGACATTCATTAACAGTAAGTCATTAGGCGGCAAAGCTGCGTGATGTATTACAATTTATTTCAACAATTGTTCAACGCCGGCGGCAACGAAACGGAGATAAAAAAGTATCGCTTTCGCTGCGAGCCGTGTACATATAGACATCAACTATACTACAAAAAAGAAAAGAAAACAGAGACCGCGAGTGGTCCTTTTTACACTGCGTCGTAACTGCCTGAGTATATGCGAGATTGCGACAATAAGTTTTACGCACACATATACAGCAATCAACTTCTTATCGAACGCATTGTGTATTTCAGTAGTACTGGTAAAACTGAAATGTTAACTTCCTATTTCAATTTACTCAATGAAATTAAACTATATTTTTCTTATTTAATTTGTTTAAAAATAAAATATAATTGTTGCACATATTACAGACAAAATTTGCAATCAACCAGTGCTGTATTTTAAAATAGCTGCTTGAAACCTATCGCATTATAAATAAATTCATATAAATAAACACTAAATAAGAATTTAATCAGTGTACAAATATACGCATAAAAATTGTTCTTTCGAATCACGCACACCTTCAGTCGGTCCTAAAACACTGAAAATCTTGCGTCGTGTTATGAATTGCATTGCTCAATCCGTGCGTAGATACCGTCGACGGCATGCGACAAATGCAACCGCACTCAATTAAAAATCGAGACCTACACTAATCGAGCGATTACATCGTCGCCTCGTTGTACGCGTGCTGCGTACGTACTACTTCGGTATCAGCGAGGTCAAAAGGTTGCGAACCACAAAGAAATCCAGAGTAAAAGTTACTTAAAACTAGGCAAAACATTCAATTAAAAAAAGAGAAGTAATATTGAATTACACTTATCAAATCGAATTTACTTTATAGATTCCTTGCGAGTTTCGTTAGGCGGGAAATATTCTTAAGCATTTCGAAATTCTGGGATTTATATTGGTCTATAAACTTAAAATCTTTAAAAATAGACACGCAACTTTGTTATTAAAAAATGATTTACTTTTTTTAACACCCTATCTCAGAACTTTCGCGAAACTCCTCGTTTAAGCATTATTTAATCACAGATTCATCAAGAAGCTTTGTTCAAACAAAAACTTTAATCAATATATCACCGTAAAATTCATTGACCATTTTTACTCTGGATTTCTCAAGGCGGTATCGACCTCGAGTGCAAAGAAAATAATATAGATCGATGCGAAGATATGCCGTCGAATAAGCGACCGGAATGAAGGGTCGGCGGCTCCTCAGTGTCCGGTTCTTTTGAGCTCGTTGAGCTGGTGGGCGAGTTTCTCTTCCTTGGTGCGCCGAGCCTGTCCGAGCTTCCGGCACTCGACGTATGTGCTAAGAAAGCGCTCGACATCGATCTTACGATTCAGGAAGTCCTGAGCGATCACCTCGCTCTGCTCCTGACTTTCGTCGGCCGCTTTGCACAGGCAGTTGCGGATTTGTTCAGGCGCGAAGACCTCCGACAGCTTGTTATACTGCTCAATTAGCTTGTCGTAGCGGGCGCGCAGCGCCTCCATGGTCTGCGTCTTTTCTATAACGTCCTCACGCAGCTCTTGCAGCTCTTGTTCCTTTTCTAGATTCAGGACTAGAAATTAAGATAAAGTAAATTTTAATATTAGACTTTTCTAATTATTCGTAAATTAATAAGTACTGCAAAGTTCTACTGATAACCACGATATTGTTTGAGTCTATTTTACGTGCATTTCAGGTTTACTGCATGATAGCTTATCAGTAAAGCAATTTATATTCAAATCATTGCTTAACTGATAATTACGTCATTCGTAAATATATTTACATCAACTGTGTTTTTGAATTTTAATTGTGTACATTTGAAGAATAAGACTATAAACGTAAAGCTTTGTAATTCTGTTTTTATTTGTTATAGTATTAGTACTCACTTGCTGTTTTCTCCACCCACTCAATGGAATCCTCAACCGCAGAATCCATTTCTTTTAGTTTCAAAGTATGCTTCTCTAAAAATTCATCCATTAAATCTTCATCATCACCCAGTCTCATTAACTCTTCATTTGTCATATTGTCCAATTCAGGAAAATCTTCAGAGCGTGCACTGCTTTTTTTAAATTGCACTTGATTTGACATAGATGGCCCCACATTTGCATTTACAAAATGTAAGTTCGTGTAAGCATTTACACCTGGACTTGATGAATATTGTTGCTGAGCACTTGTTGTATTAAATTGGGCTGCACTTCCTGAATTACCCATATACGTCACAGAAGGATTATTGCTGGCATTTGTGTAATTATAATTATAAATGCTAGGAGTAGCATTGGACGATGAAAATTGTTGGAATGAATTATTGTAATACGTGTATGATGGAAGCTCACATGGCTTCCAAGCATAAGAAGGAGATGCTCTTCCAGCTAGATCTTCATAATTTCATATTAATTATTAGTAACGATGAAATATTTTTGTTATTATGAGTATATTATTAATTTATTTTATACATACCTCCTAACGGCAGATTTGATACTGGTGAATTATCATCTAATAATTGGGGTGGATTTTTACTAAACTCTCTAATAATGGCTTGTACAACACGTCCAAGGTCGCTGTGCATTGTAAACTAAAAACAGTCAAATATTAAACAGTATTCAAAGAAATACAATTTTTTAATTAAATTAAGTCTCTTATAATTGACTAAAATTTTAATTGTAACATAACACAGTAACAAATAGTCTCAAATGTACTTTACTTTTTAAATCATGCACAATTAAAATTTTAACCTTCTAAAAAATACATCTAAATAAGGAGTTCAGAAGTTAAGTTATGTAAACTATTGCAATTGTTTAAAACTTATCTTTTGTAATACTAAACATAATAAACATAATAAAAGCTGTTGATAACAGTAAAAATTTGAAAAAAAATATACATATATATATTACATTTAACAATCCTGGAGCATTAGTGATTTCACTGTGCTCATTACACCACTTGTGTTTTATCGGAGGTGAAACTCTAAGTACTGGCTTTTCCAGTGGAAATTCTGGGGATAGTGAGACCATAATGGCCATACGTCTGTCTCCTGCATCAAATTGCACTTGGTACTCGACATCTTCTTGAAGCTCCAAAACACTGAAAAAAAAAAGTCACAGATATAATATATAGATAGACTACATGTCATTGAATTAAGAACACTTGCTGTAAACAATTAATTAGGGCGTATATTTTTTACACTGTATTTGACAAAAATAAAAATGTGTAAACTTTGTCTCTTTCCGCTAATCAGACGTCAAATTAAAACTTAATTTTTTTCGACCCAAAGATAACGACGTGAACACAACAAAGGCTAGGGAATAAAGATTTAAAGAAACGAAATAAAGAGCGAAAGGCAGAATTTCCCAGAACGTGAGCGAGGTAAAACCCAATAGATGCGCTCGGTCGCCTCGAGCACGTTGAAAAAGCGAACGCTCTACGGAGGTCGTGCCTATGATTTTCCGTGCAGAGCCTGACGCGAGGGGCACGTGAGGCGTGCAATAGCGAGGAAAAAGAAAGAGGAAAACGATTCGGCCGAGAGGCGCTCGCTTGCCAAGGTTAAACCCTGGAGGAGTGCTGCTGGGCGTATTTCGCGCGGAGGCTTAACCTCGCCTCGAGGAGGAGACTCACTTGTCGTTGAAGATCTTCAGCGTGTCGATCTGGCGCTTTCTCTTGACCGCGGCGTTTTCATTCTCTCCACGGAATATTCGTGATAACATTTAAACGCCGGGATGTCGGGTGACTCATTCGCCGAAGGTGCGCAGGGGCTACGAGGTGCTCGTCGACTTCAGGTGGGGGCCCGCTGCGCGTCGTGCTTCTTTCCTCGACTGGCGAAGATGCTACTCTGCTGCGACGGCCCAAGCTGAATCATAGGCTGTGCGCCGCCAAGTACCTACTGAGACGCGCACGAGAGGGTGTGTGGGAACAGCTGTTTTTTCATTCCGCAGACGACTTCACGACGCTGCTGGGGTCCGATCGTCTGCCAAGTGCCATCTAGTCAAAAATGTCAACATCAACAATACTCTGACCAACATTAGACTTAGCTTAGAACTATCAGCAGTGATTTGTAACTAGATGATAATGCTATGAGTCCGTGACCGTAGTTATATTGCTATAGAATATTTATCAGGAATCAGGAATATTAAAAAAATAATTATAGTGCTAATAAAAAATTGGCTTAATATTGCATAAATTATGAAAATATTTAGAACGAGTGCACCTTAGGAGTGCACAGACCTAACCTATTTGTGCAACATATCAAGTCTAGGGAAATTTCCAAGTCTTCATATTTAACCAACTTCAGATAATTCTCGATACAAATATTACCTTATATTACATTTGTAGTAATACAATAACATAAGTCATAACACAATAATAAATACACAATCTGTTTCCTACCCTACCGAAGTGTAGACTCCGTAGTTTTCTGACAGTGTAATACTTTGAGAAAGAATATAGGATAATTTATTTATTAAGAAAGAAAACAGATTCCTTCTTTTTTGAAGACCTGGTAATTGTTTCATTAAAATAGATGATTCATAAAAATGCCTGTTTTTCAAGAATCTTGTGCCGAAGTATGTAAACAACATTTTCTTACTCATTTTTAATTAATTTCTTTACATTAACTAATAACTAAATCTCTTTTACTTCTAATCAGCAAATTCAAGCTCAGACTGTCATAATAATTCATCCTGGCTCAAGGAATTTGCGAATGGGTAGAGCTTCAGATGTCAATCCTTACACAATATTAAATGCAGTCGCAAGAAAAAGAAAACCAGAAGGTTTGATCTACAAAGATTCATTTTTACCAACCCTGGTTCCACGGACTAAAGAGCTTACTCAAGCAATGGAAGATTCGAGACTTCAAGTTTCTCATACACTTCAGTCTTGCTTACAATCCGATGGAAGAAGAAGATATGCTACACCTCCCCAACAAATAGCAGCTTTCAATCGTAGGTCTACTCCTGAAATACAAGCATCTACAACAAGTGATTGCATCAAAAAGGAACAAGAAACAATTGTTGGGGATGACATTTTAACTTTAAATCCAAATGATGAGTATAACATACATTTTCCATATAAGAGAGGAGATCTAAATATACATTCTGGACCTGGTGGCAGTTTACGCTCTGTACTAGCTGACTTAAAAGCCATTTGGGAATATGTTTTAACCAAAAAAATGGATGTACCTCTTCGCGATTTAAAACACTATCGTGCAGTTCTTATCATTCCAGATATTTACAATAGACTATACTTAAAAGAACTGACAACTCTATTACTCTGTGAAATGGGATTTGGCGGTTGTTTCTTATTACAGGTTTTTAAATTTGAATCATTTTAATAATTAAAAATTCTACAATAATTTCCTTTAAGGTCTAATAGAAGCACGATTTTTGTTAGGATCATGTAGCAGCAACTTTTGGCGCAGGTCTGGGCTTTGCGTGCGTTGTGGATGTAGGTGAGGAAAAGACTTCAGTATCATGTGTGGAGGACGGCATTTCACATCGGAATACACGAGTGCGAATGGACTATGGAGGTGGAGATATTTCTCAAACATTTTTCTGGTTGTTGCAAAAATCTGCCTTTCCATATAAAAATTGCGACCCATCAGACTTAATGGATGCTCAACTCCTTGATCAGCTGAAACGTGACTTTTGTCATGTTGACCTTAATGTGTGTGGGTCTCAAGAAAAGACCTTTACTGTTAAGAAACCCAATGTACCAATCGAAGTTTATACCATTCAAGTAACAAAGTGCCAAATAAATTTCCTACAGTTTTTTGTTTAAATATAAATGAAATAATAAATTATTTTATTTTAGGTTGGTGATGAGTGTCTTATTGCGCCACTGAGTCTTTTTCAACCTGAATTGTTCAGGGTGACAGGAGCTCACAGTGTTCATATTCAAAAACGTTCAATGGGCGAGTCTGAAGATCCTCATGATGAAAATTACCTCCGAGAAACAAGTGTAAGAAAATTGAATATTTATTGTAATTAGCTCATTAAGCACAATATAATAAAGTGTTCGTTTCTTGCTCGATTTTAGCGAAGGGGTATGAAAGAAAATTTGGAGCAAACTTTAGAATTGCAAGAAGAAGCAGCGATCCCAGCAGCACCTGGTGAAGAGGAAGTCGTCGTAGATAATGTAGACTCAGCGCCAATTTCTTTAAACACTCGAGAACTTGAAGCACCCAAAGACTTCGTTGTCGGACCTCAACAACTTCTGGGCCTCGATCATGCAGTACTTCAAAGTATTGATCGATGTCGTATGTATCTTTCATTTACAAATTTTAATTACAAATATTTTATCATCAATAAAATAATTTATCTCTAATTATAAGCTACGGATGACCTGAAGCGAAAAATGTACAGTTGCATACTCGTTGTTGGTTCTGGAATGAAATTCCAGGGTATAGGCATGTGGCTTCACAATCGTATATCACTTCAAATTCCATACATGTATAGAGCAGGTAATGCTATTATTTCAAAATATTTATGTTTTACTGCATTAATTTAGAAAAAGAAGGTCTAAAGTTTTATAATTTATTTTTTATTTGTGCAGAACAAATGGATGTTATAACTATGCCAAAGGAAATCGATCCCGGTATGACCGCGTGGAAAGGTGCAGCGATTCTGAGTTGCTTAGAATCCGCACAAGAACTTTGGATCGGACGTCAGGAATGGGAGCACATTGGCGTGAGAGTTCTGAGAGAACGGGCTCCTTTTATGTGGTGATAATTCAATTAAAAATGAATGCAATAAAAATCAATTTAATATTTATTAAGACACTTGATTTACAAAATATATTAAAAACTTTTTTTTGTACAATCTCTTAAATTATAGACAGTAAATATTATTTTTTCTTTAGTTGAAAAAATCTTCTTATAATCTTCTTAGTTTTATTTTATTTTTATCATGAGGATGAAATTGGACAATGTCTGTTTCTTCTAAAAAATTAACAAAGTCAACAATGTCTGGTGTCACATCTATATACAAATCATCTCCACCTTTGCTCATTGCTCTTGTTAATATCTGCAAAAATAAACGATTTAAATTTTGAATATTATTAAAGCAAACGTAATTTTTAACTTACACATAATAATTCTTGAAATCCTCTATTATCAGGAAAGAGTGCTTCAACAACATACTCCTGTAAAAGTAACGAGTTATGAACAAAATTTCATCTTATACAATAATGATTAAAGTCTAATTTATAATATACCAAATCTTTTTTAACTTCTTGGAATAATTTTTTAGTAACAATCATTTCAGCCTCATAATTAGTAGACTCTTCATTTTCCGCAGCATTTACAGATGCTTCTTTCATTTGTTCGAATGTTGCTTTTTTCTTCTCTAAACTATAATAAAAAAACATATAAATAACTGTAAATCAAATAACTGTAAATCAATAATAATTTAAGATAATAACAATAACAACAAATATTTTATTACATACTAAATAATATCACTTTCTAATTCTTGAATTTCTTCATCTGTAACCCTGTTAAGTTCTTCCATCGCACAAACTTCGTCTTCTAAGTCTTTCAAAGCATCTGCATAAAAGTCAGGAGTATTCGGGATTGAAAAATCTTTCGGTTGCTCTTGCTCTACAAACTTTTCCATCGACTGAATATATTTTAATCTCTTTAATCTAATTTCTTCAGGTGTTACATTAGGATTCAAGGTTTTAATTTCATTATTTTTTATAATATTCATTAATTTTTTTACTTCACTTTTCCTTTCAGACCTGACATCTTTTAAATGTTCATAAGTATCCTCTAACGTAAATTCAACTGAAACTATGTCTGTGTTATCATCAATTGCCATGGCGGTCATCTTTTATCAATTATTTTTTTAAACAATAGGGTCATTTATTAAAACTGAAAATAAAATAAAATTATCTCATTAAGTGTAAAATAAGTTAAATAAATAATGTAGTTTTACAAATTTCAAATTGATAAAAAACAGCAGCTCCAAAAACAATAAATATGTATATAGCGTTTGTTTTGGCGGGAAAATCTTAATATATATCAATTAGAAAATTGGAAACTGCATTACCAAAGTGTTGAAATGTGTGTGAAAAGTACTTACATTATTTTTGTTATTATAAAACACTGTTAACTTTAATACTGAACAATTAAAAGTATAGGTTCGTTTATTTCATCTAGCAGCAGTCACATTGCTAATGTGTGCAACCATTTTCAAACACTGTCACCCTGTTTTTAAGGCCCGTTTTCATTCTGATTTGATGGCGACGAAATTCATGTAAATTTAACATCTGCGCGATAATTTGAATTTGTAAATATTTAAATCAAATTTAAATACAGATAAGAAGATTGCATATAAGAATTAATCAATAATAACGAAAAAAGTAACAATTTATTACATAAAAGTATTCACAATTCATGAAAATCTCGGAAAAAATTTTCCATTTTATACTCACATCTAATAGAAATATTTAAAAATATAAAAAATAAATATTTTTAGATAGAAAATTTAAAAAATATAGTATCACAAAATTATTTTGCATCAGCTGATTAATGTTACACATAAGAAAAACTCCCACGCATGTGCACGTGAAATCGAGCGTTTTTACTATGTGGAGCAACGGCCGAGTCCGGCGAGAACTGTAGTTTATCCTTTGTTGATTATCTATTTTGTAAGTACGTCATGCTTTCTCGTGGTGTCAATCTTGCCCTACGGCTCACGCCTCGTCGAGTAATTACACAAATTTCAGCGAAAAATACAACGGCTTCTGCTGCAGGTAAATAGTTTAGTTAATCGGATTTTTAGGTTAGATTTCGTATACTTGCCAATGTAATTTTTAGTACTAAGCAATTTATAGGTTTTCATTACATTTTTGATGTTTACTTTTTAGATATTGTTTATGAACGAGATCCGGCTCCCCACTTTTTTAGTCAGGAAATTCAAAAGCTTCTTCAAGTTGTAACAAGGCCAGTACCCGAAAAAGTTTTTAGAAGACGATTAGATGGTCGTGAGCTTGAACCACCAGAATATAAATTCATGACTAATGAAGAGTTGCAGAAAACATTGAAAAAAGCAAATGAACAAATGCTGGAGCTCTTACAAATGCCACCAGTTGTTAAAGTCAGAGAAGAGGATACTCGAGTATTATCAAAGGATCCAGCATTACAAGGATACGATACAGCTAAATATGTATTCACAGATATCACATTCGGAGTAAGTAATAAAGACAGAGTTATTGTAGTCAGAGAACCAGATGGTAGTTTGAGGAATGCAACAAATGAAGAGAAAGGTCGCATGAATCAAATTTATTTTCCTTTACCCGGAAGAGAGATGGAAGTACCCAAAATGTTTGGAGGCGAATATTTGGAGGTATGAATATATAAAATCAGTATTAATTATAATCTATTAGATATATATATTATTAGATAAATATATATTATATATTTATCTTATTCTGTTTTATTTTTTATCAGGCTGTGTTAGTTCGAGAAGAATATGAATTTGTGCTGGATCGAGCATGTGTGCAATTTGATCCAGATGATTTGGAGTATCATAAACTAACTAAAACTGTGTATGATAAAGTAGATGAATTAATGCATCACGACAAACTGAGATCCACCAGGCATTTTGGACCATTTGTTTTTTACTTGGCCTGGCATAAGCAAATTGAGAATTTACTTTTAGAAAATATTACTACAGAAAGAATTGAAGATGCTGCACTAGTTATCAAATTGTATTATATATTAAATGCCAGTGACAAAGCAAAAGAAAACTTTGATAACATAACTCTAATAAAACATTACATAGAAACTGAAGCAGGTAGTAAAAGAAAGCTAGATCATGCTTTGAGGACTTACTTAGAATTAGAAGCTGAAAGAAAAAAGTTACAAGAGAATGTGAATAAGGTACATGGGAAAACTGGCAGCAGAAATGAGGAAATAAAAACATAAAATACTATACCATTGGTTTTTTTACAAAACTTTTTTTTAGTATACTATTAATATACGAAATTATTATGCTCTATTTATTATTTGTTAATTAAAAATTAAAGATGAAAATTTTACTATTTTATTGCTTTTAAAAAGTAACTTTTTCGATTTGAAAATACATTATGTTGGTTAGTCGTGTTATTCTTTAAAAAAAGATCTAATTTAAAAAGTTTGTTATTACTATGAGCATTTATGATAATATATTAGCAAATGGGATTACGAAAACATAATGTAAGCCGATTAGACTATATTAGATGTAATCGATAATTACACGTGTTGGGGCGAGACCATTACTCGAAAGTCTAAATATCTATTGACACTGCAGTCAATTACTTTTGCGCCCTTAATTCGGCATTAATAGTTATTTTCGACGAATTAATATATAGCATCACTTTTTAAAGGTTTTGTTTTCATTTTTATTGCATTCGTCTATAAACTCCTTTTGTATACGCTGCTCCTTTTTAATAGCAATTGAAATAGGTCTTTTTTATTAATAAAATTCCAACAAAAGTAAAATCTTTTTTATTTCTTGCTCGATGCTCAACTCCTTGATCAGCTGAAACGTGACTTTTGTCATGTTGACCTTAATGTGTGTGGGTCTCAAGAAAAGACCTTTACTGTTAAGAAACCCAATGTACCAATCGAAGTTTATACCATTCAAGTAACAAAGTGCCAAATAAATTTCCTACAGTTTTTTGTTTAAATATAAATGAAATAATAAATTATTTTATTTTAGGTTGGTGATGAGTGTCTTATTGCGCCACTGAGTCTTTTTCAACCTGAATTGTTCAGGGTGACAGGAGCTCACAGTGTTCATATTCAAAAACGTTCAATGGGCGAGTCTGAAGATCCTCATGATGAAAATTACCTCCGAGAAACAAGTGTAAGAAAATTGAATATTTATTGTAATTAGCTCATTAAGCACAATATAATAAAGTGTTCGTTTCTTGCTCGATTTTAGCGAAGGGGTATGAAAGAAAATTTGGAGCAAACTTTAGAATTGCAAGAAGAAGCAGCGATCCCAGCAGCACCTGGTGAAGAGGAAGTCGTCGTAGATAATGTAGACTCAGCGCCAATTTCTTTAAACACTCGAGAACTTGAAGCACCCAAAGACTTCGTTGTCGGACCTCAACAACTTCTGGGCCTCGATCATGCAGTACTTCAAAGTATTGATCGATGTCGTATGTATCTTTCATTTACAAATTTTAATTACAAATATTTTATCATCAATAAAATAATTTATCTCTAATTATAAGCTACGGATGACCTGAAGCGAAAAATGTACAGTTGCATACTCGTTGTTGGTTCTGGAATGAAATTCCAGGGTATAGGCATGTGGCTTCACAATCGTATATCACTTCAAATTCCATACATGTATAGAGCAGGTAATGCTATTATTTCAAAATATTTATGTTTTACTGCATTAATTTAGAAAAAGAAGGTCTAAAGTTTTATAATTTATTTTTTATTTGTGCAGAACAAATGGATGTTATAACTATGCCAAAGGAAATCGATCCCGGTATGACCGCGTGGAAAGGTGCAGCGATTCTGAGTTGCTTAGAATCCGCACAAGAACTTTGGATCGGACGTCAGGAATGGGAGCACATTGGCGTGAGAGTTCTGAGAGAACGGGCTCCTTTTATGTGGTGATAATTCAATTAAAAATGAATGCAATAAAAATCAATTTAATATTTATTAAGACACTTGATTTACAAAATATATTAAAAACTTTTTTTTGTACAATCTCTTAAATTATAGACAGTAAATATTATTTTTTCTTTAGTTGAAAAAATCTTCTTATAATCTTCTTAGTTTTATTTTATTTTTATCATGAGGATGAAATTGGACAATGTCTGTTTCTTCTAAAAAATTAACAAAGTCAACAATGTCTGGTGTCACATCTATATACAAATCATCTCCACCTTTGCTCATTGCTCTTGTTAATATCTGCAAAAATAAACGATTTAAATTTTGAATATTATTAAAGCAAACGTAATTTTTAACTTACACATAATAATTCTTGAAATCCTCTATTATCAGGAAAGAGTGCTTCAACAACATACTCCTGTAAAAGTAACGAGTTATGAACAAAATTTCATCTTATACAATAATGATTAAAGTCTAATTTATAATATACCAAATCTTTTTTAACTTCTTGGAATAATTTTTTAGTAACAATCATTTCAGCCTCATAATTAGTAGACTCTTCATTTTCCGCAGCATTTACAGATGCTTCTTTCATTTGTTCGAATGTTGCTTTTTTCTTCTCTAAACTATAATAAAAAAACATATAAATAACTGTAAATCAAATAACTGTAAATCAATAATAATTTAAGATAATAACAATAACAACAAATATTTTATTACATACTAAATAATATCACTTTCTAATTCTTGAATTTCTTCATCTGTAACCCTGTTAAGTTCTTCCATCGCACAAACTTCGTCTTCTAAGTCTTTCAAAGCATCTGCATAAAAGTCAGGAGTATTCGGGATTGAAAAATCTTTCGGTTGCTCTTGCTCTACAAACTTTTCCATCGACTGAATATATTTTAATCTCTTTAATCTAATTTCTTCAGGTGTTACATTAGGATTCAAGGTTTTAATTTCATTATTTTTTATAATATTCATTAATTTTTTTACTTCACTTTTCCTTTCAGACCTGACATCTTTTAAATGTTCATAAGTATCCTCTAACGTAAATTCAACTGAAACTATGTCTGTGTTATCATCAATTGCCATGGCGGTCATCTTTTATCAATTATTTTTTTAAACAATAGGGTCATTTATTAAAACTGAAAATAAAATAAAATTATCTCATTAAGTGTAAAATAAGTTAAATAAATAATGTAGTTTTACAAATTTCAAATTGATAAAAAACAGCAGCTCCAAAAACAATAAATATGTATATAGCGTTTGTTTTGGCGGGAAAATCTTAATATATATCAATTAGAAAATTGGAAACTGCATTACCAAAGTGTTGAAATGTGTGTGAAAAGTACTTACATTATTTTTGTTATTATAAAACACTGTTAACTTTAATACTGAACAATTAAAAGTATAGGTTCGTTTATTTCATCTAGCAGCAGTCACATTGCTAATGTGTGCAACCATTTTCAAACACTGTCACCCTGTTTTTAAGGCCCGTTTTCATTCTGATTTGATGGCGACGAAATTCATGTAAATTTAACATCTGCGCGATAATTTGAATTTGTAAATATTTAAATCAAATTTAAATACAGATAAGAAGATTGCATATAAGAATTAATCAATAATAACGAAAAAAGTAACAATTTATTACATAAAAGTATTCACAATTCATGAAAATCTCGGAAAAAATTTTCCATTTTATACTCACATCTAATAGAAATATTTAAAAATATAAAAAATAAATATTTTTAGATAGAAAATTTAAAAAATATAGTATCACAAAATTATTTTGCATCAGCTGATTAATGTTACACATAAGAAAAACTCCCACGCATGTGCACGTGAAATCGAGCGTTTTTACTATGTGGAGCAACGGCCGAGTCCGGCGAGAACTGTAGTTTATCCTTTGTTGATTATCTATTTTGTAAGTACGTCATGCTTTCTCGTGGTGTCAATCTTGCCCTACGGCTCACGCCTCGTCGAGTAATTACACAAATTTCAGCGAAAAATACAACGGCTTCTGCTGCAGGTAAATAGTTTAGTTAATCGGATTTTTAGGTTAGATTTCGTATACTTGCCAATGTAATTTTTAGTACTAAGCAATTTATAGGTTTTCATTACATTTTTGATGTTTACTTTTTAGATATTGTTTATGAACGAGATCCGGCTCCCCACTTTTTTAGTCAGGAAATTCAAAAGCTTCTTCAAGTTGTAACAAGGCCAGTACCCGAAAAAGTTTTTAGAAGACGATTAGATGGTCGTGAGCTTGAACCACCAGAATATAAATTCATGACTAATGAAGAGTTGCAGAAAACATTGAAAAAAGCAAATGAACAAATGCTGGAGCTCTTACAAATGCCACCAGTTGTTAAAGTCAGAGAAGAGGATACTCGAGTATTATCAAAGGATCCAGCATTACAAGGATACGATACAGCTAAATATGTATTCACAGATATCACATTCGGAGTAAGTAATAAAGACAGAGTTATTGTAGTCAGAGAACCAGATGGTAGTTTGAGGAATGCAACAAATGAAGAGAAAGGTCGCATGAATCAAATTTATTTTCCTTTACCCGGAAGAGAGATGGAAGTACCCAAAATGTTTGGAGGCGAATATTTGGAGGTATGAATATATAAAATCAGTATTAATTATAATCTATTAGATATATATATTATTAGATAAATATATATTATATATTTATCTTATTCTGTTTTATTTTTTATCAGGCTGTGTTAGTTCGAGAAGAATATGAATTTGTGCTGGATCGAGCATGTGTGCAATTTGATCCAGATGATTTGGAGTATCATAAACTAACTAAAACTGTGTATGATAAAGTAGATGAATTAATGCATCACGACAAACTGAGATCCACCAGGCATTTTGGACCATTTGTTTTTTACTTGGCCTGGCATAAGCAAATTGAGAATTTACTTTTAGAAAATATTACTACAGAAAGAATTGAAGATGCTGCACTAGTTATCAAATTGTATTATATATTAAATGCCAGTGACAAAGCAAAAGAAAACTTTGATAACATAACTCTAATAAAACATTACATAGAAACTGAAGCAGGTAGTAAAAGAAAGCTAGATCATGCTTTGAGGACTTACTTAGAATTAGAAGCTGAAAGAAAAAAGTTACAAGAGAATGTGAATAAGGTACATGGGAAAACTGGCAGCAGAAATGAGGAAATAAAAACATAAAATACTATACCATTGGTTTTTTTACAAAACTTTTTTTTAGTATACTATTAATATACGAAATTATTATGCTCTATTTATTATTTGTTAATTAAAAATTAAAGATGAAAATTTTACTATTTTATTGCTTTTAAAAAGTAACTTTTTCGATTTGAAAATACATTATGTTGGTTAGTCGTGTTATTCTTTAAAAAAAGATCTAATTTAAAAAGTTTGTTATTACTATGAGCATTTATGATAATATATTAGCAAATGGGATTACGAAAACATAATGTAAGCCGATTAGACTATATTAGATGTAATCGATAATTACACGTGTTGGGGCGAGACCATTACTCGAAAGTCTAAATATCTATTGACACTGCAGTCAATTACTTTTGCGCCCTTAATTCGGCATTAATAGTTATTTTCGACGAATTAATATATAGCATCACTTTTTAAAGGTTTTGTTTTCATTTTTATTGCATTCGTCTATAAACTCCTTTTGTATACGCTGCTCCTTTTTAATAGCAATTGAAATAGGTCTTTTTTATTAATAAAATTCCAACAAAAGTAAAATCTTTTTTATTTTTATGTAAGATGTATAATCTTTATATCAAATTTAAATTTGTAATTGATTAAAGACTATCTTATTTTTATCGCACATTCGCTGTGTACGTAATAATCGAAATGAAGCTTTTTCTTTTTTTAATAAATTGCATCGTCCTTTATAGGTATAAACTTTTGTCACATTATTTAGTTTAGTAGTGCAAGGTCTAAAATTTTTAAAAATTAAGATAAGTTAATGTAGGGTAGTGTGTGCTTCTGCTAGGTACATACTTGATATTTTTGATGCAAAAAATTGATAAAAATATTGATTACGTTAATTTTTTTGATTAAAATTAAAATGTTTACCTAATTAGATCCTTGCGTTTTCCTGAAATAAGATGAATTAAATTGAATTTAATAAATAATTTAATTGAATAAACTATAACATACTACATAATCTATATAAAATCTCAGCAAATTGATTATCTTTAAAAAAGGCATTACTTTGAGTAGAAAATTTCAAGTGCTGTGACGAATTATTAATTTCAAATGATCACTCAAAGTACTTCACCGCGTAAATCAGTCAACTAGTTATCTAATTTAATCTCATTAATATATCGGTGATTTCATTGATATTCACTTCTGAATAAGCAGATATCCCCACTGACCAAGCAATAAAAAATTGTCTTGCGTAAAATAATAATAATAAGTACTTATATATTTATTTATTCAACAATTCTAACAGATCCTGTCTAATGTTTTTCAATTAGATGCAACTCTAAAAAATATAAGAAATGAAATAAGTCAACATTAAATAAAATGCCGAATTAAACAATTACATAAAAAATACAAATAGATGACGCTGTTAATTCCAAAATAATCTTACTCGAAGCTCCTTACGATCAGATAACCCATCGCAGCATCCGGAGCCTTCCTCGAGAAAGCGCACCGATCGCCTCCCGCAAGAAGCTAGGCCTTCCCCGTCCTTATATTATCGTTGTATGTATCGCGGAAAGGGGGGATCCGATACAAGGGAGGGCCGGAGGCGCCTCGACGAAGCAACAAGTTGGCCGCGGGGTTGTGTAGGCGGCGCGCACATGCGTAAGGCTCGCACGGCCGGCGCGCGCTTTTGCCCGGCCGCCTCCGGGTCGCGGCTCGCAGTCGCGCCGAACCGACGTCCGGCGCCGGTTGCCTCGCTCGCTATCGCGCCGCGCGCCTCGACGTCCGCACCGTGTGTACCTCCGGCCGCGCGAGCGCACCGAGGATCGCGCGCGAGGAAGGCCCCATAGGGAGACATGCGAAGGAGGCACGGCGCAGTCGGCGAGCAAATAAAAAATCCGCGAAACGCCTGGGCAAACCGAGCAGTGTCGTTTTGACACTTCCCCGAGAGGCGCTTCCGTGTTTGCGAATTTTGCCTAGGAGAAAATTTTGTCATATGACTTTGTAGCGCTGTCGGGAGATTACACACCGCTGTTGTTTGCTTCTTTTCGCGGCTTTGCGAATTTCGCGTCGAGATGGTGAGTGAAAATATTTTAATAATTTTACGTTTAAAAAGAGAATAGCGTAACGTAGATTTTAGATTTAATTTTTATTGAATGGTTTTGTTGGATGTTTTTAATTTAAAGTTTTTAGCCGAATTTGCGCCAGTAGATCTCTGAAATTTCTGAAGCATTATTGCTTATTTATTATTATTATTTTAGCAAAGACGACCTAGAATAATGCATCTATAAAAAATGTGTAAATTATTTCTATTTTCACGATTAGTAAACGGTTTTATTTATAAACGTGGATAAAGTAAGAGGAGTGACTGCACATGTACGATTTATCTACACTGGAGTATTTAAATGATCTAAACTTCAAACGAAATCGCGAATTGCCTTGCAAATAGCCAATTCCATTACAAATCTTTAACGGTTAAAAAAAGATCCATAGCCGAAATGGCATAATCCATTTAAAGTGCGCTCTTTTGTTATTCAGATTTCGAGTGTAGCTTGTACGATAAAAAAACTAATTTGTTGTCGGCAAAATTCTGAAACAAGGAGGCACCCGATCAATTGCATACATGGAAATTAAAATTTGCAATCTAAATGTTTCACCTCACAAATCATATTCTCTTTTCACAATTTCTTAGTATCGATAAACAATCTAATTAATTTGTCGTGAACAAGGAAAAATAAATATTGATGTGGAATTACTTTAGGCCTGAACAGTGAACACTTCTGTCAAACAATCTACGACGATAGGTAGAAAACAAATCGACAATCGCTATAAGACGCAGAATCAATAATTTAAGAGTAAAAGCGATATTTCATAGAAAAGGCGTAAGCGCGTATATCGCGTACCCCGCCGTGACAATGATATCAAATCGGGATAATCTTATAAGATATTATAATCTTATAAGATTATCCCGATTTTATAATTATTATATCGCCCGACGAATTTGCATCTTACTTAAGATTTCTCGATTACTATCGCGTGTGCGAGTGTGACCATAAATCTGCGGCATATAGTTAAGTAAAATAGAAAGAAAAAAAAATTTACTTTACATACTTTTTTTAGCTTTTTACATTTTCTTATGTTTCCTAATTATCTTTTCCGAACGTGCTGGATTTATTTTTGCAAATGAATTAGTAGTTCGTGCCAATGTTGTTTTTTTATTTGCATTTTGTTAAAAGTTATGGATTTCTTCATAAATCGTTGTTTTGCTAAAAAAACTTCCGTATTTCAAATTTAATATTGCACACCGCGATAATAATCAGCGATTATCTTAAAAACTAGACACTTTGCGTACTCCGGACGTAAAAGAAAAATCAAGAATATAACCAAGTTCAGGTATTATCTTGTACTTAAAAAATAAAAATTTTAATTTTAATTCTTTTATCTTTGATTCGTTACTCGTGTTTATTAGGTAATTAAATAATAATTGATTTTTTATTATCATCAATGTACATAATCTGGTACTAGATTTTATTTGAAGTTATAAGCCATTATCTCTAAAACACTAATTCCAATTACTTTACTAAGATCAAGCACCTGTTAATTCGTTCCGAAACTTCATATTGACATTTACAAGTATGTTTTAGCTTTATAAGTATAAAGGAGAAGAAAGCGGTCTGTGTAAGAAAAGGGGGTAAAAAAGGTCAGGGGACAAAAAACCCTCTTAGAAAGATTTCATTCAAGAAAACAGTGAAAAGAAATTTTTTATATTTTGATTATTTTATTTTTGCAAAACCGAAAAAAAATTGTTTAATACAATCATTACTAAAAGAGTCTAATTGCACCCGGCTTTTCCCCATCTTAAAACTTGAACTAATTTCCGATTGCGATAAAACGAAAAAAAATCGTAATTCGCGCGATCAGGTGTAATTGATGCGCAATATCGAGAACTCGTAATGGCAAATTAATTAACCGGCCGAGCCTTACGCCTTAGGACGGCGACGCCTCGTTAATAATTTCTGTTCATTAATTAAGTCAAACACTGCAGCAGCCATTTATTGACCGATGGCGCAACTTCGATTGGTTGCGGAAGCGTACCGCGCCAATAACATTCCGTGAGTTTTTGCGAAAGCCTGACATAATAAAAAGCCGCGCCTATGTAAGGGCGGCTCAATCTTTCCCGCGATTGGCCGCTAGCTTAGTATTTCTGTGTGTACGGCGCGATAACATTACGTATATCGTCATGATTCGGATAAAGGAAAGATATAGACGCAGCGTATTAATAATGGTCCCTTTTTTTCTCGACTCATCAAATCCGGATCTTATTTATCCTAAATAAAAACAATTCGCTAATTGCAAGTATGTCGTTTCGTTTTATTTCGTTTCGATTGATTTATTATTTATCTGATATCGTGTTTGCAATTTTTTTTTGCATCTGGATATTACGAAAAATATTAATCGTCGATTTATATTAACTCCATTTTACTAATTCGACAAATGAGTAAAGTTCATTTCGACAATGCGATAGTTATAGACTATACAGAAAAAATATCTGCTCAATGAAAATGCTATATTATTAATAAAATTTAAAAAAAAATGTAGGAAACGCTTTTAGTACCTAATAAAAATTTGTCTCCATTAAGTATACTAACATTTGGATAAACGACTAAATATATCATACATTTTAATTTGCAACTCGCTCATACGAGGGCGGCCCCTTTGAAAGTTTTTGAGCTAAACTCGCGGCAGGTGATGCGCACGGTAGCACGCGCGGGCAATAAAAAATCGCGAATAATGGACCGTCAGCAATGAATATTCCAGCGTCCTGAATGCGTAAGCAAATCGATAGAGCGCAATCGGCGTTGGGAAACGAATAGCACCCGTCCGTCGGACTGAATTGGATATTAATGCTTTAATCAAAGGGACCCTTATTTTGGAGCACGCGCGCGCGCGTCCTTTCGGCCCGCCGAAATCGAGGTCAGCCCCGCGCATAGACCGAGCACAAAAGGACGAGTGTTTATATTATTCGTACAAAGCGGCTGGGGTACACAGAGGGTCGCGAGGCTCACTCCGACGACAGCGACTTCTCTTAAAGTCCAAATCATGGTATGGGCACTCGCAAGCGAATCGATATTCCGGTACGTGATTTTTTTTCCAGATGCTCCGAAGCGCGCGGGAGAGAGTTCCGTCGGTCTTTAGTCGCTGTTGTTCCTTTTTTTTTGCAAGTCGCGCCGGAGAACGCGCGGTGACGGAGTGGAATGCTTATTGATTCATTAGTTACTTATTTGACTCGCAGGGTAACTAAATTACGCACGTGGCGACTGCGAAATTTATTGGGTTAAAATTTAATGTAATGATCAAAATTTTGACGTACACGTTGAACAAATAAAGAACAGGACTAAATATTTGATCTTTGTATTTGCAAAATTGAGTACATAGACAGCAGTACACTTATGAAAATATATTATTACAGCCTGGGGAGGTGCGTACAAAACCACAATTAATATATTGCAAAATATTCAAACTAGATTATTAAAAATTATATACAAAAATTGTTTTTCAGTAAATAACTATCCTTTAAATATCGAACAAACCTTTACTCTAGATTCATTAATGCATTATTATGACAGGCTTAAAAATATGTACCTAGAAAGTAAATCTAAGACCAGGAATAAAAGCATAATATTACCTAAAATGCAAAAAACTGCAAGTAATAAAAATAGTTATATTGAGGCAATAAAAACTTTTAACATTTACCAAATGAATTAAATTTAAACAAAATAACTATTAAGAAAAATATTCAAAAATGTATAAAATCTATATAGAAATAATTACTTTTGTTAGAAAAATTTGAAAAGTTAAGTCTATTGAAATTCTATTCCGAACGTTGATCATTATTATGTTAACTTTGTAAACATAATTTTTTTTGTTAAATAATTATTTGGGTTTTCTAGTTTTAAGTTAGTTTGTAAGCTTTTTTGTTATACCAGCCCATGTACAGGTAACTGCGTTTACCTCAATAGGAATTATTTTTGTAATTTTTTTTCTGGTTAAATAAATCTAAATCTAAATTAAACTTATCTGAATATATAGCGATTTTGGCCGCATCGTAAATAATGATTTTTGATACGAGCTCATATTAAACTGAAATTCAAATCTCTTGCAATATTTGTAAAGTCAAAGATTTAATTAAATCGCTTAATTTTGAAAAGCAATAATTTTTACTAATTCATAAAATATGTGGCCAAAGCTTAAATAAAACTCCTTCGCACGCATATTTCAAAGGCAAGCTTACAAGCCCTTCTTCTTTTAAATTAAAATTTTTCTTGTAATATTGAGTAATATTTCACTGCACAGTTCGCATCATAATACCCTTTAATTGGCAAATCCTCAGGCGTTCTCAGAAATTATCAATTATGGCCTACGCGAAAGTTAATATCTATCCATAAAGTTAAGAATACTTAGTTTATTTTCGACGAATAGTTTTCGAAGAATCTCTTGATTAGGTATGTACAATAAAAATGCCGACAGCGATGTCGAACTGCCGGCGAACAAACATTCTTTTGTGCTTAATAAATTCTTTGTGAACTTATTCAGTACCCTTGCATTACTGATGTTCAGTAATTTTCCCTTTTTATTCCCTCATCTGCAAATCCATTCTACAATTTAAAATCCTTCTATACCTTTGATGTTTTCAAAAAAATCTTTCGCATTATTAGAATAAAAGAACATGTTAAAAAACTCATTTCGTCGTTTTTAACCAAGAGAAGTACATTTTACCTTTTGCTAACGAACATAAGCATATTTTAGCTTTTTGCAAGGAAAACTATAGCGCAATTAAAATTTTCCTCGAAAAAATGGACTTTTAGGCTTTTACAAATAAGAAAAGCACATTAGGGAGTATGGTCGTTTTGTTTAAACATATGTGCTTTTTAAGGGGGACTTCACGAAACGTGCTTTTTTTGCTAGAATCTATCGAAACGTGCTTTTCTTGGCAGGGAGCTACGAAATGTCCTACTTTTTTTCGTTATATTAAAATTGTGCTTTTTGATTTAGGAGCGACGGTTTGCTTGTCATTTAATGAATTAATTGAAAAAAATGCACAAACGTTGAAATGATAAAGTAGAAAAAATGTTCTTCTTAATTACAAGACCAGATTTGTCAAGATCAAGACGAATAGAATATTTCAGTTTGTACACGGAGAAAAGACGTATAATGAGCAGCAGCGAATAATGCAAATCGCATTTAAATTAGAATTCTAGACTCGCGAGAATAGGCGCGTTTTTCTTCATTATCTTCAGTTGGACACATCCAATTACGTCGAGCCCGCGCCCCTACCGCGCGGTGCATTAGTACAGCGAGACGTTGCCGCCCCTTTCGCCCCGAGTGAATCCAGCTTACTTACGCGTGGCCGCCTTTTTAAAAACAACAGTGCTCGAGCGGTCTGTCGGTCTGTTTACCTCGCCACTTCGCCCGCAGCCTGGGCACGTCGCACTGGACGATCGCCACTGATTAGCATGCGGAAATAATAATTATATATAGGTATATAAACAAGTGGGGAACCCGTGAATGATTCGCCGGGGCCGCGGAGATAAAACGCAGTTGAATATTATTTTCGTACGCAAGAGCAATGGCTGCTGTTAATTTATGAGGACAAAGGCAGCTACTTTTTAATTTTAGAAAAGTATGCTAATCAGATTTCACGAAGGAGAGTTTAATTTGAAGTACATTTAAAAGACAAGTTTAAACTTTAAGAAAAAACATGTTTCTTTTCTTAATTAATTTTACGAATATTTTATACAATTTTTTCTTTTGTAAATACATCCTTATACCTATTGATATCCGCAAAATAGTATAAAAATTTCAGATAAATTTTACGAGCACATAAAATGAATTACTATCGCGCAAGTACTAAAATATATATTTTAAGATAATCTGACGAGAACATCAGGCTAAGAATATCTAAAAATAGAGCACCGTTAATAACCGTTCAATATTTAATTCAAAAGCGAATGAAAAGAGCAGGTATTTACGAAAGAAAATTTTTCCTCCCCTAAATTGTCCATATTAAAAGACGAGAGGGAACGTCAAATAAGCAACCCCATTTTTCTAGGCGCGCATTTTTCAACTCACCCT
>JAXIUT010000001.1:7483305-7507882 GCA_035586675.1 Eurytoma californica
TGTCCATATTAAAAGACGAGAGGGAACGTCAAATAAGCAACCCCATTTTTCTAGGCGCGCATTTTTCAACTCACCCTCATTACTTCCTTTCGCGCGTCTAAAACTCCCCCCTTACTTTGGACAATCGCGCATGACAGATTAATAAGCCGCGCTCGCTCCGTAATCTCGGCGAAATTCTAACAATTTCCCGGGCCACTGCAGAAACTTTCGTCCCGGGACACTCCTTAAAGCCGTTCGAATCAAGCGCCTTTAAATATTAACCGCTTGAAACTATCGAGGCGCGAGAGGCAAAGAGGGTAAGCGACTCCGGTATACATAATAATCAAGCTCGAAGCTCTCGAGGCAATATATTCGGAAGAGGCTTGACGGACATGAAAAATTGGAGGCGTCGCGCTGTATAATGCAGAGCGAGTCAGTGGCGCGCGAGTCGAACGGATCGGCACTTTTTTGCTTTATGGGATGGGAAGACGAAGTGGCGTTCCTGCAGCCGTCGTATTGCTTGTAATTCACTGAATGCACCATTTGGTAGATGAGACCGATAGACCTTCAGAAAATTAGGTTTGCGTTTATTTTTCGCTCGATTGCTTGATGCGCTGCTTATTTTTTAGGGGGATTATTGATTACAACGGCTAAGTAATTATTTATAGCGAGAAAAACTGAGTGACAGTTTAATTGGATATTTTCTACTATTTGGGTTGGAATAATACTGAATTAATTAATAGCTATTTGATAAAGTACATACTTATTGCAATAATAATAAAGTAGTTCTTTTTCAAGATGTATAGATCTTTAAAAAATTCTTATTCAATCCTGACTATAAAAATTATTTCATGATGAATCTCTATAGATAATTATTTGAAATATCAAATAAGTCTCCGCATTATCTACAATACTAAAGTTTTCATTTACTATTTTTTTCGTCTCACAGTAGACATCTTTTTAATACATATTATCTAACATTATCAAATGTTAGTTAAGTACGTTAAAATTTTTTTTCTGTATAAAAGTCTTATATCTTGAGGTCTTATACCTTAAGACAATAAGGATGTAACGCAAGCATCTATAGGTAGCAACTGTATAGCTTTAAGACGTGATCTGCATAGAAAAGAAATTTAGCTTGCCTTGGCAATTTTCACGGGATTAAAAGATGAAGTGCCACCTCCAATAATGCCTCCTCCTGCAATATATCAATCGTAGAAGCGAGGAAAGTTCCGCGGAGCAAAAGTTATATTATTTATTTTCGCTTACTTCGCCGCGGGAAAAATATGCAGCAGCCCCGAATCGAACTTGTCCGCCCGAATTGAACGCATCACGACTCCTCGATCCAGCCGAAATAACTTTGGACACGAGATCACCCCACGAGTTTGTCAGAACTTCTTCTGCAGAGGAAATAATGCAATATACCTATAACTTCGGAAAATATACGTTAGCGGGGTTATGACGCTTTCGTGGATTAGTGGGTGTAATTCTTTGTTCGAGGATCATTGCTATAGTAGATGTTTATTCCGAAAGGGTTATTTTTTTTCGTTAGATTATTATTATTGCGTGGGAATTTCAAAAAAGCGGTTGTAAATTAATATTCTTAATTAATAGCGGTTGGATGATTCAACAGTGGATATGTATGTGAATTTATTCCATTAAATAAATATGAGAATATGTAAAATGTTAATTTTACGTATTATACGTTTCGATAAATCGTTGGAAATAAATTCTTTCGTTAAAGACTGTCTTGTAATATGGAATTACGTGGCGTTCAAAGTAAAATTAACTGAATGTATTAAAATAAATTTATGAAAATTATTCACATCCGAAGTGAAAAGATAATTTTCACATGAAAAATCGTTTCCTCAAAAATGAATAAAAAGTGTTTTTATCATCGAATAAAAATTACATTTTTCGCGCGATAAACACAATAAAACCTACGCCCTCCACGTGAAGTATATTAATATTCCCAGTACCCGTACCCCAGACGCGCTTTTTTCCCCGCCGGTGAATTAAAGCGACCGCCGCAAACAATAAGAACACGCGCTCGTCTCCACTTCATGTTTAAAAGAAAAAGTCACCCCGGGAGTGTCTGGCGAGCGGAGACGTCGCGTCGCGTACGTTGCCCCCGCTCCCGGCTTTCCTTGTTCGCTCGAATTTTCGAAAGTGCCCCTGTCGGCTCTTATCCGCGGGTGAACCGTAGCCGCGCGGGGCATCTGCATTCGAGCGGGAATCGATCGGCCCGAGGCCCGATGGCTCTCACCGGGACGTGTCACCCACTCGTCCGCCCTTTTTTTTGCGCCCGCGAAAATGAAAGTTCGCGCGGACAATACGCCGTGGGCTGCTTTTATGGTCGGTCTCGTGACTTTGCTCGAAGGTGACGAGGTAATCCCCGATAGGGCCAAGTCCTTTCCCTCGTGGGCCACTGAAATTAGTTTTTTTAATCTCTCGACTTTAGTCCCTTGCTTTTTTAGAAAACACGTCACTCCCTTCTTTCGCGTGCCTTTTACGTATGTATCTGGAACTCTCTCTTGACTAAGAAAAATTTCGTATCGCTATGGGTCTGCTTGCGTTGACCACAGCACCGGATTTTTGATAAGGCAAGAGTTATTTTGACTTCATTAAAAATTACCCGTAAAAATCCTTATCGGGCAAAACAAAACGGATTTCACCTTCGCCCGCTCGTAAAGTGCGTAAATGTCCTAAAAATAGTAAATATATGAAACCGCACAATTTAACGCGTGACTCACGCATCAAGATAAAAGGGAATAGAGAGAGAGAGCGAGCCTCGATAGTGCCAGTGACCCTCGGGCAGTCCAGCGTCCGTGCGAGTCGCGATAGTTCAATCATCCTCGCGAGTTGTCGATGGTACGTGCGAGAAAACTTCCCATTTAATTGACCGCCGTAATCGCACTTAGCCACAAGGTGCTCCATTTTTTTTCGTCTTCGATTTAATTAGATCTAAAGTGAGATTTTCGACATGCGATGCGATAATTTGAAAATACGGCGCGGGATATCCTGTTTATTATGAACATCAATGTCGCCGTGGGTCTAGGTAGCTATAAATTATGATTTAAGAAATGCTTTTTGATTAAAAGTTTGGTAGGTCTACTATAGCCTTTTGATCATTTTAGAACGATTTGCTTTTCATCAAACGACGAGATAGGGAATTTCTGTAAGTGGTATAAGTTCGACTTGGGTTAGACACGGTGATTCGAAATAAATTTATCAATTTAATAAAGCAATTTGATATTAAAACTCACTCTACTGGAATTAACGAAATTCAGAATTATAACGCTTTTACCGCATGTCATTTTTGTAGCGTTGCATCGAAATAATTTATGATCCTTACATGCCGAAATTATGCTGATGATAACTTTGATCGAATTTTAGGATTTCACGGTAGTTGCGCATCATCGCACGCACACGTGTAAGTTGACGCATGTCAGATTTGGGACGGTATACCATTATACGGAATTAGATCCACTCATAAGTGTACTGATACGCGTTTCATTCATCAAGCTTCACGCCAACTACATACGCAGTTCCTATTCCCGCGTTTATAGAACAGTCGCTAACGCGAGGTGTTTCAGATATAATCTATCGAGAGTGAAACTCTTTTCGTTTGATAAATGCGTAATAAAAGCACCCACTTTACCTTCGAACGCCTATTTTTTTTATAAAATCTACGTTTCATTTTAATTCGACGCCAAGGTCTGCTTTTATGTTTTGAATTTTGTTTACAATCTGTCATCAGAAAAATTATTTCTGACTTTATCACTTTAATACAGAGAAAGTAAAGTTTAACTTTTGATAAAGCCAACATTATTTGTTTTATTTTTAGTTGGATAAAGTGTCTATCACTCTATTAAAAAAGATTTTTATTTAAAAGGAAAATATTTATTATTACCGAGGCTTTTAAATTCATATAATTTTAAAATAAATTTTTATTCGTTTAAGTACCTTTTAATACACTTTTATTACTTTTTTTTAAGTTTTATTATTCTTTGTTTTCTCCTACATTTATGTTCTAAATTAATCATAAAGTGTTTTTGAAAGTGTAATGGGCCAAATAAATACATAAAATCATACTCCAAGGTTCAAAAGGTTGCAAAACCAGAAACTTCCTTTATTTTAAACATAGGTATAATAACCTATTATTCCGTACAAAATCTCTTTGAAGTACATGCATCGGCTCCAGACCTATACAGCGACTCGCGAATTTTTCTTCTACCTCAGAGAAATTCATATTCATCGCTTTAGAGAATGGGTGGCGCATACATTGCCAGGATTATCAGGCGGACTCGGCGGCGGCAGAAGATGGGGGAAAAGGCTCCCGCGTGTTTGACGCGGGGATTAGCCGTATTGTTCGAGACGCTTCTCCCTTAAACTCCTCCGTTTTTCGCGATCATTGTCGCCCGAGATTATTCCTTGGTCCGCGCGTCAACGGAAGTGCAGGTACATGACGTTTTTCTCTCTTTTTTTTTGCTCAACACATTCAATTATTTAAACGGAAATTACATTGTCGCTGACTCCTTGAAATTCCAGGCGCGCGTTGGATTTTAACGCTTATTTGCATTAGATCCGCAATGCGCATGTTTCTGAAGCTCGGATGCAAAATTTTGCGGCGGATGTTTTGTGCATTTAAAGCGAGATGCTGCCCCGGGATAGTTAAATAAAATACGATGATTTTCCGAATACGATATTAGATTATCGCGTATTTCATGAATGTCATTGAATTTCAGAGCACGGCTCGGTTTCGCATATAATACACTTTTCAATAATTTAACGCCTCACGTGACATTAATCTTCCGCGCGCTTTCGCAATTTGTTCGAAACCGTTTATTTCGAATATAATACGTCCCCTGACTAAAGGGGAGCTCCTTTTATTTCTTTAATTAATCGAATAGTCTTAATCAGTGAACAGTGGGAAAATTGGATGTTTGATAAAACGACGAGAACAGATCGATAGTACAGGTATTTGCATAGGACGGACTTAATAATGTCATCCTATTTCATTTCCTACTCGCATTGTTATTGGTTATAATTAGATATGCGGTATTATGCAAAGTGGGGACGAAAGATATTCCCTGGAGAGAAAGAGACAAAATCGCTTGCTTTAATTAATTTTTTTTTATCTCACCTCGCACTTAAAGACGAAAGTTTAAATGTTTCATTTTTAATGAAATTAATTATGACCGCCATTATTAGGTGTGAACTTTTTTTAGCATAAAAGGTTGGATCAATTAAAAGCACAGTGAAGGTTTTATTTTAGTTAATAGCAGACCTCATGCAATGGTTAATTCAATGTCAGGTTTGCCCCGAAGTAGTGAACAGCAGTGACCTTAAAATGTGCATTGCATTTAATTTCATTTCAATATAATGTAAAATACACTATAATCTTATTTAACTGTAGGAATTAGCATAACGGTAGATTTCAAGGTATATCAATTTCGAATCGAAATTGATTAAACAAAGCGCAACACTACAATATGCCAGCTTTAATTATTCAATTACCCTGATGGAAAATTGTGCGGGAGTGCACAATTAATCGGACAAATATAGGTATAGGCATATACATCCGTGGCAATCCGCGTCGGTAATGCAGCGCGTCATTGTTCCCTTCCAAACAATCGGCCGGATAAATTTCGTCACCGATAAATTCCCGGCGTTCCTACTTCAACAGATTTACGCGGTTCAATGCTGCGCGCCGCGACTGCTGATCGACGATGAATCGGCGCCGGCGCTTTGCATTCGAGGGGGGCGGGGCGAGCTAAAAAAACGGCCACCGTTCCGCGATTTACGAGGCTCTAAATCATGTCCGCGAGGTTGTTTAACTCGTCGTAAAAACACCCCGGGACTATTTGCGCGTGCTGCCTAGCGGGTGCGGGGGCGGATCGATTTCGAAAAAGTGCGCGCGTCGTGAGAATGAAATCGCCTCGTTACTTACCTTCATCGCGGTGCTTTATTGAAATTCGCCCGGGAGTAAGCAACGAGGCCGTGAATTTTTGAGAGGGGCTTACGTAAAAGTTGGATGACGTGTTATATATACAGTCGGTGACGTAGGGATTAGAGGGATGCACGGGAGAGGTTGAGACAAGGGAAGTTTATTTTTGAGACGGCGTAGCTTATAATAAAAATGCGCGACGGCGCGGTGTCGATGAAAAGTAATCGATATCGGTGGGTATTTTGACGTAATTGTCTGTAAAAATAACTTCGCGCCTGCTCAGTTTACGCTGCAAGAGCGCGTAATCGACCGATTAAAGCTATTGAAACGAGGAATCATTAAAGAACAAAGGATCGGTTCAGTGAGCAGTCTGATTAAATTATCATGGAGAACGTGTCTTAACTCGATCTGACTAGTGCAACTAAATAAAGCAAGGAATGCCAAAGGTACGACTTCTCTATAGATATGATTACTCTATACCTATATTTATTTCAAGATTATCTCTTCGTCTGAAAAATTTCACCTGTGTTAACGGAGAAAAATTCCAAGAAAAAGTATGATAATTCTGACACAGTCATCGATAATCTTTATCCGAAAAATTATTACACGATAACAGGTGAACCGAAACAATTGCTTACTAAAATAAAAAAATAAAGAATTTTTAAACTGACAACACTATTAATCTTAATAGAGTACTTAGCAACTTTTCTATCATTTTTTTTTTATTATGTGTAACAATTGCTTACACCGTAAAAACGACAAATAGGAAAATATTGACTAGCAGTGAAAACGAGCGCGTTATCTTGCTAATTGTTTTCTAATCACCTGCAGCAGCATAGAAAAATGGTACAGATCACTCAAAGAAGTAAAAAATTAACCGACTCTTTAAAACAAATTGCAGCGATGTCAGTGTGTCCGAGAAAATACCGTAGGGGTAAAAAGAAGGAGGGGAGAGGTAGCGAAAAGCTCGTCAACAAACCTGTCATCGGCGGGGAGATCGATAAGTTCATATAAAATGAATAAGCGATTTCACGACGAAAACACTCTTGAGGCTCCGGAGGCGGGTCGACTTATCGCTCGAGGAAATTACGATACGCACTGGGTGAGAGTTCCGCGAGCACCTCTTTGTAAATATAACGATTGTAGCTTACGGTGGGGGGATATTTTGAATGAAAATAATAATTATTAAATAAAATATAGGTGGATATATAACAAGATTTAAATGCTAACAAGATCTGAAATCTTGAATTTCTCTAAGGGTCGAGTTTTTTACTTGAGTAAAAAGGAATGCATCGGAGATTTAATGTCCCTCCTACTTTGATCTCTTAATCTAGGGCCGTGGCACAACGGCGAATCAAGATTCTAGATATAGCGCGACCCGGGTGTTTTCACGGTTACCGCCGGCTAAATGGAACTTCAGCACTGCCGGTGTAATTACTTTATGTATGCGACTCTACAAGGGTGAATACCAATATCGCGCCTTTGATCAGCGCCGCTGTCGATCTACTTTAAGGCGCCTCTTGTGAACCCCGGAAAAATTGCCTTTTTATAATCGATGCGAAATATCGGTGTATACCACGGAATTCGGGGATACGCGTTCACGGTTCAGTGTTGAACACGTGTCTACTCTATATCGTCTATAAATTTATTTATTGAGAAATATTTACGACTCTTAAGAAGAATTTTTAATGCGTCTCTACCCTCCCTATATATTACACTAGAAAGTCGTAATTTTTCCGCAACATTTTTTCCCCGCGCGTCTCGTCGAATTCACGTTTTTCTACTTAAAGCATAAAAATTGATCGCATAATGCGAAACGTGCAATCTCCCATGACATTTAAACGACCGTTTTAACAACCCATGCATTAAAGCCATACGATTGTAGTTTAATGAGATATCGAACGATTAAGTCAGGTGAATGCAGCTATTCACAATAATGCGTATATCGCATCGTAGCACGCGCGCGGCCGAACACCTGTCGCGTTATTTTCCCCTTGCCGGTACAAACGACTCCTGTGCGACAGCCAAATCCAATAACCGACGGAAGAAGAAATGGAACGAGCCTCTCCCTGCAGGCAGCCTCCGCCGGAATATTTTCCACGAGCCGATCCATCACCAACTCCCGGCGATCCATCGCCCCGGTGACTATTCGAGAAACGGAATGTCGACTGCTCGCGAGGTTCTAAAACGAGGGCTGACGGTGGCGAGTTGCTGAAACTGCGGCCAACTGTAATAGCGGGGTCGCGATGATGTGGATCAGGTTAGCGCGCCTCGGGGCGCCGATCGATCCGGCTAGTACGGCGCGCCTATCAGCTTCTAGCGTTTCACATCGTCTCGGATTAATTTGTTGTCCCGCTGATCGATTGGCTTTCCGCGAAACCAAGGTTTCCATCTCCGGGGGAGCATGCGGTCGGGCTTTTTTCCCATCGCCTGGATAGTGTTTCGACGTTCGTTTGGCACTAACGACCATTTTTTCGAAATGAGAATTCGCTGTCAGTATTCTAGTGATAGGGATAAAGCATTTTTCCAGATTTTTTTTCTTTTCGTCTGTTAGCGAAAAAAATTTCTCTACGAGAAAATGAAAAATAAAGTATTAAAGTTAAAGGAGGATTTTTAAATGCAGGTGTTGTAATTGCAAAAGGTAGATGCAGAAATAATGTTAAATTACAAAAAGTAACTTAATTCATTTAAAGCTAATTAAAATAAAAATTCTGGACGAGTTTAAAAGTTAGATTTAGTGTCATACTTCAAGCCATTCTGAAGTAAAAGGAACAAATGAAATTTGATACATTTAAAGTTATAACTGAATTAACCAAGCTAAAGTTTGTCTTTAATTAAATCTTAAATATATTATTAACTTTTACTCAGCTTTCAACGTGTTACAAAACCTTCATAAACAATATGAATTTACATTTCAAATGAAATTTACTTCACAATCAAATTTTTATACCAATTAATTTTTTAATTATAAAGTACTTCATTAAATAAATTTTGAATAAATAACTAACTATTAAAGAGAAAGCAATAAAGGAAAATCAAACACTTACAAGAAAGTAAAACAGCACTCTAAGAAAGAATGCACTGCAATGAACAAAGTTCTGATACCCCCATAGTCAAAAGTTAAAAATAGCCCCTGCCCCAACCCGACCAGCTGAGGTCCATTTGTTGCCCATCATCACCACTCCACAATGACTGCACAGCGACTCGTGAAATTAAAAGCCCTGCAAGTTTCCCCACAAAACTCTCACCTCGGCCGTCGGCGTGCGCGATTTACGAGCTCGCTCCTTGTTTTCCGCGCTTTTGCATAAAACCCGGTTGCACGGCGTAGTGATTTTTTTTCATACCGTCCCCGGGAAATCCATAGGGCGAATAGGACTGGCTCGCGAAAATTTTCGCGAGCAACTATAATTGCGGCTCTTCCGCTGTGAAATTGCAGTGTTTACTGCTCGGAAATTCGAAACTCGTGGGGTTTGGTGTCGCTTTGCTTGATTTATGTGCCGCCCTGCGATTGTGAAGATTTTCCGCGCTGCGCAGATCCAACGCGAATTTATGTTCCCAGGCTGGATTTGTTGCTTTATTTTTTAGAAGAGCCTTTTGATCGAACGCTGTGAGTTATAAAGTGTGTAACTGAATAACATTTTACGATCCGGATGGAAATTCAATATTCCCAGGTTACATATTGACAATCTTTATAATCAAAAACTATACTATATATGTTATGGTACAAGTGAAAAGCTAAAAATTATTGTCGTTTGCGTATCATAATTCATTTAGATTGTTATATTCCTCTACTTTTAAATGTCTAAAAAGTTTATAGTTAATACGCGAAGGCCTCGTAAAAGCTTCTTTATACTATTGTAGGGTAAAGTATTCTCAAAAGGAATGACGCAATAAATTTTTTAATCAAATTAAAGCATCATAAACACTTTGAACTTTAAGATAAAAAATTTTTAAGATTTAAACAAGATGAAATGTGATAAGAGATAAGATTTTTCAAATAAACGACTATCAGTTTAAGGTCAAATTTTTTAATTGCCCATAAGTGGCCGGCGATGTTACAGAGCACTAACTATTCTCGCACGTGGCTTCAATGTAATCATCTTTTTCGTGATAGCTTCGTATTAACCTACTATCTATTCAGCTTCTAAGAATTAAGCTATAAGTAATGTATTCATCAATAAGTTGATAAATGAAGCACCTTCGCAGATAAAAAACATATCGATCTTACCCGGCTTTTATACTTGACGAATTTGATTGGAGATAAAGAATCTATTAAGTAAATGAAACTGCCAGTACTGACCTTCGTGGCTGTTATTTGATTGTGCAATAGTAATTTAAACTGATAAGGGACATCTTTATTACTCCCGATTGATGAGAATACGATTATTAAATTTGTATATAACTGTTTTTGCGTTGCGATGTACATCTCATTTTTAACAGACTTTCCTTATAACACATGTACGTTAAAGACCCAGTAAAAAAAATAATAATTCAAGACGAGAAAATTAGTGACAAGCAATTACATAGATAACCAATTTTTATCAATGTAACAAGCCGGAATTAGACGGCAATTTACGAAAATGGAGTCTTGATTTCTTCAATTCGGCGTAGTCGTATAACTACCATCATCGCAATTCCCAAAAGCCCTCCTTCAACATCGTTAATCATCATAAATTGATGAGTCTAGGGCTCCTAATTACCCTCAAACACAAGCGATTTGCTCTCATTATTCTTAGGCTTAAAGGATCCCATCTTCTGCCGCGAATACCTGCGTGTCGCTGTACTTTTGAAGTTGATTTCCTTTTTCTGTGATAAAACTAATGCTATCGATTGCTTCTATGATTTGGCGGAAACCCGCCTACATCCACGTGAGTAGGTGTTTCAGAAGAAAATTTTTCTGGGATTTTCAATGAGAAACTTTGAGATTGGCTCCGAGATGCAGCTTACGGCTAAAGGTGTAATTTAAATTTTATCAGTTTTCTACTTACACTAAAATCCAACCGCGTTTCCCTGCCAACGAGCTGCAGCGTAAAAACGGAATAAATATATCTTTGCATTTGATCTTCTTTTAGAATTTTCTGGAAAGTAAAAATCAGATGAAACTTCTACCGCGCATATCCGAACAAACAACAGTATAAGCTCCAAAATTCATTTAAAAATTCACCAAAACACTATCAGCGCGCAACAAACAAAAAAATTCCTTTATTGACTCCACATTCCTCTTTAATTTGATATTAGCGTCGCTTCAATGCTAGTTCGAGTTCCACCGAATGGAAAATAGTGATTAAAAGCGCCGAACTGCAAAACAATGCAGCGCCGTACCTCGACATCATCCGGTGAAGTCGAGCGGTCATCAAGAGACGATTGTCCACGAATTGCGCGAAAAAAGCTCGTTCCGTATGAATCATTCATGAAAAGGCTGGCAGCGCGCTTACAGGCCAATCGGGAGAAGCGGAGTGTTCCACGTGGCGCTGCTGGACTCGGCTTAATTAATTGGAGTAAGGGATGGAAGAGGCCGCTTCCGCGCGGCGCGACGACCAAACCCCGGGCGGTGGGGAATTCTTCGCGGTCCATTTGAGCCGCCTCCCTGACTCTGACGTTGCGCCGATTTCAATTAGTGCCACCATGTTCACCGCCTTTCGCGGGTGGAAAGCGCTGGCTAGCTTTCAGGCTGGTTTCCGCTAATGCAATGTAAGTCTGCCGAGAAATTTAGAGCGATTGGTATCGACAGCTTGATGTGTGGAAATTTTTTATTTTTTCGCTGGCTGATTGGGCTGCAGGAGAATTTATTTATTAACGATTTTGTGCGCGGAAATCACTGCTGCGCGAAAAATTGCAATAGTAAATTTTAATGTCTTCACAGATCGACATTATTGGAAAAATTTCTTCAAGTTTCTTGTAACAATTACTATAACCGGAGTAAACTTTACAAGAAAAACGTTAAAATTTGTTTAATAAGGTTAGTCTGTAAGACATTTCATTTCTTTATCGTAAAATTAATTTATTTATTTACATAACAAACATTTTTTTAGGTAAAAAAAAAGAAATGACGGGCTTTTAACAACTGGAGTTAATTCTTGCAAAAGTTATCCATTTAGCTGACGTCAATAGAGCAGCTTTTTCACCACCTGGCCGCATAAAGCCCTCCATTAGCAGAGAAACGCAAATGTGCCACAATAAGAGCGTTTTCTTTTTACGCCCGATGAACGGCACAAAATGAATTACGAGGCTTCGCTCCGCAATGACAAAGTCGTGGGTATAGCCCAATGGGGCGGTCGTAACTTTAAAATCGTTCTTCGGGGTGACAACGAAAATTTCAAAGTCTCGCGAGAAAGGGACGTCGGGTGTACAATACATAAATCCGTTTAGATTGAAAAGGGTGTAAGGGACAATAACGATTTATTTAGCGCTTAATGGAGACACCGGATATAAGTATGTTAAGAAAACATTGTCCGCATAATAAGTTTTTCCAGCCCGACAGGAAAATCGATCCTTTCTCCGTAATTATTAAGGAAACAAGCCGCGTGCTTTGCACGGTGAATATTATCTTTTGCCTCCAGGGAAAGCCTTTATAATCCTTGGGAAAGTACTCAATGGTTTTGTACTTCTTTCACTGTCTCTTAAGTGCGCGATTATTCAAGTACGAAATTTTCATTCCTGAAAATAGCAGACAATTTCTTTGTAAGATAATTACATGGAGCCAAAAAGAAGGGAATTGCACGAAATGAAAAAAAATTAACTGCCTTTTGCTAATGGCGTGGGCTTTTAACCCCTAACGGCGCTCAAGAGCAAATCATCAATATGTTAAATGGAGGGGAGTAAAGTCATTCACTGCCTATTTATATTTAAGCCACCGCCATATATATTCCTTTTTTTCCTGCAATCCCCTCGTAGGAAACACAATAGCCGTGCCCCACTCGTCCGTTTCTACTTGCGTATCAGTACCGCGTAGAAAGCGAGCTATTAATATCACTTAGCTTGGCGAGCAACGATTTTTCCTGAATACACAAAACCATAAAAAATAATCCGTTTGAGAGCGCCGCGATGCGCTCGGGCGCAAAATCGCAAAAGTAAAACCGTCAGTCTTGGAAAGTCCACTCGAGCCGCTGAATGCAGGACGTCCGTAGCGGGGGCTCCCGGACAGAGAGCTTGCACGGAGCCGGCGCGTGCATAATTCAGCCCCGCGGGGGCGGCGGCGGCGGGCGCAACAAGTGCAGCCCCGCGGCTGCGCCCAAATCGATAACTTATCCCGGTGAGAGCGCGACCTCGAGAGCTCGGCGCGTTTGAATTTCAGCGGATAAACAGAAGTCGCTCGAGGATCGGGACGCGCGTGCGTTTGCTCGGAATGATGGAGCGCCTATGTTCCTACGAAGGCGCGGGCGAGCTATAGAGAGGCTTTGCATTCGCCTTTTGCGCCGATGCGTTTGGCTTTTTTCTTTTTTATTTAAATGATGGGAATGGCTTTTATAAGTGATTGAAGGGAATGAGCTGGCGTTTTAATTAGTGGGGATGCGTTAATGGCTTGCTGGATGGTGGAGATCGAGGTAATTTGGTTACTTAATTAGGTTCTTCGATTTCACGTTTGTTTTAAGCGAACGTTTTGTAAAAAGTTGGATCTATTTGAAATGAGGAAATTGTCATTTATTCATATATAAATCAGCAGCAAACTTATGTTTGATAGAGATGAATTACGTCGATTTCTAAGACTAAAAAATTACCCTCATAAGTAACCCAGAGAAAATTTCATTCTAAAAATGTGTCCAACTTTTTTCCTCATAATACCTACCTCATTGCACATTTTCAAATCAGACAAAAGAAGATTATTAAAATCCAAAATGAATATTTTAAAAATTCCTTTAATACATTTTACTTTCATAAGCATTGACTTTTGTGCTTTACTTCTTTTACTTCCTCCGTCTGATCGGGAGGTCGTTTATAAAGTCGCTCAGGCAAAGAGAGTATTTCATTGAGAAAATTTCGCCTCCTTCGGAGAAAAATTTTGCAAAACTTATCTCGCGTCAATTTGACTCGCGTTGCGCATCTTGTATCTCCGTTACTCTACTTTGAATAAAAGCTCGATTCCAATTTCCCCCGTATAGGTATAGATTTCTTACGTTTGTATCGGTAAAAACTTTCAGTTGTAAAGGCCAAAATGGAAAGCGTAAAAAGTCGAAGCGAGTTCCTTGTTATACGGGACAAAGAAAAATATATTTTCCGAGCGCGGCACAATCACAGGCGAAAAAACAAACCGTTTAGAAATCTCATTTATAATGTCAATACAACATCCAGGTCTCGCGGATAAAATCGTCATCCAAATCCAGCTTTCCTGTTGACGTTGTTAATGAAATTGATGGAAATTTAATTAGCCATTATTAAAATTGTTCGGAAAAAATGATGCAAAGTGGTTGAAATTTAATGGAATTAGCGGGTAACTTGATTACACTACTTTCAACATCTGCTAGAGCTTTCAAATGTAATTTTCGACATGACTGATTCTCCTGTACATTGCATTAATCACTCCCCGTCAGTTATATTGTCGTTGGACTGAATGTCACTGAGCGATGTACTTTATTGTTTTATCGTTTCGAAAAAAAAAGTTAACACCCGTTCTTTTTATATATTTCTTTGAATTGCGATATTGATTTTTTAGAATTCTTTGAAAACCTGAAAGAGCGGTGTTATTTCCGCGAGAAATATCACCCAATTCTGTGAAGTAATACTTCTCTTTGAGATTGTATGAAGTAATACTTCTCTTTGAGTTTGTATGAAGTAACACTTCTCTTTGACAAGTTCCTCACATAATAAATTTTTAAATTAATAGGAATTTAAAATTTTGTTATTAACATTGAAGAATTTTTCACAAAACCACTTGGCTAGTTGAGTAATTCATTCGCGTAGATACCTAGTGCAGTTGGTGAGTCATCCTGAAAATCCAGCAACTTCATCAAGCCGCAACCGCACGTTTGAATTATTGTGTCTCCCGCCGCGCCGTTCAGGTTGCAGCTTTGACGATCGAGACGCCGCGGCGGTAACGTCGATCGATCCCACCTGCAGCCTTCGAGCTTCGACTTCAAAGGCGCGACGGCTAATCTGTCCAACTGCCGCGTGCAACCCGTACAATGTCGGCGCGTTGCTATCGGCGGCGCGCGGGGCTTCATCCTCGCCGGGGCAACTAGGTCGGCGGCTGCGATCCAGCCGCGCGCAATCGCCGGCCAGATGGCCGATGCTCGCGAGACGCGCGCAAATGCCCCAGGCGCCGCGCTGCTGCCTGCATGCACTTTTTCTCTCGTTACGGCCAGGAGGCGCGCCGCGGCATTACACTCGAGTGCTCGCAATCTTCCCGAAGCTTTATACCGTATCTTCAAACGACAGCCACCTTTTTTGTTGCTCACTCTTGTCTCGCTTTCAAAGGGCTGCGTTGCTAATTTCGCGAGAGTGATCACGGTACTTTTTGTATTTCGCTGTGTGTTTTTTTTTTCAATATAAAGTTGTGCGCAAATATTCGAACATGGAAAATACAACTCTTGAAAACATTTTTTTTAATTTTAATATTTTTGTATTGAAAATTAAAATATGAGTATATCGATAATGATCAATGTAATAATAATTTATTTCACGATTAATGAAATGTTCATTTCAATGAAAAATTCTCCAACACGAACATACACACTACGTAGATCGCATTGCAGTGTTTATATTAAATGTTTAATCAATGACAGGCTAATAAAAAATTAGGTATCCGTTTAAATATAAATGTTCCGTATCACCTTAGCTCCCGTTGTATAAATAAACAATAAAAGACCAAAAGCTCTCCCAAGAGTGAAATAAAATCCGTTGCACCCTCAAAAGACACATAAATAGACAAACTGCCCGATCGGATCCGTCCCTCTTCTAATAATTAATAATCGTAACCTTCCATCCGAATGATTATCAGTCAGCCACATGAGCGCCACCTCGAGAAAGAAAGGAAGGGAGGTCTCTTATAAAAGACACTTTATGAGCGGCCGGCAATCCTTCTCCGAACCGAAGTGTCCAATGACGAGGGAGGCGGAATTACGGCGCCACCCATCCGTCAATAATTATTAATAACGCCCGCGGGACGCGGCCTCCGTATGTGTGTGTATGTGTACATGTCAGTAAACGCGCGACGTTTTTGCAAGGCTCTCTTGATAATTGTTTGATCGGTCGCTCGGGGGTGCGTCCGGCCTATCTCGACAAATTGACCAGCTGCTCATGGCGTCGCGCAGCTCGTGGCCGGAGTCTTTCGCAAGCGCCCACGTCCGCACTGATATTGCAGCGCCGTTGCATCGATCCCGCGCCTCCTTAAATAGGCTCGCGTCGGGCGATTTATTTTTGTTGATGCGGTTTTTTATTTATCCGTTGCGAGCTTGTGGTATTCCGGGCACCGGCTTCATTAACTTAATGGACTGTTTTTGCTTAGTCGAGTGGTGATTGCACAGGTAACGAGCGATGTTTTACTATTTTTCGACGAATTCATTCGTATGCGTGTAGTTCATTTATTTAAGTAGCCACGTCTGCGTCTCTATTGGCTTCGGCGAGTCGCGAGCTTTTTCGGCGGCTAAATATAGTTGCGGATGGAAAAGGTTAATTTGTTCCTTGATAAGTCCCGTCATGTGCGCGCGCGCCAAAAACATTTTTGCCAAATTGTCTATACTTCACTCGATCAAATTTCTGCTCACGGAAAGGAAACAATTTTAGCAAATTATATCCCCGATTATAGGGACATTAGTCTGCACAACTCAGAAATAAAAATTACGATCAATGGTAAAAAGCTTTCTATTTTTATTCGTAATTGTTTAAAACTAAAAATTATTAAAATTATTCCATATTAATGTAAAAATTTTGTTATGTCGAATATCGAGAAAAAAACATTATAATGTGCACCCACGTGAAATGCACTTAAAAAGAAATATTTTTGCAAAAATAGATTACGCATAGCCCAGCGCAAAATCGTTGTAGAAAAGATTCAAATAAAAAGAACGGGAGTACCTGTTGCTCTATGTCAACTCACAGTATTAAAAGGTCAATCCTAGGGAGCCGCAAGAGCCTTTTCATCAAAGCCATAATACTCGACTGAACTTTAAAGGCCCTTCAGATCCATGAGAAAGTTGCCGCCCACTAGGATGAAATATTTTAGACTAACTCGACGGTATTTCGATCAAATTGTATTTAAAATCTATTTTTTCGCACGTAAAATTAACTAGGCGCAATGTGTTAATAAGTAAAATTTAAAAAATGGGATTAAAATTTAATTTTTGTTTTTCACTATAGAAAGAAACATGGCACTAATATTGTTACTAAACTCGATATTGAGTATATCGGTTTATTGCAATATTGTGAGGCACACGTTAACGAGTAGATGTGGTTATCACAGATTCAATTTTATATGCAGAACGAGTCAGTAACAATTAAACGCCAGTACAATTCATTAATTTCTGCTGGTTGTGAAATTTCACGTTCCTACTGCAGTTTTTACCCTGATCTAATTAGGATAAAAGAGCAATTTTTTCTCCAAAAAAATTTGAGCCACGTAAATGGAAAAGACTAAATAAAAATGAAGTGACGGAGTTTTTTAAAAATCATATTATAAAAGTTCGGGTTTATCAAATACTTATTTGCTTTCGAAAAAACGTAGTTATTAATTATATATACCACACTGAGCGTCTATGAATGTATAACTAGAAATATTTAAAGAAGGTTAACAACTTTTTAAATTTTTATTCAATCATCAGCACCGATTAATATAAAATACTTTCAGCCTTTTTATAAAAAAACAAGGGTTCCTTATCACTTTCTCCCGTATAAGATATATGCGCATTCCCTTACAGTATATTCCCAGGTTAACGCTTTGATAAAACCGCTGAAATATGAATGAGCCGATGAAACGTCGCTTCAATCGTGCGTTGCTGAAGCTACTTGTTATTCTACATCCTACTACGTGAAAAATGTACACAGTGAAAGCCTCCGACGCGCCGGTAAGCTTCGTCGATAAGCGTTTCCGCATTTGTCAATCGAACATATTTCGAGGGCGTGGCTCGAAGCGCATATTACCTCTTGAAAGAAGAAAAAAGTCGAGCGTTAAATAAAAATAAATGCGCAACTATAAGAGAAGATCATTCTATTTGCAACCCCCAGAAGCAATCGTAGATTTTTCCTTGACAGAGGCGGCGCTCCGGAATCCGGGGTTTCTCCAATTTCGCTGTCTCGCGGGAATCCGTTCCCTCGCGCACCCATAAGAGACCCTCGTGCATATGGTAAGCCGAAAATGCGCGGACTATTTCCCGGAGTTCGATTATCGCTCGAGCAGTCCTCCGCTTTCGTCGCCCCATATTTATCTCGTGTCACATCGATTAGGGTTTGGATTGGGCGTGCCTTTTTTTCTATCGCGAATCGAATTAGCGCGACAATCGCGCATCTCTCTGAAGTAGGTAAAACATGGTATATACGCAAAATGTGGCCGTACAAATGTTGACCCAGCGGCGCGTCGCCTTTGGGTAAATAATGAACTTTCTTTGGCACGACTTTTATGTGTCACTTGCAAGAGCGTGATAAATGAACGTTGCGGTGTTTTTTATATCCCCGCCTATTTTTAATGGTCCTTTGTGGAAATCATGACGAGTTGGATTCAAAGCAAGATATTCGCATTCATTTGCTTTGTAAACATAATTATGGTATTCATAATTCAAAAGCGATTTTCAACGAATAATATTATATATTTCTCTATAAATCATCTTTTAATGGCCTACGAATGCTTACGTTTATAGTAGAAAGCATTTGAAATGTTATGAATTTATTTTTACAAAAAGTTCCAACTTGGTAAGTGTCAGAATCAACTGGTTTGCTTTATATACTGCTTATAAACTTTCGGACAAACAGCGTTTAATTAATTCTACATGCATTTTACATAAAGACCTGAATTTCTATGAGTATGTAAATTAATTATTCTGTAATACATACCCACAATGTACTCTCCACAAACCGCTAAGCATACTAACTAATGAGTTTTGAACTGAAACTTTCTGTTAGCCGCAATTTTAGGTGCAGAGAATGGCGTATTTTTTGCGTTTAAAGCATTCATCAATCTACCGTTTCAATAAAAACTCTGAAAATTCATCAATTCAAAATTTGTGCGCAAAATAATTCCGTAAAAACTGTATACATATTCATTTAAATAATATTTATTTGACGACATCAAATGAATATTATTGCGAGTTTAAACGAACCCCTTTCCGATTGAATAATATATTCGCCTCATTTCCAGCGAAAGTGGCAAGTAAATCGCACCGCACATTTAAACACCTCCGACTCTCCAATCAAGCATGGCCAATTGAACAATTATAATTAAATTTCCGGACGAATCGGTATATCTTGCGCGGGGGGAGGGAAATAAGGGAGCAACGGTTCGCCGGCTGGGGGCCGTCGGTTAGCCGCGAAACCGTGGAGAGCATGTGGGCGTATCGATCGACGGGCGGTGCGGCTTGATCGGCCACTCGCTGGGGCAAATAATTAGCGGGCCGATAAAAGCCCATCGATGAGGTGTCGCGTGTCGCCGATGATTTACAGCCGGCGGCTGGTCGCCCGATTCATCATCGCGCGCCCGCCGACGAACTTAACTTCGTTAATCGCTCGGGTGGGAAGGGGTGAGCGGTTGGGCGACGCTGTCCACTCGCGAGAAGCTCGCATCAGCGAAGATCGAAGAGCTTCGAGGCATTAAATATGAGAACGTAGTTTGTTGCGATTCGATGGGATGTGGAGCTTATTATATTTACTTCATGATTTTTACATTTTCTTTGGTGGTTTTTGCGTCATGAAATTAAGGTGATGATTAGATTGTGATAGTATTTCCTATTTTTTAATAAAAATAATAATAAATGCAGAAAAAAGAAAATTAAAAGCAATTAGAAATTGGATTGACTTTATCTAGAACAAGGACTCAAGACTCTGTTACGAGTAATTCATTAATTATTTTCTTTATCTGGATTTCAACAGAATTAACATCTTACCAATGGGAGCACAAGACAAGTTTTAATTAGAATAATTGCAAACTAAATGTAAATTACGTGCTTGCAAAGATAGCAAGCGCGGCGTCTGACTCGAGCGGGTATGTTACTACTTAAACTAAAAGGTGAGACATTATGCTTGCCTCTCATTAGACCGACTGTTTAAATGAAAGTACAAATTTTACTAATTATTAGGTTTCTCCGAATACGCAAAAAAAAAAATCTTAGAACCAGAATACACGATATATTTATTAGGATGATTATAAATAAAACAAGGAAAAAGCACTCAAGACAACGATAAAGCTGCGCGCTCCATCGTAGTTAACATTTATTTACGCAGCCTTTAACGAGCCACAAAAATGTTTAGGATGAACCCAATTAATAATTCGCCAATGACATTAATTATTGGATCACTTGTTCATAAACGTCCGTTCTATTCGTCGGTGCGACAGCGAGTAATCGATACGATCGAGAGCGACCAAGTAAAATAGTTAAACAGTGTGCTCCCCTCATTCGGTAAATCAATCTACGTCTCAGAGTACGAAACGGACAGGACTCGGCAAACGATCGGAGGGCCCGTAACCATTAAACGCGAGTTTACGCGCGTTAAAAGCTCCTAATTTCGGTACCGCGGCGCCCCGATCACATAAAATTTCACGGCGGCCCCCAAGGGCGGTGGGAGTTTTTCGAGGGTTTCGTCGGGGTTAATAGCTTTCGCGTGTCGTCAGGACGAAACGCCGCCACCGGGAGGGCCACTCTAATTCGCCGTGGCAAGGCGCCCTGTACGAGGGGTGCACGCACGGTCCCGCGAGGCTCACAAACTGAGCTCATCCCGGTAATTAACAATCGATCCCCGAAAATCTCAATCCCGCGAATGGACTCCTCCCTCCTGGTGTTTTTTTTATGCCTTTCCGCCGGGGGGACTTCTTAATCGGGCTGATTGATGCCCGAGGTGTGTGCGTATAAAGGAAAGAGAGAGAGAGAGAGAGAGAGAGAGAGAGAGAGAGAGAGAGAGAGAGAGAGAGAGAGAGAGTTAGGACACGTAGTGGTAATGGTCGGGCGGCGGTCAGACGGAATCAGGTCGGCGCTTCGGCGGTGCGGTGAAAAATGATCGGCTCTCCCGATGTGGCTCCATTCTTTTCTGGCAACACACAACTTTTTCCATATTTCACGTGGGACACCGATTAATCCGCGAGACGTGGCGCTGGCGCACCAATGCTGGAGCTACTGATACGAGAATTATTGAGGCTGGCTGTCTTCTTTTGTATCATTCGGGTGCGACAACCTTTTCCGAGTTAATTAAACGTATTTAAAATTATTTAAAAATTGGAAGCAAAACTTGTAAAGATCTGTAAGGTTACGAAGTACGAATTATTTGAATGTGTATATTCACAGGGAATTTTATCTACAATGAGGTAGTTGTAGTTCACTTTCGTATATATATACAATCACTTGCTTGTCATTATACGATTAGTGTAATGGACGCGTAAATACGCCAATACACGCACACGTCAGCGCAGATGTTAATTCCAATAAGTGATGCCTGGAATACAGTCTCCGCCAATCCAATGTGATGTACCACGCTAATAAATTTTCAAATTCCTTAAAAATTCCAAGATAGAAAATATAATGGAAAACTATAAAATATTCAGCGCCGAGTAACCGTATGGTAGAGATTATGCTAATTTTCAATTAACGAGGGTAAATCTTAAAAAATGTTTACTTTTACCCTTCAATTATCCCTTATAATAATATTGTTTTGAGCCCGCAGTGGAAGCTTAAATTTAATTTTGCCTTACAAGATGAAAACATCTCTCTCAATCAATTTTTTTCCTGGAATAGCTAATATAACACGACAAATGGGCTTTTTAAGTTAGGTAATAAAAAAAACGTTCTCATTATTTTCCTCTCATTTTTCATCGTAAGCCAGGGAGATAAGATTACTATCATAAACGGCGCAAACAATTTTTATACTATTTAAGTTCATTTTAATTTGCTTTGAGTGCGAGTAAACTCACATATAAACTAATAATGCTCTTCGATGCTCACGATCAAAGCTTGAAATCAGCTTTTATTGATTCTACGAGATATTGAAATTTATGAATAGTTTATAAGTGATATCGTGCACAATGAAAATGTCATTTTGCTGCACAAAAGCTGGATAAAAAGATCCGATTCAACAGAAATCTGAGAATATTGTCGATGAAATGAAAAGTTCCAAAAAATTTCACGTAAAATGATAAAAACATGCATTGATATCAGTATCATTGAAGGGGCTATGGTACCTATAGCCTTTTTTTCACTGTTTAACCTGCAAAAAAAAGTATTGAATTAAAAATTATTTTAATGTTTGATATAAAAAGTCATAACTCCATCTGGTACATGAGATATCAGTTGTCGAATATTTTGTCCTTTTACGCCAACTGCAGACCACAATTTTTAATTAATTTTATAGCACGCCGTGCGGAAAACGCCCGTTTACCGCACGCTAACCTCAATTTGCATGTGATAAACTGACGTTTTCGCACGTTGTACTATAAAATATCGTACGATACGAGTGCGATAAGTGATTTTCGGACTCGTGTGATTATCACCCTCGCTTCGCTCGGGAGCTAAACTCACGCGAGTCCAAAAATCACTTTTATCGCACTTGTATCGTAATATACTATTAAAGTTTAAAATACTAAGAAATGAATAAAGTTGAGTATACGATAGCTAAAAGAATCGTCTACCTCCACATCGTACAGATCTTCAGAAAGTTTTATTTTTTTTGAAAATGTGCTAACATTCAAATCGTCTGGCCTCTCCAGCTCGAAACGATTCAACGGTAGATTACGATTGCATTTCGGCCTTCTACCAGAAGTTGTATTGCTTCCCTTACGATCTTTATACAAAACTTTATCTCCACTCATTTCATAATTCAATTATTCAAAACGATGCCGAAAACAATGTACATAAATAAATTATTTCAAAAATCAAGCCGGTATGATGCGAGACCTGTCAATTACGAGTAGCTTGGTTTTCTTCACACGTTTGATTGGCACAATACACACTTTTGTATATCTGTGTATTTGAAAAATAACATCTATAGTCATCGAGAAGACTTCCCATTACTCTAGCTCTAATACCATCAGTCAAATAGATGCTCTAAATCTGAACACCGAGAACGCGAGGACGTCTGTTTTGCGCTTGCATATAGCAGCGAGAGGTGCCGCTTTACGATCAAAACTTGAGTTCATACTGATTTCTGACTTATCCAAGACTTTGTCACGTGATTTTTACAGGTACCCTTTAAGCCAAAAAGAAATTTTCTATTTTTCGAAATTTCTAGAGTGGTTTACCCTCTTTCCTTGATTTAAATCTTTGAATTACTTCCTAAAATATTTAATACATAAATTTTACAAAATTCATTATTTTGAACGTTAGATAAAAGTTACATTTTTGTAAAGGTAGGAACTATTTTATGTTCATATATTTCTAGATATACTAAAGAATACTTCAAAGCAATAAAAAAAATTTCGATTTTTCGATAAAAATTGGTAGAGTTCCCCCCTAACTGATTAAAGGAAAGCATCACATTTTCGAATACCTTACGGAAAACCTCGTCTGATGTAAATTTTTTATTCAAATGATATTAAATTTGTTACCTGCAATTCTGTAGAATGAACATAGAATAATTGTTATAATAATAAATACAGTATTCCAGTCATGTTGTTTGTTGACCGTAGCGACACCAAGAAACATAAATATTATTGTTTCGGAACTGCTTGAAAGCATTTTCATTGTATATTTTATTGTCGTGTGAGATTTATAAGAAATATTTGATTCAACATAATTTTTCATAGTGATGCCACAAAATGTAATCCTAAAAATAATAAAAATAGTCAGTAAATTTCTTCTGTATTTTATTATTGTGTAATTCTGATATTTAGTTTAACATATTGGTTTGATTAAACAATTTGTACGTATTCACAATGAGACAGGTAAAACATAAGGATATTGGATGATAAGGGTTGAGTTAATGAGTAGAATTTGACTAAAGTTTAAATATATATGGCCTTTGTCATCTCGCCTGTGAAAAATTTTTTTTTTTGCTGAAAATTGATTGACATGTTCTTCTCGGAGTTGTGAACCTCTGTGAATTTTTTTAGATTTTTTGAGCATGAATTTTCGACTAGCACCTTCAAAGTGTCAGTTTTTCAGCATTTTCCAATTTTTTTTATTTTTATCCTGATTTTCCTCCTAAACTATACATTTTAGCAAAAAAGTACTAGACACTTTTTTTTAGGAACAGAGCTATATTTTCAGAAAATTTGAGTAAAAAAAGCTATAACTTATCTCTTTGATGATAAAAACTAATTTAAAACCTATATTTACAGAAATGGAAGAGTGTTCTCCGAGCTACCACTTCACAAAAAATCAGGTAAATAGTTTTTGTACGTACGAATACTCTCCTTCAAGTTTTCGAGTGATGCGGGCCTTTGTTTTTTTTTTAAATGTTCTATGTTACTCAGATCTCTCTAGAATAGCTTTTTATATACTAATAGAAGGTTTATTCGCCAATAAATTTGTCTACCGGTATAATTGTATCATATGGGCTTTTGAATTAATATAACTATAAGTTAAT
>JAXIUT010000001.1:7507982-7521313 GCA_035586675.1 Eurytoma californica
TATGAATACTTTTTGAATACTATAAGTTTTTATTTATTGCGGACATTTAAGAATTCTTTATGAATTCTTTTTTTTTTTCAAAGTGTGCTTATCGGGATCATATCTTTTAGTTGTTGTCAGTATGATGAGTGGTTAATGTTTTTTTTATTGCTACTATTGCAGTTTATTTGAGAGTAACCTGCAAGAAAAATTTCCACGGGCTCCGGATTTAATTCAATGTAAAAAAATATTGTTTAATTTATCATCGTGTTTTTAATTACAGATTTAAATAATTTTTAAAGTAAATTACCGAATCCAGAAGTTTAGATCAATTTGTACGCAATTACACCGCCTATTATCTAATTCTTATATACTTATCTTTAATTCCTATTTAATCTAAAAAAAATATTATTTATTCAATTGCTGTTTTATTTAACTATAGTGGCAATTAATAAATTATTAAAAAATATTACCTAATTCAGAAAATTAATACCTAAACCGGGTCAAACATGACCCCGGCTTTATCATTAAATTTTACCCAATATCTTATTCTAATTTATCCACAAAAAACAATAGAAACAATTTTTCACGATCGTGCTTTATCGACTAAATACTAAAAACGAACGTGGGAAATGAAATTCATTAATCATTTCCCACGCCCCAAATGAAAATTAAATACTCACTGTTGCTATCTGCACGCGATCTAACAATCATTGGTTCTCATTTTCTCAGTGCGCTAACTCGCAGGTTCTAAAGAAGCTCGCACATACATATCCGTAAACAGCGTGCATATTCACTCCACAGCGCAGCCTCTCATACATATTACGTGTGAAAACAAAACGGTACAAATAATACACATATGTACATACATATATTTTTTGTTATTTGTTCTTTAAATCTTTACACAATTGTATATACATATGCATGCATAAGTAGTATATAACACGTAGGTGCGCGCGCAGCGTTGGACCTCGCCGACAGAAGATACACCGCACGGCGGCTGCGAGCGAGCGGTGTGTACATACCTACAACCACAGCGTAAACGTGCGCTTGTATGCGGTGTCACCGCGAGGATCGAATTGCTGCGGGCTACGCGTGGATCAAAGATATAATGGAAAAAGATGAGCCGCTGTGGTCGAAGATCGCCTTGCGAATGTTGATGAACGCCGTCACCCACCCGTTCGATTACGCCAAAGTTTTAATTCAGGTTAGAGCCCTCCGCCGTAACTGTTCCTCTCTCCCCCTCGGCACCCAGGCCGTAAAAAAAGACTCGCTGGCCCTCCCCCGTACTCGCGCTCCGTCTCTCTCGCACTCGTGCGCCTCTGCCGAGGTGTGGCGAGGTTATGCCGTTTGCTTAGAATTTTTTTTTCTCACCCTGACACTGCTTAATTTGCGAATTTTTACTTCTTTTTAGATAGGATATGAGCCCATCGACCCACGGCCCACGACCACCATCTTCGGACAACCTGCACTGGGACTGCCTAACATTTTTCAGTACGGTGAGGAGCGAATGCTTAGTTTTTTGTAGTTTCGATGGTTTCCTTGGGATAGTGGCTCTTCGAGGGCCTTAGTCTTTCAGTGTCGAGTCACTGTCACTGTTTTGATTAAGAATTTAGGGTCTTATGCGATTGAATGGTAACTTTCTGCATCAGCGTAAATTGATACTTTTTTGTGTGTATGACTTGCTTTTCTTAATGCAAGTCACAGTTAGAAAACAATATTTTTTCATAAAATTATATAAAACGACTTTGTCAATAATAAAAGTAGAATGATGCTCTTTTAATTACGAGGGATGCCATTTAAAATATTTTCTATCTTAGTTACATTAAAAAATAAAAGTAAAATGCCAATAAAATAATTAAATTCGATAAGATTGTAACATGTTTTCAATATTCTTTATTTATTCGAAACTTTTTATATTCAGAAAAATTAATAAAAGTGTCAGACTTTTGTAATAGAGTATTGTCTTTTGTTGTTACAGTGAGGTTTATAAAAAATGTAGATGGATACTCTGGATGTTACCGAGGCCTTGTGCCAAAACTTTGTGCACATACTATATCTGCAGTTGCATTTGACAAAAGTGTAAAGTCAGTTGAATTTGAAGATGAACCCGACCCCAGTGTACCTATTGATGACTTGGAAGACAGTGAAAGGTAATCAATTTTAAATGAGTCTATAAATTTTACTTTTTCATAAATATATTTATAAATACGTCTTCTTTCAGAGATAAAAGGTATGTTCAAGACTTCTTCAAGATTTTAATTGGAAGAACCGTGGGTATCATTCTAAGTCATCCCTTTGAAGTTATATCTGTAAGAATGATGGCTCAGTTTGTTGGAGGAGAAACTAAATATGTGTAAGTATTAGAACAAGGATTCTAAGTTCAAATGTACTTAAACAAATTAAATTCCTTTATTTATTCTTTTTAGTACTCTTGTCGGATCGATTGGAGAAATTTATAGAACAAATGGAGTTTCTGGTTTCTTTGCTGGAGTTGTTCCAAGACTTATAGCTAATGCTACAACTATAGCAATCGTTACCACTTCAACATATATTATCAATAAATATTTCATTCAAGACAGAGAAATGAGGGCTTTAACTTCAGCAACTGTGACAGTAAGTAAACAGCATTGAATTTTTAGTTTAAATATCTGATTGTGTAAAGAACTTGAAATAATATTTATTTATTTATTTATTAATCTGTATCCAACTTTACTATTACAGTTCCTAGCATCAACCGTTACTTATCCATTCTTGGTGGTTTCCCAATGTATGGCAGTAAACAATTGTGGGTAAGTACTAAATTATGAAAAACGAAATTGACCTTACATGTCAATTAAGCTCTAAAACATCAATAAAATTGAAATGTCAAACACGGATTCTTTGTTGTATTAAAAAATAATTTGTTTCAACAGTTTAATGGCAGGTGAGCCACCTATGATGCCAATTTATATAGACTGGACGGACTGCTGGCAGCACCTTTCCAGCATGAAGCAGCTGAAGCGCGGCAGCAGCTTGGTGTGGCGATATTACACCGGCCCACAGGTCATAGTCAACGGCCATACTCTTGTCGACAAGACTAACCTCTACTTCAAAAAAATCGATTAAGCAGTGTGTACTGCTTTCACTGCCGGTGCGTTTTCACTTTAGAATCGATAATGTCTCGGAATCTTAAAAATGTGCGCGGCAAGTTTGAAATGTTAAAACAGGAAGATTAAGATTCCTTTACGATTCAATATAATAATTGATTTTTAACGTTAGATTCCTAAAGAAATATAATTTGTTTGTAAAAATAAGTTTTCTTATTTCTTTATACACATTAATTCTCAAGAATTTTAAAAGTGGATGCAATACTTTTAAAAGGAAAATGTGTATAAAAAAATGAGAAAGCTTTTAGGTTTACAATAAAACATATTTATTTCTTCATCTGTTCAATTTTCAACCTTAATGCTTAGGTTTTTTAGATTCTTAAAAAAAAAATAAAACACCGACTAAGCGCACCTTTAAACGATCAAAAAAGGAGATAATTATTCTATGCCATCGTTCTTTAGAAAGATTAATTTGAAGCCACCGGGAAGTAGAAGGTGTGCATCATTCAAAAATGAAAAAATATGTGATGCGTCGTATGATTTTTTATGAATTATATATGTTGTTAATCGCGTCACTTGTTCATGTAAATACTGTGTATTTGAATCGATCTGTGGTTTTGAAAAGATTCAATTGCAAAAAAACTCAATTCTATTCGTGTTTATTGAAGAGTAAAAAATTAAAAATTAAAAAAAAAACGCAATAATGTCTACGCTTGTGATAATCAAGGCTACAGTTAACTCTTATTCGACTTCCGACAGTCTTTGAAAATCTAAGGTGCCGAGAAAAGTTTTTTCTGTTTATATTTGTAAAATACTTTAAGATTGACTGCATAGAAGAGTTATAACATGGTCCTAGTAAAAGAAAACCATGGGTATAAATATTTTTCTTGTCTGAACGTCAGTAAAAATTGTGAAAAAAAAACATAAACTAAGCATTTATTTAGCATAAAAATAGTAAATTTTGTTTTTATTAAACTTTGTTATTTTTTCTTTTCGAATTGATTTTACCCTAATGCCTAATTGTACGTTTCTTTTACACTTGTTCTTTCAACATTTAAAACTATATTCGAATTTTAAACGCCAATGTGAATGGACTCAATGTAGTATTACAAGTTAAATTAAGAAGAACACTTAATTTTTGTACTGACTATCAGTTGGAATAATAATCAAGACAGTTTTTTCCCAAAAGGATGAAAATTTTGTTATTTTCTATTTACCAGCAATAACTCAGTTACCTCTTTATTTTCTTAGGACATTACATATACATATATATATTTATTTATATATTTATATATATATAGATTCTTTCTCATTCGTAAAATATTCTCTATCATTGCGACGTGTAAAGATAAATCTACAGAGTGCGTTGGTTAAAAATTCATCATTAATTCATCTCTCTCTTCTTGTATTCACTTTTAGTTTTTTTAGCCAACTGTCTCTTTCTTTTTTCTGGAAGATTTCGAAGTTACAGTAATTTTGACTTGTTCGATTATCGGTCACCTACTTTTACATCGCCCCCACTCAAAATCAGCTGTTCGAGCAAAGTTTCGTACTTTTTCACCTAAATTAATTAAGTGCGTGTATACAGTATAAGTCTGTGTAAAAAACATGGTCCGCAAATTACACTGTAAAATTTATATCGTGATAGTTTTTTCATTTATAAGTTTCGCTCTCTCATATTGAAAGGTTGAAAATTCTCTGCAGTTAACTGATGTTTTTTTTTTTGCTTTTAAAATTTCAGTCGATGCGTATATAAACCAAAAAGTTCGTACATAGATTAGTCTCATTGATTCGTATGGGTTTCCATTGTCTTTTTTTTTGTCAAACTTTGATTCTTAAAATCTTCGTCTTTTTCTCCGACTCGAATCGTCAAGCTTTTCGCTTGCTTCGTTAATCTAAGTGACTAAAAAAGTGCAGTACAGATGCTTCAAATGAGAGAGAAATTTTTATGGTTCCACGTGAGACACGATTGTTTGCTAAGTTTTTTTCTCATCTACACGACTTTTGTTTCGTGCAATTTTTTTTCTTAGATTAAGGGAAGAGGAGACTTCGTTTTTTTCATTCACACATTCGATAGTTTCTCACACGACCGACGGGTGCCTTCGGGATTTCGAGTCGTTGATACTTTAAGTTATACAAGGAGATTCCATACGGATGATGTTAAAAATCTTTGAAATAAACATTGCAGATGTAATGTGTATATACACAGTTAAGTAGAGAATAAATAATCTATAAATCTGAATGATTAAAAATCAGCGTATTCAAGTAATCATTTTTTTCATTAGAAGAATGTAAAAAGTAGGTCATTCAAAGACCGACTTTTCATTTATAGTTTCAAAATTTAGAAAAAAAGCCACAAAACTTTTAAAAACGTATTTTTAAATTAATTTCTTTAAACATCTTCAGCTACTGTTTCGAGGATTTTTCATATCACTTTTCAAACCTCCCTTACACCTTTCTTTTATTTGTCTTAGATTGATTAAAAAAATATATATTAACCATATTTTTTCCAATTAACTGAAAAGTTCCAATTTACCAGCTTGAACTTCATGAAACACCGACTTGCGCACCCCTCGCTCGCGTTAACAGTTTTAGGCGTAGCGTTAAAAGAAATATATTTATATATATCTATCTATATCTTTCCAGTTCATCTTGATAATCGACCAGCACTGAGCGTCCAGCGCTCGCCTTTGATTCGTCACAATAATTTTTTATAGGCAACCAACTCCGCGCGCAATTCGTCCGAATAAAGAAGTAAGCGTTAAAAACGAGATGAAAATATATCATATGCGTAGCCCAGTTTCTTCTCTTTTCTTTTCTCTTAATGTATAATATATATAATATATAAAGACGTGTAACACTTCCAGCTTTAAAAACTTATCGCCATTTAAAAAGGTACAATAAAAGCGCCTCCAAAGCCAAAGAAACGCGCGCATACCGGACTCTCCCTCTCTCTCTGTCTCTCTCTCTCTCTCGCTCTCTCTCTCTCATCTTTTTCTCCTTTTCTTTCATTTCTGATATTGATTTTCACGTTAACCCCAGTACGCGATTGACGTCTGATCGAATGAAAACGAGGAACGATGATCAAGCGATGGACGTTTACATATTACTCGCTTGCGACTCTCCAGATTCGCTTGCTGTCATCCAACTTTCTTTTGTATAATAGTGACAATATTTTTTATTCGACATAGTCGTGTTGATTGATTTTCATTTCATTTGTTTTCTTCATTGAGGAACGTAATTTTCAGACTTGAACCGGAAGATTCGGGTAACGGCAAACGAACGGCGATCGCGACTTTAAATATTAAAAAAAAAAAAGACGCTGCCGCCAGCGCAAAGTATATGTACAAAAAGGCATTTAAAATAGCAAATGGACGAAACTTGGCTGTTCAACTAAATCGTCTTCTATGTTTTTTCTTTGGCACTATTTCGGATTTCTTTAAAAAGTATGTAATAAAAGTTATACAAAAAAAATCACTCGCGGGTAGCCGGAAGCTATAAGAGCAGCGCTGTAGAAGTTTGCTTTATAATTACGCGTGGCATTGTGTAACGAAAACGGACTAATTACGCAATTAAACACGAATCATCCTCGGCTAGGGAGAGCAAACAATTGAAAATAAAAAAAGCATACAACATCCACGTATTCGCTCGCCTAACGCGAAAAAAACACTTATCTACGAACTTCTCCGGATTATATGCCGACTACTCAAGCCTCTAGTCTAAAATGCTGACGACAAAAATTACGCGGACTTCGTACTACTGACATAGGATGACGCCGCCCGAAAAATCAAAGCTCCGCGTGGTTCTTTACACTTTTTCTCGTTAACAACTATAATTTGTTCTAGATCCGCCTTGTATTTGTTTTTTTTTTTTCAATATACTCTTACTTTCAATCAAAATGCTATTACGCACGTGGTACAACATCTAAGTGTAATTGTGGAGTTTTGTCACTCGTGATACATACGTATATTGACTGCCGTTATTGGGTTGCTACAACCTGGTGGACGTATTTTAGCGGCCGTGTGCTAAATGCGGGACAGCTGTTGAAGCATTATGCGTGATGTGCGGGGGGGTCCGCGGAAACAATGTAAATAACTGCGGGCTTGCCGACCGGGGACGCTGCGTGACTGCTTATTTTTTCATTAATCTCTTACAAAACGATTATCAAGGTTTTTTTCTTATGTTTTACTACAAAAAATCTTACAGATATTTACATTTTTTCACAGCGTTGCCTTGTGATTTTTTGTTTTCCTTAACTAACACACACTTATAAGGATCGACGAAGACCATCAAAGCTTGTCACATTTAACAATTGCAGGGGGATAGCTACTTTCTTGGTTTTTTTCTTTAGGCTAAGGGGGGAATTACACGTGGACGACGGAAGAGGCGCGAGAAAAGGGTTGTGGAAGGGGGTGGCGCGGAAATACCTCACACCAGGTTTCGCCTCGCAACGGAAGCTGTATATATGACAAAGCTTACGAGCTCCGTGTGCAGCCTTTGCGAACGCGACTAGTAAAATAAAGTGATAAATAAACGATAACAAAGCGAGCTAAGTGTTGTTCTGTTCTCTTCCATAGAGACACTTGAAGAGGGAAAGATACTTAAGTAAAAATATTACAGAAATTGTAGCAGTATTTACTACATAAAATGCTGCCTGTGCAGCTGCTAAATAAATTAAGTAAATATTTTCTATACAAATTTTCAAAAACAATAATTTTTTTCACATCATTCAAATAAAATAGATTATATATGCATTATTTGTTTTGTGTTTAAAACAGTAAATACTACTATATTTTTGTAATATTTTTAAGAAAAGGTCAACGATTGGCACCGAGTTTCCTCAAAGTTTTCGAGTAGATCAAAGGGAATTGAAAAATGTTTAATCGCTATCTGCTGATTTCTTCTATGGAATACTGCACTACTAATGCCTTCAAACATTTTCTTTTTAAATGGATAAGCAGGGCGAATATATAATACGCACTTATTTTGACACCTCGAGTCACCTTTGCATCGGAGAAACATCGGTAGAATAATTCAGGTCGGGACAATTTTATAGTAGATTCGAGACTAATTCGTTTAACACGTAGGGAAAGTAGCGTCCCTGTTTCTAACGGGAGCATACACATTCAGATAAGACATGCACGACTAAACATTTGTTATTGTCTGCTCACCTGCGTAGCATGAAAATCAGTGGACACTTCGGAGGACCTTCCTGCCTTTATTACGAAACATTTTTCAATTCTCTAACCAGCTGTCAAAATCAGAAGAAACCCGTCACCGCCTACCAACCCGTCTCCCCTTGTCTACCGTACTTAAACGCCCCCCTCCATCGGGGAGCGCTTAAGAAGCTAAAATTCCTCATTCAAGTGTTTGTTCATATACGTAAGTGTGTATGTGTGGGTGTAGGTGTGCAAGCGAGTGTCTCCTCGTACATGTGCTAGAACTCGCTTGGTGCCTTTCTCTCTCTATTCTTCTTCCTCCGCTGAAATGTAAGCATTCCGTCCTTCCGCTTCCTCTTTCGATATGGTATGTTGAGAGTGATCTAAACACCAGGTAGGGATTCGCATGGTGCCCGCGACTCACGGAGCTAAACGTCGTCGTCATCGTCGTCGTTGTGGCTGCCGCGCTTGGACTTGGCCGGGGTCGCAGGGGTCGGATCGTCGTGGAACAGCGGGTTCTTCACCTCCATCTCGCTGGTCTGGAATATCAAGGGGCAACTATAAGTTTTTTTTAATTTTCTTAAAAGCTCATTATGTCCTACATAAAATAAGACATCTTTTAACATAAAGATATTGTTTCACTATCGGCCATTCATTCATGTTTGGATGTCTATATCGCACGAAACAACTTATTAAAAATACGACAAATAACAATAAACTTTGGGAAGGTAGTATTATACTGACCGGTGCAAGACCGGGACACTCGTACACCGTGTAATCTCCCTCCTCGTTTTCTTCATCACTTTCAGCTTCGGAAACTGAGCCAGGATCACGGGTTGCGGATGCTCTGTTGTTGCGAAAAATTAACATTTTAATACATTACTTTCTTCGTTATCTAATTTAATAACCTTATAAATATTTCCATTGTAATTATTTTTCGACTTACTATGTAACATTGTATTAATTTATTTTTTCAGTAAATTAAATAAATTTTGTGATTAAAATCTTTAAAACGTAAAAATTAATTAATACAAATTAACGAGTCATGAATGAATATCATTATCGCCATTACATAAAAGTTATTTTCATTTAAAAGTTAAAAAAAGATTCTTTTTATACAAAAGAGAGCATAAGAAATAAACAAATTGCGTAGTTGAAAAAAAAAAAAATCAGAAAGAAGAGACTGGAAGGAATCGCTCACTTTTCCATAGCGATGATCTGCTGCTTTTGGTGCTGGAAGTGGTACATTTGGGCGGATTGGGCGAGTCGCTGGTCGCCCGAGGGCGAGATATCCTTGTTCGGTCCCGTCACTCCGTAAGCCGGATACTCGACGTCCGCCGCCGCCTTCGATACTCGCTGGAGTCTATTTTCGCAAGGTGAAAGGATGCATTAGTCGCGTCTAACAGTATCCCTATTATCCTCCTTCAGCGCGGATAAATTTTTCTTTTCACTGCTCGAGTGACCTTTTCTTCGGTCTTACTATATCCTGACTCGTTCTACTTGCTACAGTGCACGGTATTTCTTTTTCATTTTTTCGGTTCGAATTGCAATAGGATAATATTGATTTTTTATGATGTTGATTTTATTAAAGCAGTATCACAAGCTTAAAAAGTCTTACTTATAATATATTACTTATAACAGAAAAAACGAGTGCGTTTAAAAATCTGACGATATTGCAATTACCTGCACCAGGTCAAGCTTATCAACACCAAAGCGAACATCGCTGCCGCACTGCAACCGGCAACAATAGCTGAAAAAATATTGCGAATATAAAACAGTGTTTAAATCTACATTTTTAGTTAATACTTTGTAACGGTGCACTTTTATTTTATCGAATACTCGAATGAATTAAATTTCTCTTTGAAAATTTATTTTAATTCATGCAATTTAATTCTGAATTGTAATTGTTGCGGAGTGCAACCAATTCGAGTTTAATTATTTTTTCTCCCTTCGTCGATTTTCAGAAAAGCAATTAATTCATAACATTTCATGGAAATTAAATATTACCCGCCCCTCCACAAAAAATATTAATAATTTTTTTTTATGACTGCGTAGCTTCATTTATTTATTTAGCAATCTAACGGACTAAAACGTCTGTAGTCTAAAAATATATTATACAGTTGTTTATAAAGAAAAATAAAGATGTAAAAGTCCTGACAGGCGTTTAAGTCGGCAAAACTAATAAATTTCTTCAAATATCTTCACATTAATTCGATAATATTAACAATAAGTACAGAACATATAAAACTAAAAATCGAAAACTCCAGTCATCTTCCCTCGGAACTTCGCATATTACATACATACAAAACCGAGCTGGCGTCGCGTAGTATAAGAATGTGTAAAAAAAGGCTCGGTGCGCTCACCGATGAAGTAAATGTCGCTGTTGGCAGCGCGATCAAGAGAAACGGCGATGGGATCCTGCTCGGCGCGTCGCTGGGGCTCGGGCAGTACGCCGGCCGCCGCGAGGCCGGACCTCGGCAGGTCCTCCCCGTCGAGCCACGAGGGCCGCGTCCGCGGCCTCGCGGTGGCCCTCGTCGTCTTAGGCTCCGGGCTGCTCGTCTCCACCTTTTCCTCCTCATCATCCTCCTTTTCCTCTTTCTCGATGACCTCCACCGGGGCGGATGTTTGTAGCTTTTGCTCCACTGCCGGCTCGACAGTCGTTTCTGCAAGATTATTTTAATTTTTACTTCGGAGTTCCTTACATTTGTTTTTATGCACGCAATGATTTGTTGTTTCTTGGCTGAAGAAGTAATGACTTTGGTAGTCTTTATTGTTGCAGTCAAATTATCGAAAAGTTAAAAAGAAATGAATTTAGTGAGCTAGCTTTGTTTTAACAAGAGTTATTCATAATTATAAAAAGTCAAAATTAATTAAAGAAAAAAATGGACTAATTGACTTTAAAAAAATCGCAAGTGGCATAATTTTTTCCGAAACAGAGTGATTTACCGAATGTTTCACTCCTGCACATTATGATGGAGTATAGTATTTTAAAAAGTGCCACGTGTATGAATAATTAATGAACGTAACACCAGTATAAAATAAAAAATATTGCTTACAGAAATTCTCAACACTTTCCTATAAAGCCATTCATAAAGCCAATTATGAACTTTGTTATTCTCCTTTATATATTAATAATAAAAGTCTATAAAAAAAAGAAATTGATAATAATTTTACGTAGAAAAGAGAGTCAATTAACTCGTCGGCTCTTAATATAACAGCCTCTATACACAAGTTAAAGAACCGGATGATGGAAATCAATTTTTCCCCACAACGAATTTTACCGTCGGTTTTGATCGATGCGTTTATTAACCGCTGAGAAATTCATCGAAGCTCTTTGTGACCGAGGGATACACGCGCACAAAAAAAGAATAGAAAAAATTCGCACATTAGAGCGACCTGCGATCCTCTACAAATTGTCGAGGATTTATTATAATTTTATAATTTGTTGCACCTCCTGTGCACATTACAGCTGATCTTGTTAAAAATCCGAATCTTCGCATCGTATCGCGGTTCGTCTTTATTGTCGACGATGATTAATGACTTTTCTAGCATGACAAGACCGTGTACGTATGGCGTTATGAAAAACTTGTGTCGTCCCAAAGACTCTCCGGCATCATCAATTAAACCGGTGGCTTTAGTATCCTGCCTCTTTCATGAACTTCAATATGCCTTCATATATATTGCGGAGGTAATTATTGGAGTTTCCTTAGCAACTGGATTTTTTCTGCAATTCACTGTATCTGATAAAAAAAGTTTAATAAATAAAAAGATCAAAATTTAATCGATCATTTAAAATTATACTCTACTACTGAATATATGGAAACTACGCTCAATTTGAACCCCAACATTCTGAAGTGTGTAATGATCAGATCTAACTTTTAATAAACAAAATAAAAAAAATTCAATATTTAATTATATATTTCTTTTCTCTAATTAATTATTACTGTACATTTCTATAAATAATATTTAATCAAAAGATGGCTTTCCTTAATAACACCAGCCGACAATAAATAAAACTGTATTACGCGAAGAAAAGAAATAAATCACAGAACGCAAACGTCCAATCGGACAACTACGATCTCGACCAACAAAAACGCGCAATCTCAAACGTCTCGCCAGGCTAGAATTTTCAATCTCCAAAAAAAAGCTCCTTGATTGCCCCACTCGATCTCGCCCACGTCCCTCCTTATCGAGCCTCGGACAAAGAAGAAAAAAAAGGCGCCGAGGAAGTCAAGCGGGAAAAGGGAAACGGGAGGACAAAGGAACGGCGGACCCCACTCACCAGGGACAAAGGGCCCCTCCTCCTGGTAGTAGCGCGGGTCGTTGGGTCCGACGGCGAAGGGCGGCGGCTCGCCCTCGCGGCTCGGCGGCTGCGGCCTGCCGAACGAGTAGGTGAAGGCCGGCCGCCGGCGGTACGCCTCCAGGCGCCGCGCGTTCTCCAGCTGCCGCGCCCGCTCCAGCTCCACGCTGTTCCACGGCTCCGGGAAGTCCAGCAGCGACAGCGGGTCCCTGCTCTGCTGCATCGGCATCAGTCGCGCCTGCTTAACAGATGACTTTCTTTTAGAGAGGTCTGTGATGCAATACAGTGCTTTGACGTATTGGAGGGGAAAATCGATGAATGGTACAAAAGAGTCTAAGTCCAAAATAAAAAAATTAATTTTTGGGTAGAATCCCACCTTAAACGGTCTTAAAAAAATTTATTTTCTTGATTTTTGAACTTCGACTTTTCAAATTTTTTTACATATCTTGTATATTAAAAAATAAACACTTGCTCAATTTTTCAATTTTTTAAACCCACTATACAAACATACAAAGCTTTCATTAATGAGTTCAGAAACCACCGAGCGCTTACTAATTTCACCAAAATAGTTAGTAACTGTTAAAAATGAAATTTTTAATTTTTATTACAATAATATTTTTGTTCTTAGAGAAATTAATGAATGCCATAGAACTTAATTCGTCGCTCCTAACGAAGAAAAACACATTTCACGCTCTCCGCGAAGAAAAGCACATTTCGCGCGCGATTTCCCGCGAAGAAAAACACATTTCGCGAGTTCCCCGCGAAGAAAAGCACATTTCGCGATTCCCCACGAAGAAAAGCACA
>JAXIUT010000001.1:7526920-7550614 GCA_035586675.1 Eurytoma californica
TATAAACTATTCAGTCAGGATTTAAAATTCATTAGCTAATCTCAACATTCACTCTCTCATACACACTAATAATTTACTTTGGTATACACTAATAATGATACTTTGGTTAATGTAAGAAAGTGAAAAATCTGAGTGTTAAAAACGAACTTTATTTTTTAAAAAATTTTGTCTAGTTCTTTTGAAATTTCATGGAAAAAAATGCGATTCTTTTAAAAGATTTGCAAAAATTAAAATATTACATTGTCACTTTTTAATCCTCGAATATCTTGCAAAAGAATTAAGTTTTAAATTAAAAATTAAAGATTAAAAATAACATAAAAAGAACGCGAAAGTAGAAGATAAAATTTTATCATTTTTTAATACTTTAAATTTATCTAAATAAAAAAAGAACACTTAATTTCAAGTGGACTACTCATGGATATTCATTGAAACTCGTACGCAAAATTTTAAACCTATATTCGCAGTACGTTCAAAGTATGTTTAAGAAGTAACGCGGAATCAAAATTAATACGTTTAACATACATATATGCGTTTTTAAAAGAACATTTATATTCTGAACTTAAATATTCACTTGCATATCTTTCTACACACGAAATTTAATGTATCTCCGATTTTCCATTTCTTTTTTACTATTATAGAATTATATTAGAATCATAGCTAATATTAAAGATCATTATAGAGGCTATCATTCATCGATCATCTATTTAATTACAAAATTCACGAAGATTCAAATACTCTGCAAAAATCTTTGAAAATGATGAAAAAAAATGCATATAGGTTTTACGTAACAATGAGGTATCCGCCATTCATGCGAGGCACAAGTTAATTACCCACGTGAATGACCGCGTGGCTTTAATGAATCGATCCGCTGGTCTAACGCGGAGGGATATTATATTGCAGAAACGCAGAAAGCAAGGCCCGCGCGATAATATTTATTCGAGCCGACAGTGACAGAGCAGGCAGTTAATTGCGCCGCATCGATCACCGAGCAACTTTTCTAATCAGCCACGTGTCCAAGACATAAACCAAAATTAAAAAAAAAAAAAAGACAAAAATAAACAATCGACAAACGTTAAAAACGTACACCATCGCAGGTCCTCGCCAATAAATTAAATTAATAACAAAATAAAAACTCCCTACCGTGATTGTTAACACAACAAAAGAAAAAAAAGAAATCCGAGATCCGAGAAAAAATCGCGGATTTTCGTTCGATTCGAATGGCAGCGAGCAGGCCGCGGGTCGCGCTCGGACTACTTAATGTACATCGCGCGGCTTCGTGCGGACCGCCGAGGTGCCGTGGCTTATCGGCAGGATGGGACACGTCGACGCAACGGAACTAATTAGCCGTCCGATAGCAGGAAAAAAATCCGGCTTTTGTGCGTAAATACATACACTTATATGCTCTTCCGCGCGGGAGAGACCGCCGGAGGCCTATCGGAGACGCGCGGCCTTTTTCTACTTGAAGTAGAGCGACGCTGGCTATGGTCGGACGGATGATGATGCGGACGCCCGGGTTTCTACCTTTGCACCGAAATTGGGGCGAGTAGAAATACTTGGCTTCCGGCTAATAGAGGGTATTTAAAACTGCACTATTTTTTCGTTTTTGAGTAATTTGAATTTTTTATTTTTTCGCGCCAATTGCCGGGAAAAAGGACTTGAGTTTTTTTATTTTTTTTCGAGTAAGCAGAGAATTGTTTTTCATGGGTCTAATTTAATGAAATTGATCTTTTAAATCCAATATGCAGTACGTCCTTATCGCAGGAAAAAATGCAGATTGTCATTTTGTCGACACACTTATGCTTATGTGTTTACATACTTATGCCTTTTTGGACATGTGGACTGTATTTTTTGTTTCTAATCCCACGTATAGGACGTGTGAGGGTATGGTTATAAAAATAACTTTATTCAATATATATTTCTTGCTACTTAAACAGAACAATTTTGTTTACCATTCGTGGATTGGCAAAATTCATGGATTTATTTTGTAATTCTGATAAGGTCAATGATCGTATTTTTATTTACGAAATGCGATAATAAAAAAATATATCGTTGATTAAGCAACGGTTTATAAAGCGTCAAAAAATTCCAAAAAATTTTAGTTGTTTTGTAATGAATCAACAATATAAAGAAAAATAAATAGCACTAACTAAGAGTATACACACATTTTCATGTACTGGAGAAATGAAATATTTATGAAATATTAGTTACTATTATTTAACTAATTAAAAATCAAAATCTATCATTTCATTTCGTTATAATATAAGATATCTTGTACTTACCTTAAAACGCCGAACAAGTCTTTAATCTTCAATGGTTTTTATAACGAACGAAAACGTACATGAATATAACTATAAAATTTGAATAATTTGAAAAATAGAAATACAGTTTAGCTTCTCCAAAATAAAAGACGAAATATAAAGCAATATAAAGAATAACAAAATTCCACAATATTCTCCACAAATTTGATAAATAAAAACACTTTTAAATTATTGATTTTTTTCTTTTCAACGCTCTTCGCAAAATTAATTGTACAAATTAAAATTAAATTTCACCCACTGGGGAAAGTGACAAAGGGTAAACAAAATGAAAAACGCAAAAAGGAACATTCTGTTTATCAAATTTATTTACAATGCCAGAAGGAAAAGGAGTACTCTCGCAAATGATAAAGAAGAACGAACGAATAAAAATGCAACGCCATGAAACATTATAGGTACAAAACAAAAAATAAATAAAAAAAAAAGAGAGAAGGGGATAAAAGTACAGTCCAAACGAGAACGTCGATAAAACGCCTTTGAGGCTTTGTCTTCCCTCCGATCCAATATTCCGAAATCGCTAACACGTTATTACATCGACTATATTAATACTTTAAAACTTACTTAGGGAATGTACACTTTTTTTTTCAATATACCTTTGCACACGCCCAAATTCTTTTCACTTCAACCCTTAAAGGACACACCACTAAATAATACACACTGGGATGTCACTGATCCTGTAGGTCAAAAAATCTGACGGATCAATAAGCTAAAGTATATCTTAAAAATTTTCTGTGCGGTCACAGTGACCCCGGGTGTCCTTTAAAGGATATTCCTTTCCCTCCTCCGCCGCGAGGCGAGTGAGGCTCAAAATCTCACCACTAAACTCGAGCGCACGTTAGAAATGCTTCTTTTTCCGCGGGAGTACAAGTTTTCAGAGGGGAGTGGGGGGCGTTATTTTACGATAAGTCAGACAATACATAGCAGTCTCAAATAAATTATTGCAATCGTCTATAATCTCTATTACGTGTGTACGGCGCATTCTTTTTTTCTTTTTCTCTCGCGCGCGAATCACTCTGTACACGTTGCCTCGCCTTCCTCCTTGCGAACAATTCGCTCTTACTCCGAGGAGGAAATAAAATGCAAGCTCATAGTGCTAAGACGAAGACGTTCGATGCGAACCAAGCGAAGGCGAGGAGGTAAAGTGGAATATTGCGGATTTTCATTTTCATTTTTTGTTTTGAGACACTGCGTGATTATTGCCCCGCTTCTTTCGTCGACGGAGCTTCTACATCTTAGTACGCTTTGGATTTAGAGTGGAATTTTGGAAGTCATAGACGCCGATCGATCGGTGAGCGAATGTTTGGGAGGTATGCAAACATTTTCCGACGGTGAATCAGCGCGCAATTGCGAAGGGTATACACAAATATCAATCGAGGAAAATAAAAGAGAATACATAAGCGAACGGATAATGCGATTTAAATTAGCGACTTCTAAAAGTAGTTAACGTGATGTTACGTATTTTGTTTGCACTCCATTAAATACAACATTTACAGATGTAAATTGACTATATCGTTTAATAAAATTTTTATCCTACGGATTATTTGTAAATTTTTTAAAAAAGCCAACAAGTAATCTATAGAATAAAACTTCTTTTTTCTCTTATTGCTTTCTTATCATCATTCGTATTTTGAAACGGTGCCCAATTACACTTTCAGTCGTAATCAAAAAGCGTCTGTTCTTTTTATCCTTCACATATTACAATTCAAATTAATATAGCAGTGAGAGAATGAAATAGTACAACTCGTAGAAAGTATGTCTAAAAGCGCTTTTTTTTCGAAATACAAAGAGGCAAATAAATCAGTCGAATCTATGCTAAAACGATGGAACGTCTCGTGAAACGATTCAGTTCAATTGGTTCAATCGATAGTTCGCCGTGGCATCAGATAAAAAAAAATAAACTAATGGAATAGCAACGCATGACTCGCCAATGAAAAAAGCAGCTTTACAAAAATTCTCGTTTTTTTCCACTCGTTAAATCTAACGTACAATTGTATTGGCACGCGCGTAATATTTAATAATCCACTGTAATCATAATAATAATTAATCAATAATTCGTAAATATGCAGTTATAATTACAAAGGTGTGATTTTTCTTATCGTCAAAATCGTTCCGCTTACAGTTTAAAACTCTGATCCACTCTCTGACGTTATCTTTTTTTGTTAACTCTACAACTACTTCTCTTCTATATATCTTCAATAATATATATAATATAATCTCTTTTGATCTACTCGGACACGTTTCATTGTTTACTTTATTTTATTTTATTTAAACTTTTATATATATCATAGATTTTTTTTAATTTGCATGTTCGTCGTCCGCTTTATCCGAACGCGACGTCCGAGAAAATTTGGGAATTGTATTGTATTCACAAAATTATAATTACACAATATACGACATACTTAATTATATACACACGTTTAGGTTCACCTTCCCTTACTTTTTTATTCACTTCCCTCGCTTCGCTATTTAAATTGAGTGTGTATATATATATATATCTTTTCATTAGACGAGTATTACATTATAGACAGGGTTTCGCCGTAAACATCACGATAAATTTAGCCGGGGAATTTTGAGAAAGAGAGAAACAGCCGTCACGCGGATTCACTTTTATTTTTCAGCGGCAGCCCCGCGCCCCGATCCGCTGATAAAGCAGCGGCTACGTCGCTCGCCGCAATTTATGTTTATCTCCTAGGACGAACTTTTGTGGCGAGCTTAGCGTACGAAAAGCACCTTCTCGCCGTTATCCATTCCATTCACGTCGCTCCCCCACAAACACTGGAGGTTTAAAAATTACAAGCTTTAATTGTTTAAAATTTCATGTTTCTTTTGAAAGCTTATAGACAATTTTTAGTTTAATAAATTTTTGGCGAAATGGTAATTTTCGTCGCTCAATCCTGCGTGCTTCATTTTAATATCAACAAATCTTAATTAGGCGTTCGCTTATCCTTTTCCTGCTATAGCAGCACGTCAACGCCGGCTTAAATAAAAGCGCGACTTGTCTGCGAATCGACTTCTAACTCTAAACGCTTGTCACTTGAACACTTACATTTTTGTTTTCTCTTTGTTTAATATCTTACGTTTTTATGTTATACACTATAAGTAAATCGATGACACAGCGAATTTTTTTTTTTTTTTTTTTTTTTTTTTTGCTAAGTGCGAACTATGGTATAGTCATCGGGAGAAGGAAGAAACTTTTGTGTCTTTTTTTAGGGCTCTCGATCGATCGAGTTGAAGTTTCACCGTACGCTAAAAATCTAAAAATAACAAATACTTTAACAAATTTATTTATAGATTACATTTTTCGATGCCTCCTTCTTTAAGTATAACAAATCATTTTGTCTCGTAAACTAAAACTTAAATTAAAGTTTAATACACTTATAATATAATTTTACTTTTATAATAATTTCGTTGTGATTAAACAATAACTGCAATAATACAACACGATAATATTTTATCTCCGAAGAAAACGAAATTATATAAATTTTGCCTACCGTGTAATGAAACTTCAACCCCGAGAAATACTAGAGAGCTTACTATTAACTTTTCTTTTTGCGTTTAATCTGTATAATGAACCTTTAATGCAAGTTAGGCAACAGTTGTACAGTACGAGAACGTAGCGCGGAAGGCAAAAATGTTTAGGCCCCGTAAGAAGCATGTGAGAATGACGGTGAAAAATACAGTGCGCTTTCATAAATATTTGGAGCTTTTCTCTCTTATTACTTTATATGGAACAGACATGGGCATTTTTTTAATGGTGTACAAACTTAATTCAAGAAGTCCCTTATGCATATGTAATTAAATAACGCATTACCGGTTTATCTGTTGTTATTACTGACGAAATTTGTAAGTAATTAATTAATCAGTTGAAAATTTTTACGTTTAAATTAATACAGTGTTATCGATGATGACGGGGATGCGGCGCATCGTAAAAATACTGAACACATGGTTTTAATATTAAAAAGTAATGAATGTAGATGCGTAGAAAAATATCTTTTGATATGTTCCTTATCAAGCGATTGCTTTCGAACTATTACGTCCCCGATGACCACGCGATGAGAACGTAAAATACCTTGCACTTCGTACGTAAAGAAATATAGTTAACAAATGTTTTCATACAAAATTAAAAGTATTTAATTAGATCTTTTTATGATTCCTTTATTAGTATGATCCCACTTACCAATTCAAATAATGAATGCCATTGAAACGAAAATATATGCATTTTTTTTAATAATAAGTTAGAAATTTTTAACCTATTTCTAGATATTGAAAATTGACTCGATCTCTTTTTTATACTAAGACGTTTTTCTAAATTAATCTTACCATCTCAAGTATGCAAAAATTAGTTCTTGTACATACAAAAAATAGATTATCGAACTATTCGCTAGTCGATAATATCCATTTCTGACTAAAATTGCTACTGTAAGTAATAAGCGCTGCGGCGAGAGAAGTCATTCGATTGTGCAATTGGACATCATAAATTTCACATTAGTTCATAAAGTGCAAACTGATTATTTAAATGGAACAAGAACTAAGATGCTGGCAGTCTATTTAAATTGTAAAAGTTGATTTTACATTTTAATAGGATACCAAACTGAAGCTCAAAACATTTAAATTAAATGATAACAAAGTAAATTAAACAAATAATTCTGTAATGCGCACAGTGCATTCTGTCAAATTCTAGACAAAAAATAAATTAGTTAATTTTGTCTGCAACACAATGACGCTATTGGAAAATTTGTGTAAATTACACTCTCGAATGATCTCTGTGCGTAACAAGCTCTGCCCATGTCTGTCGAACTGCGCTACAACAGCTTCCCTTACCTCAACTAAATCAAATCTTTCGCTTACTTACGTACAATATCCTTAGAAATATTGTTTCGTTAAAATGTGATTTACAGCTTTACAAACGTCCGCGAAAATTTTCCAAGTCATTTCCTTTACAATAATACCGATGCAGTCGCCCCGAGTCAACATTTTTCAAATGATCGCGAGAGCCACGAACAATTTCGACGTAACGATTTTTTTCACGCGTTTTACAACCTCGTGTACCGTTTTTTTTATTTTACTTTTTATGGAAATTTTTTCGATACAAAAATAATTGTTATGATCGATCGTACGCAGCTAATGTAGCAAAAATTGCGTGTGCACCTCGTTTTTTTCAGTACTTATTCTGGACTAAGAATTTGTTTCTTGTACTTTTTTTAAGCCTTACTTTTTAGTAGGTCTTCCCGGCCGTTCGCGATGGATCGCCAGGGCTTTTCCTCGTGAACGCCCGAGAGAATGATCCCGTGCACTCGTAATTGCATTCGAGAAAGTACAAAAATTGGTGTTTCTTAGTACAGCTGTAAATGCAATGACCTGTACATATTTGGTGTATTCATACACATTACCAAATCATGAGTTTGAAGCTTATACACTGGTTACATTAATTCAATCGATTTTTACGCTAAGAACAAAAAATAGTAAACTGGAAGTGGCTATTCAATCGGTACCGCCTCGAAATTGTTACAAATTGAACAGATGACGAAAAATTTGTAAGATGAACTATTGCAAATAATTTTAACAAAACATAATATTGGTTTTCTTAACATGAATTATTCTACTGCAATTAAATATACAAAGTCTTGACTTTTATTACCCTGCGACATTTCATTACAAACGATTCGTGTTAAGAAAGCTTTGGAGGTAAACCGGATATTGAACTTACATAAAAAAATAGACGACTTGACCCTTAAAACTTATACTTCCAAAATAAATGCATCGTTAAAATATTTATCTAGTCGCTGAAGACTACGGTGAGTAATAAAACGGATTGATCACCGTAAATACACAAAATGCTTCGCGAATCCGACAAGTATATTGCTAAACGATAATGGATGACGCGACTTTGGGATTATGTCATACAAGCTCCAAAAACACCAATAAATAAAAAAAAAAGAAGAAGTCGACGCTCCTCTTCCAAAAGTAACGTCGCTTTCCCTCCTCTAACAATTATCGTTAAACGCGGCCGTCGCAAAACACGACGCGCCGCCGAGTATTTTAAGGTCAGCGTTAAAAAAACGGCGAGTTGCGCGTCACCAGCCGCTAGAGGGCGCCCTCGGTCTCACAACTCGCAAGCAGTTTTTCGTCGCTTTCTTACATACTTAACGAACTAAAAGAAAGAAAAAAACAGAAAAGAGAATAGTTAATGGGACTGTTGTCGTGGAGATGCGGGGGTTGGCGCCTACTTGAGGTCGAACTCGAGCTCGGGGCTGTCGAGGGCGAAGGGCTTGAGGTTCTCGACGACGGGCGTCTGGTCGGGGTCCTGCACCTTGATGCGTATCTTGTTGGTCTCGAGGGAGCGCGGCAGCGTCCGCGGCAGCTCGTGCTGGTCCTTGCTGTTGGGCGGCCCGTACGGCACGTAGATCCTGACGACGTCCGGGCTGGGCTGGTGGGAGCTCGGCCGGGGCGTCGGCAGGCCACCGCTGCCGGAGCTACCGACGCTCACGTTGGACTGGGTGTCGAGGCTGTTGTCGAGGGCCTGGCTGCGCGTCGCGGAGCTGAAGACCGACAGGTCGGCCGTCGAGGTGACCGAGGTGTCGGCGAGGGAGCGACGCGAGCCGTGCGGCGAGACGCAGCAGCCGTCCGCCAGGCTCGGGTCGAAGGAGAACTTGCTTCCTGCGCATACACCAGGCATAGACATGCATTTTCTTTTTCGTTTCAGAGAAATCTTTAGTTTTTTTTTTTTATTTTTGTTGTTTTTTTTCTCGGGATTTCTTAGAGCTCTTTCGGACGATTTCATAATAAGGGAGTACGTGAAAAAGGTTTGAATTGTAAACAATAGTATAAAAAAAAATATTGATATATAATTCAAAAAACGTATTGTATAGTGTAGAATATGAAAAAAATTTAAAAAGAAAAATAATGTTTTGCTCTAAGAAATTCGAGAAAAAAGTATTCTAACTTTATAATAATAATAGAATTCATCGTATTCAGATAAAGTAACAAACATGCGGAAAATATTATTGACACATTAAGTAGTTTTAAAAAGCTTGGAATAATTCTTGTCAATAGTATTAATGTAATTATAAATAGAAATGTTACTTGTACATTATAGCATTTTATGTATATTCGTGTTAAATTGTATTCATGTTTTTTGTAAAGCTGATTTAATATAATTATTTTCTGATTGTATTCACGTTTTATATATTCACATCTTTTGTAAAGCTGATGTGTAAGTTAAAAAAAGCTCCCAATGTATAAAATCAATATCAAATTTTCAATCTTTTTACGTGGATTTGCAAAATTTTCAAATTACAATCTTCAATAATTTTTTAAACATTTACTTTAATTTATTTTTCAAATTTCATGAATAAGTATTTATGTAATATTTTTATTATAAAAGTTGGTTTTATATTATAATGTTATGTTGTATTCATTTTAGAATGATTTTAATCTCTAAATTTTATACATGATATTGCATACTAAAAAATGTAAAAGAAATTTATTAAATACTTAAATAAGCAATTAAAAATAAACGTAATTCGTTTCTAAAACATAAAAAATTACTACTGCCTAAATAACGAATTAAGTAACAATTAAAAATACATTATTTTCTACTGTTTTACTATTGTATAATTACATTTAATACCAGTTATAACGGAGACTTCAAAAAGCAGACATTTACTTTCAGCTCAAAAATAAAGTCACTTGGGAAGTGAGCTAAAATTATCTCCGAATGAAAATAATTATTGAATCACACACGTCCATGCATGAAGAAGGGAAGCAAGTTCAGTCCTTATTACGAAAAAACGAGGAATGTTGTACTATTATTGTAAAGTTAGTATAAGAGGTTATAAACATTAAGGGTTCACAAGCATTATTTTACCGTGTAATAGGGATTACTATAATTTGTCTTCCTCAGTATATTAATTCACCACACACATATTCACCACTTATTAGTAAATTTTGAAAATATTAATTGAAATAGATTAAACAGTTATTGTTCAATAAAAAGGATTAAATTTCGATGACTTAACATTTGCATGATATTAAAATAATTTAATTTCGTGCAGTGAAATATGAAGTGATTTCGTGTCTACTAAAAACGCAATCCCCTTAATATTTATGTACGAGTTAATGTGTTTAATTCGCGAAAGAAATCGTCAATGTATTCTTTTTTTTCCTAAATGTTTTATTACATTGCCCATAATATAAGTTATAAAAATATACAAATTAATTCCACATAAACACACATACTACAATATCGACTTTTATCAAATTGCAATATTGAACATTCTTTTCCACATTAAATTAACGACAATAAACTAATGAAAAAAAACTAAGAAAACAAACATTCCTTCTCTTTTTTTTAAATAGTCACAGATGGTTTCTCTTTTCATCTAAACAACTAAACGAAAATGCGATCTAATTGCTAAACCGGCTCTATGAGAATACCGATGCACGTCCGTATAACGACACGGTGGTAATGTTAAAGTCGGTCGGTGTCCCTTCGTCCTTTACGTCGCACGCTCCAAAGGCACTAAATATCATCCGTATGTCAAAATAAAGATTCTTTATGTAATATATATATTAATTGCTGAGTATTTGTAACGCTTCGAGTCACTCGCGTAGATCTATCCTCTAGTAAAAAAAGTATCGAGTCTTACAAAGAAAAGAATCTAGCACGTAAGTGCTTTAATTTGTACGTATATGTATATCCCGACTGCAAAAGACATTGTGCATGAATCACAAGAGATCACGTGTGAACCTTGACTCTGACCGATCGCTGATAATCTCCGTAAACTTTTCAGAAGACTTTTAAGAGAGATAATTAAAAATTAAAAATAAACTTTTGAAAATTTCATGCTGCCAATGACTAATAACACAATTTTCAAAAATGACAATCATCTTCGTTACACGTTACAAAAGTTTTCTTAAAATTTCTCAAACTATGAGAATCTCTAGTGATTGCTAAAGTTACACGTTTAATCCCTGGCGAAATTCAGCTACTTGTGCGCATAAAGATGCGACAAATTGAGACAATCGCGTGGAGAGAAAAACGAAAAAAAAATTTATTTTCGTTTCTGGAGAAACTTCAGAGCCGAGTGTTATAGATAAGTATGACATTAATGTTCGAGTCAATGCGGTTACTATCACATACTAGTTCCTTGCCGTTCGTGTTATCAGCGTTATTAGTAGTAGTAGCAGTAGTAGTGGTAGTAGTAGTGATGCTAGTGGTAGCGGTAGTGCTAACAATGTCGGTTGTATGTGTTTCGGTTTCGTGGTCATTGGCGAGGAGAGACTCACCGCCGAGGCTGTTGTTGCCGACGCAATTATTCGCCAGCACCAGTTCTGTGGGCGTCGCGCTGTTCTCGCGGCCCTCCTCCTCGATCACGACGGTCTGCCGTCGCTGGACCACCGCCTCGCGCATCATCTGCTGTGCCTCGGAGAACTCATCCGCCCTTCTGCCCACCTGTAGGAAGCACATTTTATGTTTAAATGCTTTTTCTATTACGTTCAATCGAAAAAATATCTTCTTAATTATGAAAATCATTCATTGAGATAAAATGATTTTAACAGTCATAATGTTATTTTTATCCTCTGTGAACTCTTAAAAATTCTTTAAAACTAATATTTAAACATTTTTTTGAGGCTTGTATACTGTTAACTTGCTTTTTATAAATAACTATAAAACCTACTTACTAAGTTTCAATGTCCGACAATTAAAACAAATTTTACAATAACACCTTCACTTCATTTTGCTGTAAAGTTTATTTTACAGAATTTTTCAGGAAACGCGAACATTAAAATCACATAAGCACCTTGCTAGTGAAAGAAGGTTCTTTGAAAGTGCCGAACGGTTGCTGTGGTAGCTCATGCGGAAGCGGTGGGCCGGGATAATCGAGCTTGGCGCGCTTGAGTTCATCCATGCTGCGTTCAACGGTGCTGATGACCGTATCGTCGTCGTGGCCGAAGTCCTTCTCCAGCTTTATCTGCAGGTAATTGCAGAACTCGTCGAGGCTCTCCATCGTCATCAACTGGCGCTTGTGCATCTTCATCACCGTATACGCTATCGCGGGCAATACCCGGTCGCCGTCCAACAGGAATATGTCCCATATACGAAGACCGAGACTGACTGGTGTCTGTCGAGGATTTACGTAACATTTTAAATATGTGAACCAAGAGAGTGCAGAAAGGCTATCTTGTGTACTGTACAAATTTTACTTACCCTTTCTTGAAATACGACGAAAAACCATTTTAGCGCGTAGAGTATGGAGTCACAGCCACACTTGTCCAATTTTCGCTTCAGTTTCGGAAGGAACTTATTCATTATTTTGTCATGGTGCTCTATGAAGCGATTTAACTTTGGAAAACCATCGACATAAAATCCTAAAAAGGTATTTTAAAGTTTTATCAACTTGTTTTATTTAAGTGTTACTTGATTTGAGTTTTTGTGAGTTACATGAAACTTACCATGCATACTGTATTTTTTGTCTGTAAGTAGAACAGATAGTCCCCAAAATGCTTCTTCTTCATCCATATATAACAAGAGCAATCCAGCTAATACAGACATGCCTTGGCAATAACCAACTTCCATATTGTACATACTATAGGCTGCCAAGACATAGAACATGGATCTTTGTTTAAGACTATACCTCTCCCTGTTAAAAAAGTAGATATTAAGATTTTATTTATAACTTTTTTTTGTTTATATTAAAATCATTATACATTTAATCAATAGTTTACCTATAATTAATGTGATCTCTATATTGTCTAGCCACATCGGCATCAATTTGTCTAATTTCAGTAGACCACTGACGGGCAAGAGCCAGCATTTCTGCATATTTGCCAGCTTGTTCATTTTTTAAGTTCTTAATATCTAAAAGAAGAATCCAAGCTTCACCACGGTACCTGTCTGGTATTCCTTTGTATATTCTACGTCTCAATTTTTCTTTAGTGGCTGGAGCCTTCCAGCTTTTTACCATTTTCTGCCATTTTTTTAATCTCTCCATTTCAATGTGATGGGATTTAATTTCATTCGGGTCCTTTTTCTGTGGTAACCGTTTATCACTGGTAACAAAAATTATTTTATTAAATATTCTTTGGCTGTAATAATTTGTTCTTATGATATCAGTAATATACATACTGTATGAATCCATATCTGTCTGTGGTGTGATAGACCTCGTAGGCAGGATCCTCCCAAGGATCGATCTCTGCTCCATTCTCTCTACCACGGTCATAGCAGCTGAATATTCTATCCCGTTCTGCAGCAGACCGTTTTATTAACTCTTCCTCGTTCATTCCACGCTAGAGTAGGTATTAGTAGCCAGGCTTGAATACATGCCGTTTTGTTAGTAATCACCTTGTCGATGTCTCTGATAAAGCAGCACCATCTAAACAAAAAGAAATCTTTTGTTAGTTCGGAAAAAATTTATGCAAGTATATTCTGCTTCATAATACAGTTACTTTAAATCTATGATTTTGAACAATCAGTTTCACAAAAATGTTGCACAAAATGTTTTAAAACACTAGTCTGTTCTTCTTGTCTTGATATATTGAGCAAAGATTTTTTTATGCAAAATATATGTAAATTACATACTTGTAAATTAGTTAGTTAGATGACAAGTAATTATAATCTCTGTACTTATCGTGTCGTTATTCATTATTGATTCAAATATTCAAATTTTGTCTATACATTGAAGTGTATAAAAATGTAAGAAATTCAACAATATTTTTAATAATACTATAAAATTTCTTCTTGAAAATATATAGTTATTATAATCTATGCAGTTGTTAACTTCTTTCACGATTTAAAGTTAATAATATTATATACAAGAAATTTTGAACAATTTAAAGATCATTTACTTTGAAAGGGCAAATGGAAATAACAAGTAGACTTTCTTTTGAACCAAGGACATTCTTTTAATTTAAACATATATCAACGAATGAAACTGAACGATTTGATTTGAAGTAATCAGGAATTATATTAGATTATAGTTATTAATCTATAACCTAAATTGATAATAAGAAGTAGTTTCTTTATTTCAAATGGCAATACTTATTGCTTTCAATGAGCGATACATTATATCAACTTTAAATGACTCACTTCTGACCAGATCAATCATCTTCCTGACTTCTGCCCTCGTAATGAAAAGTAACCAGTATATAAAACTGCAAGAAATATTGTTTCCTAATTTCTGTTTACGCATCAACGTCCCTCTCAACTATTGGAGCATCAACAATAAACTGTATGCAGCGAACAAAAAACTCCCACCAAAATCAACTGTCTACCAAGAACAAGCGGACTCACTGGGGATACCATAAGGAACCAGCACTTGGTCGAGCAAAAAAAAACCCACACTCACACGAACTCCCGGAATCAGCGTAATTCAAGACCCAGCCAGGGGCATCTGCGAACTCGCACGGCTTCGCCGCCGAGGCGAAAAAAAAGGAGCGGGAGGAGGGGGGGGGGAGGGGGGCAGTACAAGTAAGAGTAACACGACCAGCAGCCGTAGCAGCTGACACCCAGGCAAATTCCACACGCCAGCAGCCGTGGGCTCGCGCATAAACACAGGCGGGACGGCGTCGAGAGCTGGGCAGCGCACAAGGGGGAGGAGGCGGAGGAAGGAGGCGGCGGTGGCGGCAGACTGGGAGGCTGCGGCTTCATGCCTCGGACGCACAACGATATATGTACTCACGAGCGTGGACGTCGGCCCGGGCGTCATATCACTCCTCTCGGCTGCTCTCCGCGTCGTCCGTGCTGGGCAGATTCTACTCTCACAATCGGCGGTGCCCGACGACGTCGTCGCGCTCCATCACATCACACGCATACACACTCCCCGGACACCTATACCCTACTGCCGAGTCGAGTCGAGTCACTCGCTGCCTCGCTCGCGCTACTGTGTGTGGGTGAATAGGCGCGCGCGAGCGCGAGACCGAGAGAGAGAGAGAGAGAGGGAGGACGGGAGGACACACCGCGCGACTGACTCCGACTGGAAGGAGGCCGAGGAGCGCGCGGCGGCCACGTTTTCGATTATACACCGCCGTTTATCCTGCGCTCACTCACCGGGCTGACGTCAGCCTGCGGCGCGGCGCTTCGATTTTATTGGGGCCGACACACCCCCCTCTCGCCGTGTTTTGCACGGACACCGAGAATTGACACACACGAACTGCACAACACGGAGCGGCCCCCCCTGCGTACTCTCTCCTTCTCTCTCTGTTGACGACTGCACGGTGTGCGCGATACGTGTACACGCGTACGAGGAACTGCCCGTACGGCATAGGGACGCGCGCGATGTTGACGCGGGGACTGCGGGAGGGCAGATTAGGTATCGCCGCGGGAGGAAGGAGGATGCGCGTTTACGCGGATGCGTCGGAATGCGACCCGGACGGTGATAACGGTTTGTTTGGTTAAGTGCCAAGATGGCGCGAACGTTCAAACGAAAACGGAACTCTCCGCGGGAAAGGGAAATTTCGGAGCGCCGAGATTTTCATCCGGTCGTTTTTTTTTGTATACAACGTTGGCAATTGCCGCCGCCGACGTGTATGAGTAACGGTTCGATTGAATTTTAATTAGGCAAGTATTTATGATAATTGACGCGCGGAGTAGGAGGGAGAGCTGCAGGCGCAAGACCGGAGAAAGAATTTGTTCGGCACGATTATACTGATTTTTATTTCGGCTAACGAGGCTTGAAAAGAGCGTGCACAGGCTTAAATGAGGTTATTTGTATCGTGAAGGTATGAATTAGCATTAAAAATCGATGCAAAAGCTGTATCTATTTAACGCCAACGCGTGTATATGTATGTATTATGCCTCGTGTGGGTATATCGAGTTCCATTTAAATGTCTACTTGTCAACTCAATTGAACGATGGCCTTATATGGGGTGATTTAATTTTATTTTTTTAAATTTCCTGTCAACGAGAGTATTGACCATATATAGTACGTTTCTATAAATCAGTAAAATAACAAAATTAAACAAGTACTATACTATTTTTAAATATACAACTAAAATTGTAAATATGTAAAATATATTTTTAATTTAACGAATTTTTTTAAAATTAATACTACGTACGTATTTCTTTAAAAATGTTAACATTTTTATCAAAATAGTTGCACATAAAAAATTAATAATCATTCTCTAAAACATTATTGCAATATAACATAATATATATTTAATTTAAAATTTTTATTTTGAACATTCAAAAATTGTCATAATATTTACTTTATTAAATTATTAACAGCGCATTTATATCGGCTTCCTGTGATTCATAAAAGTTTTAGCAGCTTCAGAATTCCCTGACCTTGACCATTCATCATTAAGGTCGGGAAAGTGCAATCAACGCAAATTACTCGTAACCATATAAGAACCGTACTATTGCACTATATTAAAAAATATTTTTTTTAATGCGGATGATATTACATTGTCGTCATATTTCTTGCGTTGATTTGTATGTTTAAATGTCCATTATCGTAAAAAAAAGTGACACGTGTATGTTTGTTTGCATGTATAACTGCATCGTACAAATAATTCAGAAGGGCGTAACTGATATTTTTATCGAAATTTAAATATCCATGGGATGTAAATTATGAAAATTTCAAGCCGGCTGCATATCAATCCATTATCTGTGCAAAATTGATAGCAATTCGTACGTTGTCATTTCAAAATTCAGCTGCAAGGTATAAATAACATACATATATACATTATACACACATAGGTATATATACTACATACACGTAGATATACGTAAATGCACTCAAACATTCTTTAAAAATTTCCTTTTTCGGAGCCCCTGATCGAAACAACCACTTCCACAGAAAAACCTAACGGGGACAATTTTTTCAGCAAAAAGTAAGGAAAATTATCAAACTCGAACGGAAGCCCGCGAAAAAAAGCGTCCCCTCGGCCGACTAGCGCACAGGTGTCCGCGGGCATACGGGGAGTATTGATCAGGTCCGCCGTGGGGCGGCTCGGCGGCGGCGGCGCGCAGCCGCGCCGCCGTCGCCCTCCGCTGCGAGTGCACGTAGCGCGTGCGGCGTGCTGCAGGCCAGAGCTTGCGTAGCGGGCGCGATGTCGTCGGCGCGTCGCCTCCACCTCCTGCCCGTGCTGCTGGGCCTGCTGGCGGCGGCCGTGGGCCTCGACGACAGCGACAAGCAGCTGCAGGACGCCGGGCTGCAGAGCTGCCTCGACGGCTTCGTCGTGCACCGCGACAAGATCATACGGACGCAGGACTCGCGCGAGATGGGCGCCAAGTACCTCAACGAGATCGACGTCAAGGACAGGCTCGACTGCATGCGCTGGTGCTGCGAGACCGAGCACTGCGACGTCTTCATCTTCGAGGAAAAGGTGAGAGCTGTTAGTGGACGGCGAGTATACACATCTACGGGGGTGGGGGGTGTTATTTATTTTCTTTTTACGTACGTTGCGTTTCGTTCGATGTTTATCTTATTTGTTGTGTTTGAGATTTTTTTAGGTGGATGTGAATATAGCGATTGTTTGTGGAAAGTGATGAGGTAATTTCGTGAGGTGTGATTTTACGTTGCTTGAAAATAGGCGATCAGTGTGATATAAAGTTGACTTCTAATTTCATTATCTGATGGCGATTATGCTGCTGCTGAATTAGTACATTTTTTTGTAAATTTTGGTGTTTTTATAGCTGAAATAAATACGTGTATTAGATAAGGTAGTGTGATTGAACGAAAAGAATCGAATCGGATTTTACTTTTTATCCAATGTCATCGTTGTCGTTTTATGCAATGTGATGGAAAGCGAGGATGTGGCTATAATAGTATCGAGTAGTATACTCGCGCTCGGGAGTAAACTTTATCTGATAAAAGCCTTGAAGTTGAATAAAGTATATGGTTTAAAAAAAAATAATTTCGAAATCGTGTAAATACCGACGTTCATGTAGATTACACACACGAATAAAGTCGCAGTTACGAGGAAAGAATTTTTTGATAAAAATTCCTTCTCAGCCGTCGTAAAAATTATTCAAAGCCATAATTTTTATACTATATTTGTGGCAACTTTTATCAATTAGTCAAACAATTACCAAACAGATGCATTTACCCCAAAATTATTGATAACGAAGCAATTTGTACAAGAAATGAGAGTAATTTAAAAAAAAGTCTCTTCATCGTGTATTAAAAATAATTCATTTTATTTGCCAAAATACAATTACTAAATTGAACTTCTTTTTCGCAGAAACCGGGAAGCTGTTATCTGTTCCACTGCGGACCTCCTCACGATTTCAAGTGCAAGTTCACAACCCATGCGAATTATAGTAGCGCGGTGCTGACGAACTACAACCTTCAGAGCCCCGCCGCCCTCGAGGAACAAATACGACGCAATCAGCAGGAGCATGAACTCAAATCCCTTAGGTAAATCTTTGTAAGGTCTAGTAGGATACATGAAAAAAAGTACATTGCCTTAAAAATTACTAAAGCGAAAAAAACTTGAAAAATCACAAAAAATTAATACCCACATTATAATCGAAACGTTTGAAGAATAGGTAATGAAATGTTTGTTAACGGTGAATTGTAGGAAAATGGAGCCTCCGCCAAAGGAGTACAATTATTTTACCAACACACCTACGACAACCTCGACGACGCCTGCTCCGGTACCGGTTACCACGTCCACTACGCCGGAACCTGTTCGAGGTAATTTCATTTCTATCACAAAATAAATTACGAATTTGCATTAAACATCGATGCGCAGGTAACATTGTTTATTCTTGTAGGATTAACTCTAATGTAACGTACCAGTTAAAATTAATAAATAAACAATTTTTGTTCCACCAAGCGCCCCTGTGCAGCCGCAACCAGTTCGAGTGCCGCTCGAACGACGACTGCATAGCGATTTACAACGTGTGTGACGGCATACCCCAGTGCGCGGACGGCTCGGACGAGGCCGCGGACCTCGGCTGCCCCGTCGACCGGACGACGAATCCACCCCCGCCACCGCCGCCCCCTCCCGTTGCTCCCTCGCCCAAGCCGTATATACCCGCACTGCTACCCGATGTCATCAGGTATCAGCAGATGATGCAACAGCAGCAATTACATGGACAGGTGAGTATTTTATTTTTTTACACACGGCGCGTAAAGTGCGTACTTTACGCCCTAGGGGCGGTAACCAAGGTACGCATTTTAAGCCCCTCATGCAAAAAAATAGTATATGCACCACGGGAGTAAGTAAAGAACGCCTCAGACCGCATATTTGTCGCCCTCGCTTTCGGCTCGGACGGACAATTACATGCGGTCTGAGACATTCTTTACTTTTACTCCCTAGGTGCATAATCTACTATTATTCTTGAGTTTAAAAACTAAATGGTTTATTTATTTTCTTAAACCTTTAATCATTAAATTAAGATAGCTCGTCGATTACGGTTATCCAACAATGTTTTCAATATGAAATCTTTAGTTTATCTCTTTTTTTTAAAAAATAATTTATTTAGTCCATCAAATAAATAAATAAAATTAAATTTCTCGCCCTAGCAGTACCCGATGGTGTACGGCGGCGGCCACGTGCCGGAGTCGGCGGCGAAGGGCTGGCCGGTGCCAGGCAACCCGTTGCCGCAGCACTTGCCCCTGGAGGCGAGTTACGCTGGCTACATCAGGCAGCAGCAGCAACCCGCGGACGAGTCGGCGGTCGTCGGCGGCGCCGGCGGTATGGGCCAACCGCAGCTGCCGGTTAACTATAAGCCCCCGGGCTATCAGTGGAACAATTACCCGGCGCCCATTTACGAACAGAGCCCCGATAAGATCAGTAATGGCGCGGCCCTCGATGTGATGCATGCCCAGAATGCTCTCCCGCCCGCTTACGAACGTATGTCTCCCACCTCCCCCGGTGCACATTTTGTACTCTAATATACAATAACTTTATCTTTTTTTTGTGTTTTGGTGGTGCACTTTTTTTCTTACGATCTTAGCGAGGAAAATGCGATTGTTTTAATTTTTTTTTTATGCTGTAGCATTGTCTGGTAAATATTTTATTAAGCTTGCACAGAAACGTCTAAATTGGATAAGTCGGAAATTTAATCAATTCAAGTGATTTTTGTTTAGTAGTACATGGATATAATTTTTCAAAAATCCATATAAAAATTATCGAATTGTTCAGCATAATTTGATTTCTGTTAAATTATTCTGTTCTTTCAGAGATGTCGATTTAGATAATAAATTACCATATTTATTTTTTCAATCTAAATAGAAAATATTTTTATTAATGAAAGATAATTAAATAAAGAGGATTTGGATAAAGTAAATGTTATAAAGGATTTAAGTTGAAACGATCGCATTATTCTTACGCTCATTTTAATATTCTTTATGGAGGTTTTTATATTGTATATTCTTAATATTATAATTTTTATTTTATATTAACAGAAGAGCAGCCGCCCCACATATTTAACCATAAAGCTCCTGGTATGCGAATGGATGAACTGGAAGCTCAAAAGTAAGTAAACTGCATAGTTCAAGTAAACCATCTAAATTTATTCTATTCGTGAATGCAATCTATTCATTATACACAAGTGAGACAAATTTCTAAATTTTTACTGCATAGGCAAAGCAGAAGATCTCATGATAAAAGGAGATACTGGCCTTTATACAATTTTCGTTTCTAATCTAGGCCAAGAGTCCGGAATAAAGGTCTTTGTGTACAAATGATACTTGCCCTTGTAAAGGTCTAACTATAGATACTCTTACAGTGGCCTAGTCGCACGCAGCCAGGTCTGTGTGCTGGCTACAAAATGTAATCAATATTAAATTTTTCATTTCCAAACATTTTTCATTAAGAAGTATTTATAGTATTTATTCAAGTTTATCAATATATATCGTTATTAAAAATTATTAGAAAAATAATGATGGTTCATGAAGGCGAAAATCACTGATGCACCCTACGTGCTCTCGATTATTTGTAGCGTGTTCTCTATATAAAGTCTCACAAAAAAGATGTTACATATTCTCACTCAAAGTCAAGAATAAATCAACAAAAAATTTGCATTGCAGTAATATGTACGGACAGGACCCAAACCGGGGCTACGCGCCTTACTATCCTGCGGTGATACACCACGTGGAGCCGTCCTGGCAGGAAGGCAACCAGGTGCCTCCGCATATACCTGTAGTTACAGCGGCGCCTCCGCACGAAGGTCCGCCCCCCGAGATGAAAAAACACGCCACAACTTCGACGACTCCGCCGCCTTGCGATGTAAGTTTAGAACAAAAAAACTCAGAGCGAAATTAAACTGTGCTGAGATAAAATTTTCATTTCAGCCGGAAAAAGAGGAGGAGGCCTCTAAGGTACAGAGCAGCAGCGGTAAGAAGTCAGAGAGCGGGGAGGTTCACAAGAGCGTCCACGTACCGCTGGTCAAGGAGAAAGAATCCAGGGTGGACACTGAGGAAAGTCACAAAAGCAAGCCTACACCTCACAATACTGTTAAAGCTGACAATCATTTAAGTGAGCGATTGTATTTTTACAGCGAGATGTGAAATTTCTGATTAAAAAACTCGATATTTTCATTATTATTGTTTAAAATTCAAATGAAAAACAAATTTTTATTATTGAATCTAATTCAACTTCAATTTGAATTAATTTCTTTCACAACTAGGAAAAAAGTAATTGAATGATTTTGTGTTCTTGGATGATATAAATGTACTTATTTTGTTTTGATTTTTAGAGAATAATGAAAATATTGATGGCGGTGTAGTCATGTAGTTTTAGATTCATTACCATGCGAAGTTTACGTCCCTGCAATTAAATTATTATTAGTAAATTAAAATAAGTTCATTGTGAAAAAACATTGCATTTTAAAATGTTATCACGCTCTAACAAGTGTATATTAAAACCGCTTTATTTCATCAGTTCACGAGATGGAACTGCGGAAAATGGCGGACACGCACCTGCAGGACTCGAAGGACATCGCGATAGCGGAGCACATAAGAAGGCACGGCACCAAGCTGGAGGACCTGGAGATCTCGCGTCCCAAGGGCGCGGTGATCTCGCTGGCGCTCGGACTGACGGTCACCGCGGTAATGGCGGTCCTCATAGCCTGTCGACTGCGGGTAGTGAAGCGACGGGGCCGCGGCCGCGGACACGACTCCTACGCCCACGACGCCGACTACCTCGTCAACGGCATGTACCTTTAAAGCATCGACCGAGGCGCGGAACTTGACCTCTCCGTTTTTGCCGAGGTTCCGAAGGTTGTGGCCGCGGGGACGACGGGAGCTAGGAATCCGATTGTGCTTTACTGAAAGGTCGCGCATGGGAAACAAATCTTATCGGAGCTGCCGAGGAGTATCGCGCTGACGGGATTTTCTTGATTACGTATTTTGAGGAGGGGCTTAATAGAAAAACATGTAACGGCAATAAATGCAGGATGCTTAAGTCTCTTATATTATTTGTCACGGAATAAACGAATGAGACTATGTTTTTTTTTCATTTTGTTTAAGAATAGGTTTCTTTTTACGTTTGGAACAGTCGTACTCCGAATGAGACTGAAATTGCCAAACACGATTCAATGAAAATTGAGCAGTAAATTAACTATTATTCTTAAAATTTTGTGTATATTTCAGTTTTTAATACGAATGAAATTCTCGTACCGTAGGTCGATAAACTCCGAAAAATGAAAAGCTGATGCGAGATTCTAGCAATGGCTCAAGAACGACACAGTTGACAATTGAAAATTGTACCAAAGTGTAATTAAAACCAACAACTCAGCTAAACGAAGTCAAACTTAATCAGCAAAAAAAAAGTATCTCAACGACTGAAAAAATTCTAAATTTTATTTTTCTACACGCAAGCATCAAAATTGCTACCACACATGTAACTTAAGCAGCCTTATTAGACGAATTTATTTTGTCCAATTGCTAGTGTCCGTTAAAATAAATGATAAAATTTCGTATAATTTTTGGGACAACGCGTACAATGGCCATTCACTTCTAGGAAACGAGCAAAGAATATTTTCGTATTAAAATCAGCGACGCAGACAGAGCAAATCCGCGAAAAATTGTTCTATCGAGCGAATAAGCGAGGATCCTTCCTCGATCGCAAATCTGCGCGGCGCTTCGATTAACTTTAAGTAGCTAGCTTTCTAATTCCGACGTTTCTACGAATCACGGTGTGATTTAATAGAGAAATATCATTGTTAAAAGGAGTATTGCGATAGCGATAATATTTTACAAATTTTTTATTCGAATTTTAATATGCTTTTATCATTTTCAAAAATTGTGGTGTATTTCAGTGATTTTTCATTTTTTTTTTTAAATACTGATTTAGGTTGGTTAGTTAAGTTGTACTTTATCTGTTATTACTGTTAAGATAAGAAAACAGTTTATACGGATTAATGGATATAAAAATATTGTAATTGCATAATTGACATAAATTGTAGACAGTCCTGCTAATTGAA
>JAXIUT010000001.1:7550714-7574960 GCA_035586675.1 Eurytoma californica
GAGAGAGAGAGAGAGAGAGAGAGAGAGAGAGAGAGAGAGAGAGAGAGAGAGAGAGAGAGAGAGAGAGAGAGAGACAGTAGTATAGGTATCGATTTCAGGCTTTCGCGTAGTAGTAGGCAATGCCCCATCATTAAGCGCAGTACACGCACGCGACACATTCTTCGCATTCACTCGTCTGTAGAGAAAACTCCATTTTAATCTTTTCAGAGAACTTTTTAGTAGAGTTTGGCCGTCTAGTTCAGGTCAAATAGAAGTTAGGTGAAAATAGACAGCGTGGAAAATCCGAAAACTTTATGTATCTGTGGCTCCGAGGAAAAAACACCTAAGTCTATTTTATTTCGAAAAAATAATTTATTGCAAATACAGTAAGATTAAGTGTACCTTTTCTGTCGAAATAAGAAAAAAGTGAAGAAAAAAAGGAAGTCATTAAAACTGAACAATTTTATCATTTTACAGAGAACAGAAAAACTATTTCGAAAGTTCTGTTAATTAGGAGAGTATAACTGTAGTTTGGCATAAAGTAGGTGTAGAAAGAAATTATATCTTTAGTAATTCGATTTTACGCTTTAATATAAACTTTAAAACCTAAATAACTCGAAAAATTGAAAAATGGAGTTAAGTCGTTCTGTTGGGAAGTCACAAATATAATTTTGTAATGGTTTCAGTTTGTATTTTAAAGGAGAACAAACAATTGCGTTGTATACTGCATTTTTTCTCCCTAAAAATTCCCTAAGTAGAAGGAAAAAGTATATCTTGTGAGGCACCGCGACACGCAACAAGTAGTTTGCTGACGATTGTACCTTTCTATCGTTTGTTCTTTAGAAAATTTTCCTCGTCTTTTCTATAACATTAGGACTTCAAGTCAAAACGCTAAGAGATAATGGTCTTAAAAAATCCAAAAAGAATCTCTGCATCGTCTTTTAACCCTTGTTAAATTAGATTAGCATTACTTTTACATTATTCGTAATTTGACATTTTTTTACAAGCAATAAAAAAAATCAGTGAAACGTAAAGAATTAAGAATATCTAGGTGATTTAAAATTTTTTTTTTAAATTGAAGTTTTTCTCAGTCTCTGAAATTAATGATTTATATTTTTTAACGAAAACTTACCTGAATTTGATGATTAGGGTTATTAATGTGGAGCTGTTGCGCTTGGTTGATCTGAATGGTAGAAGTATTGGCTCCACCGGGGCCGGAAGGAGGCCTGGGTGGCGTTGAGTTATTGAAGTTAGCCTGAGGCCCTCCAGTCTGGGATTGTGAGATCCTAGGAGGCAACGGGTAACCAGGGCTGCCGTGATTCGGCATGGAGCCAGGGCTGCCATAAGGCGAGTACTGCTGCTTGTAAGCCGGCCCGGTGGGTCCGAGAATATTGCCCGACTTGTTCGGCGCAGTCGCTTGAGACGTAGGCGCGGCCCGTTGTCCGAAAACGTCCTGCTGATTTGTTTGGAAAGTAGGTACCGAGCCATTGTTTTTGTGATATGGAACACCGGCCGGCGCTTGTCCGCCTCCGGGGCTGCCCGCATACTCCGTCTGGCTATTGCTGGTGAACTGGCTGAACTCCGCGTAAGGCGAGCGAGCATTCGGAGTTCGCGCGGCGGCCGCTGCGGCCGCGGCAGCAGCCGCCGCAGCCGCTGACGGATTGAATCCGGGCATGCCCATCTGCTGGTTCTTGTGCTGGTGTTGCTCGGCCATTTGTTTGAGCGTCTGCGCCGCGGGACTCATCTCGGATTTGAAGTCTAGCCCGGGCGTGTAAGGTAACCGTGCCGCTGACGAAAATTGAGCACCGAGTGGACCCTGTGCTTGCGTTTGTTGCTGCTGCTGCTGTTGCTGTTGTTGCTGCTGTTGCTGCTGCGAGTGCATGGTTGCATGTACATGCTCTTTATCATCTTCGAGTTTGATATGACCATTGGTGGCATTATCCAGAGGTTTCTCTTCGAAATCAAAGTCTTTGATGAAATCCATCTGGGGATGAAAGTCCGAGATTTCGGAGATGAGATCTTTGAAAGCATCGTCTTCGCCAGCCTCGTCGCCCATGAAGTCGACGTCGAAGCCGGGGAAGCAAGGATCCTTCTCGAGCGCCGCGGCGCACTGCTCCAAATCGAAGTCGTTGTCGGGCTCCTGCTTGCACTCGACCAAGCTGCCGATGAGGTCGGCGGATGCAGGCGGAGCGGCGGCTGCGGCTGCGGGCGTCTGGCCGCTCGAGGGTACCGGGCCCGCGCCATTGGCCGACGCCTGGTGACGAGTCGCATTGGCAGCTGACGACACCCCGGAGCCCGAATTCGGCTCGTTCTTCGGCGACGCGCTAGCACTGACCAAGTCGCTCTTGACCGAGGCGTTGGTCAAAGCCTTCACCGTGACGTTCGTGGAAATTTGTTGCGCCTGCGAGCTCGCGGCGGACGTCGTGAACTCCAGCTGTTGTACTATCTCGACGGAGAACTTGGTCAGGGCCTCGGTGTGGCCCCCGACGCCTCCGGCCGTACCACCAGTAGCATTGCCGCCGACTGAAATTAATGACGATAAATGTAAATTAACAAACCCAGATAAATGCAGAATAATATTAGTTGAATAATGAACGGTGATGTTTTTACCTTGAGCTCCCGGTGGAGGTTGCTGGGCTCCGGGTGCAGGACCTTGAGCATTGTTCGACGAGACACCGGAGCCCACATTGCTGTGGGTCAGATGAGGCACACCAGTGGCGCTCGCTGATTGAGTACATTGCAGTTTTACCGCTGGTTCTCCAAAAGCTCCTTCGGCACCACCGCTTCCAGACTCCAACTCTTCTGCCGAGCGCTTCAAAAATTTTTGTTGCTGCAACAATAATAACAATATCCATGATTAATGTTTCTCAAATTCTGCTGAAGTGCAGCTCATTATTATTAATTCACTGTACAAATTTGGTATACTAATATAATAATCATAAAAAATTCAATAGATGCGCCAGATAATAGAAGAACGAAAAATAATTCGTTAGAAAAAACTGAAATTCGCCTTTCTTCGTAAAGAAAAATGAAAAATGATTTGTTTTTCATTTGCGACGACACTAAAAACGTGTCGTCACGCGACTTTTCAAATCATTATATCATTATTAAACAACTTTAAGACAGAAAAAATAAGAGACGATTATTCTCCGATATTCCACCTGGCGACTCTAATTAAATTTAGGAACGAATTTTAAAGCTTCCATCAAGTGGAAAAAAGTGTGAAAAAAAACTGAAATAAAAGATCGCACAAAATCTATAAAATTATTCTACTTTTAGTACCGTATTCTCCGACATTTCGTTAAACGTATAAAACGAATTTATTTAAAAACATCTATATGCGTATTTTACGAAATGAACTATGCAATTTCATAAATTAATTATTTCAAGAGAAAAAAATAACATTTAGTCCATATTATCATCTCATATGCGCATGCGCAAATCTCGAACACCAGATTACCTACAGAGAAAATGCGGACAGGGGAGAAAACAGTTAAAAAATTATCTACAGCTCTAACAATACGTCGATATAAATTTAAACAACTAACACTTATCGTTTGTTTCTCTTTAATCTCGGCGTTAAAAATCTCCGCGTCTTGTAACAGATTTATAAATGACGCCAATTTTTTTTAAAACGGCGATAAATAAAAAATGGGTCGATCGCGCGGCGACGAGAAAGAAATATTTAAACTGCTCGATGCTCGGAACGTACCATCATTCCAGAAGCTACTGTTGAGTTTCTTAGCAATTTTTTGAGAAGAGGGGCAAATGTAAAGGCAGGCGAAACATGCATAGGCGGGCTGAGGCTTCCTCTCTTCACAGGGACGGCTCTTGAGGCGCGAGCCCTGGTCGAGGGGCGCCCACCATCCCTTTACCCTGCTTTTTTTCGACGCACTACTTATCTCACTTCAATTTGACAGTCACTTTTTTACTACCCATACTCGTCTACGTGTTTTCACAATTTTCGTGAACAATAGTTTCGTAGTTAGTTGGCTCTTTATCCATTGCATCGGCAATCATTTTTTTCTTCAATTTCTTGACAAATAAATTAGTAGTACGTACTTTTTACTAATTGTAAAAAAAATTCTGCGTGTATAGAATCACAATTTTCATAATTTGTTAGTAATTTTCACAAAAAATTACGAGACATAAATTAAGTAGCGGTTAGTCTGACAAAATTTGCACTTTTTTAATTGCTTTGTCTTGAATATATTATGAAGAACTTAAGCTTGAAGCGAAGTAGCTTATTGAGAAAAGAACGTCGGGTAATTAAACTTCAATAAAATCTAATCGTCACGTTATCACTCTCATTAGTCAATGTTTTCATTACTTTTTCTTTACGATTTCACTAATATTTTTCGTGAGCATCGACAGCTCCGAACAGTTTGCGTACACACAATTTTCACCGTACTCGTTAAAACAACGTTAAAAAATTGTGCGGGCAAGATTTTTCATCTTAAAAGGCACGGTTATACACTGCGACTGCATCTTTTCTTTTACAATAATATCGTTCTTCCCCTGTGCTTTCTCTCTCTCTCTTCCCTGTTTATTTCCATCTGCGCTCTCAAGATCAGCTGATCATGCCACATTTATTTAAATCTTCCGTTTCGTACACTTGACTCCGATAAATCTTGATAAATCCATCAAAATACGCTTTCGTCGGATTCGATCGCGATTGCAACTGCCTTATCGCGCAATCGGAAATGCACGTCCCTTTAAATACCGCAGTCGCACTGCGCGGCGAGATCGCGAAGTACGAGAGCTCGGTCTAAGTACAAAAAAACAGTACAAAGTCTCCTAACGCGAGCGAAGCAGCGGGAGCTTTTCTGTCGGCGCTAGAAGCGAAGCTGAAAGCTCAGCTGACGGAGTGCCGCGTCCCCGTCCCGGAGGAGCGAGCGAGCGGTGTCGTATCGGACTCGTTCGCGGAAGCGGGGCTGCCGACGAACTGACTTAGTGACGAGCCGACGGGCCGACGGGGCAACACCAGCCGACGAAGAGCCGAGGAGCACGCAAGAGGAGGCCAGTGACGAGTGTTTCTGGCGTGCGCGCGCGCCATCGAGCTTCCCTTCCACTCGTAAGCTCCACACGTATCCGCGCGGTGCGCGTGCGCCTGGCGCGCACCCACACGGACACGGGGCGCGCGCGCGCGCGCGCACACACACACTCGCGCGAGAAAATGCGAATTAATTCAAGAGAGGAAGCTCGATGTTGGCGGGGAGTTGCTCGCACGAAGCGCCCGAAGATCTCGACTTTCGAACGGAATTAGGACTGTTTAGGAGCGATGATTCGACGGGGAGTTGGGTAGCGTCTTGCGAGAGATGCGTAAAAGAGGAAATATCGATGCGCCGGAGAAGATGGTAGCGTGGGAGGCTACGTGTGTACGGGTAGGCTCGAGCAAATGGAGAGAGCTGTTCTCAACACTTTGTAGATCTGGCGCGTGCCAACTCAAGTCACCGGTATGGTGGACTGCGGCCACTGCGTATGTATACTGATTCCCCCCTACTACGGGCAGGTCCTTGACTCTATTAGCGCTACTTTCATACTTAAAATGTTCATTTGTTGTTGCGCGCTACCTTTATCCTGCGTCGTCACTTCGTCGTTGTTGATACTTTTTTCACCTGCTCAGTATCAACTAAACAATTTGTGCAAATGTAGAGTATTTAACATACATGTGGTTTTATTCGACGCATGAAATTAAAAAATTGCTAAATCACTGTCTACACGAACTGCACCAGATTTATCTTATTGAACAACGATAAGAGTTTGATTTCATTCAGTTTCAAGATTTTTTTAAGCGTCTGTATAATAGAAAAAAAAAACATATTTATAGAGCGGTCTTCTCTTCGAGTCATGGATTTGGATTAATTTGAAGAAATGTAATTTATTACATATATTTGTTTGCAAACTTCTAAGTACTTGTATCTATTCCTTGTCAATTTTATAAAAAGCTGTTAAACTGACACAAATATAGCTACTCTTACGAATCATTTAAAAAATATCCACAATTTATTACTTTATTTTTGCAACATTATTCCGCACGGAAGTCAGCGTGAACAGCGAGTCATACAAAAAAAGCCAAATCCAATTATAAACTCATACGAGAACTGCAAAGTTAAATCGATTACTTTTAATTTCCGAGCAAGTATAATAGAAGGTAAACTGCGTGGCTGTTTCACGGTTAAATGCGGGAGAGGAAAAGCTCGCGGGGTGGAGGGAACCGAAGAAGCCGAGAGTACTCGGGGGCTGGTAGTGTATTGATTCTCAACGTGGACCAGTCGTCTGGCCGCTGGTTGCCTCTGGCTGCCACTGCATGCCAATGGTTACCGACTCCGCAGGTGTATATACTTATATACACGGATGTGCGGTTCTATTTCGCGCGCCAACTGCCGCGCCGCGCACCGACACTCGACATTCGGCACTCAGTCCGCGAGGCCCCACCAGTTTGTCCTGACCAACCGGCTGTTTACTGTTTGCCCTCCTGTGCTATCGATCCCAGTGGCGTAAGAAGGCACCGTCAACGCTACGCTCCTAACGTTAATGCGAGATATACCCCCTCGGACACCTACCGACACTGTCATCGCGATTGCCCTCGTTCCTTTGCTGCTACTGTAACATTTATCTATGCAGCTCATCTAAACATTCTGTAATTTATTTATGATACGTCTGAATGTACATCTTCGACTTTAATTTAATTGTTATTTCGAGGACTTCGTTTTAGTAATCATTTTATCGAATTATATACACTAATAATCGGAAGAACATTTCAATCGATTAAAAATTAGCCAGTTAATTAATTCGACAGAAATAGTAACGTACAAAGGTTTATGATTTACAAAAATATATCTGATCGATTAAACTACATTTTTCCTTGATTATTTGCATTCTACATCCAAAACATAATTTGTTAATTATAACGTTGTAAATATAATGTTGCGAAATATTACTATCAGAGAGAAAAAAATTCAACGTAACGTAACGCGCTAATATCCGCAAAATAGCTCTGGATTTATCAAGACTTTCGGAATCACGCTCGGTGCATTCATTTGCGAGCAGCGACTGAGTGCCACTGCAGCCACTATAACGTATGGGTATTAAAGAAATGTTTGTAGTTCGATTAGTATCGAAGGGCGTGTACTGCCAGCTTCGCGCACATCAGTTGTCAGCTGCAACATGCTGCTGCGGCGGCGGCGGCTGCTGTTGCTGCTGCTGCCGCCACGGCTGCCATCGCCACCACCACTGTGCTCTACCACCGCCGCAAACAATAAGAGGGGCGCGGAGGTGCATGTCCCCACATTTTTTTAAAACTTCCGCTTGTGCGTGAGTTTCCGAACATGATATGCATCTTTGTCAGATATTCGGTTATCCCTTACAGATTGATCGTCCTTCTATTTTATTCATCATTATTAGGTTAAATTTATATTTTTATGTAAAATTTTTACTCGTTATTTTCTAATTTCTAATTATTTTATTGTTAACCCTTTTTTATTCAATATTATTACTCTAGCTTTCTAAAAGAAGACTGTACGTAATCTAACATTTTTTTTAGTAAAGCACGGAAAAAAACGCTGTTGAATACAAAAAATTTAAAAAAAAATTATTCATTATAAAAATTTGTGAAAGTTTGACATTTTCGAGCGCACGAGAGATTGCATAGGTAGTGAACGCCTTTACTTCAAGACCACACTGTCGTCCTGTTGCAATAACCGTTCACTCTTTGTCCGCTCAGCTGCCTCTGCTTTTTCAGTGGTTCACATCTACAAAGCTTAAAATTATTGTGCCACTCTATTTTCTAACTATTCAACAAGAATAAATTTATTGTTTATAATATCCCGAAAAAAAAAACGAAAATAATTTTTTTAACGTAAAAATATATAACATTACCTACGTTAACATATACACGAGTTTTGTAATTGATAACGCCTATCAATAAGCAATACAACTACAAATTTTGTGAAGAGATAATTAGTGAAATGATGAGATAAAAATTAATTTTTAAATGAACGAACAGAAAAATAAATTATAAAATATTCTGAAAAATAGAATCACGCCTAGCTTCTCGATCAACCTCGCGTTTAACAGTATGCAAGCTGACTAAAATGGACAAGAATGCGTGACGCATCTGTACCTAGTGCGCATGCCACAAGATCGACGTCATTTCTGAATGTGTTCAACTGATAAGAAAAACGAAATGATGAATAAAAGCAAAAGACTTGAGAATGCAATCTGTACATTTGTATAATATACCCAAATCGCGCGATATGCTTATATCACTTAAAAAGTAATAAACTTAAAAATAATGAAAGTAAGACGCACGAATAAAAAAAGTGCGTGAAAGCTTATTCAATACATTTCCTTTACGCATGTATTTATACACTGTAACGTTAAGTGCACTATAAATCCCACAAAAAAAATATACTCCAAAAGTAAGAAAAGAGAAAAAATTTGCATTTTCTCAAAACAGTGGTAAACAGCTCAAAAAATCTGATTTGAATGTCGGGAGTTTTAGCGAGCCGAAAAGAGAGAAGGTAAGTGAGAGAATCTAAACAGCGATTGAGAATCACTGATTAATGCTCAGCTGGAGCCGAAAAGAACGTGTAAGAGGTCTTGCCCGAGTGTGCGGCGCAGGTATGTGTGCGAGGCGCGCGCGCGAAGAGAGGGAGAGAGAGCCGTATCGCCCGGCCGATGGCTGAAAAGGAGAAAGAGAGAGGAAAAGAGGAGGTGGCAACAGCGCTGAGGCGCGGGTGCGCACTCCTCACTCTTTTAGTTATACTCCTGGCGAACGTAAGAAAAGTATATGCACGTACGCCTTGCGTACGCATCGACACACTAGCGGTCTCTGTGGTAAACGGCCGGCAACTTGCGACTCGTACAGCTGCACCGTAAACGCATTCTAGCGCATTATATTCTTCGCTGGATTTTTTGAGTTTGATTTCAAGATTTTTCAAACACTCGTAGTCTATATTTCTTTCTCGCCGAAGTCAACGGTTCCTAAATTTGTCAATTTCTTGTCTAGACTTTCATTGTTACGATGCTAATTGCATTGCGTATTAAATATATAGTATGTTTCGCATGTAATCGAAGAAATTAAATCAACCTGAAATAAAAAGAAAATTGATTTTTCCGCAGTTCTAGTTACACGATTTTTTACACAAACAAATTTTACAATGGAAAAAACTTTTCAAACAAATGAAAAATCTTTTCGATCTTACGTTGACACGAATCGGCGTAAAATTTACTCCTCGCTAAAAATCGTGAAGCTTTTCGACGCTAAAATAACATTTCAGACGCGTTAAATGTATAAAAAGATAAGGCCTCCTTGGAGAGCTTTTGATTGACTCACCACGTGAATGCTGGATAGCCCGACGTTATCGTTCTGCTTCTTGTCGGTCTTTTTAGCCTGCCGCTTGGCCTTGCTGTCGAGGTAGCGCTGCTTCAGCACCAGCGTGTCCTGAATGTTCTGCTCGCAGAAGCCGTGAAACGTCTGATCGAACTTTGGCACGAGATCGGTCTGTCGGCGACGGTAGAGCTCGATTCTGCGTCGCAACCGATCAACAACGGCTTGTCGTTTCGGCGGTAGCACTTCGCCCATTCCGGGTGCCTGACCCATTTGCTGCAACTGCTGCTGGTGCTGCTGCAGGTGAATATGTTGTTGTTGTTGTTGTTGTTGTTGTTGTTGTTGCTGCTGCTGATGTTGCTGCTGCTGATGTTGCTGTTGCTGCTGATGCTGTTGCTGCTGATGCTGCTGTTGCTGCTGCTGATGTTGCTGTTGCTGCTGCTGGCACAGTATGTTAATGTCTTGGTGCACCTGCACCTGATTGGACGCTTGCTGTTGCTGCAGAGCTAAATTGAGGTTGCTGTGATTGTTGGCCCTTGGTTGAAGCAGCTGTCCCGGCGAACCGGAAACAGAGCCAGGGGGGCCTTGCTGGGGCTGGCGGGGCAAAAGCCCCCCTGCCTCCATACAGCCTCCGAAATCCACTGCAGTGTATGCGAGTTCAGTTGTGAAGCAGCGGTATGATCAGCGAAGCTCTTCCTTCCTTCGTCCTCACTTCGTCGCCGCTTTCTACAGCTGCTTGCTGGCATCCTATTCTCATCTCACTTCTTTGATCAGGATTTTGATAGGAGCGAGAGATAGAGATAGCGAGCGAAAAAGAGAGAGGACAGTACTAGAGAGAGCAATGTGTATATCTATAGAGAGAGAGAGGGAGAAATAGAGAACGTCCAGAGATGCAGATGAGTCGCCTACTTGTTGAATAGCGCTGTCTGTTGCTTCTTTTATTTGCTCTCACTCACCTATATATATATCGCTTAACGTAAACACTATGGCCAACCTGCAAGCAACAATTAACGATTAGCCAATGGATGTACATAAGACAGTAACACTAATAATATGAAAATGTTAAAAGAAAAAAAAATTGGTGTACCGATATTAATTTACGGGTCGGTATACAGGTGGCAGGTGAGAAAAAGGAAAGGAAGTAGATCACGCGGCTTGCGCGCGTGTATGTATGTTTCAAAGTGTACAAGAACGCGCAAAGCGTGCGCGCAACGAACGCGATAGCGCGCGCCAGACTAAACTCTCGACTCTCTTTTCCTCTGTACTTTTCAGTGAGAAAGAGAGAGCGAGAGAGATGGAGAGCGAGAGAGAAAGAGAGGGGGGATGCACGAAAGGGGGAGGGGGGCACGCGACAAAGACAGCGAGAGGAGAGCGGCAGTAGTTTGCCTTGTCTGTGGGCCCACAGGCATCAGGCAAGAAGCGATCTCCTTCGGCTCCCTTCGTTGTCTCCGTCACAGGCAAAGAAGGGGAACGTGTTTCTCTAGACCTCCCTCTACCGTTTACTCTCTATTTTTCTCTTTCTTGCAATCCCTCTTACACCCGCTATTGTACGAGTTTGATCATCGCCGTTCTATACTATAGTTTAACAAAATTATTTAAATAAACCTTTTTTTTTAAATCCTAAATTCGACTACGTAATGTACATTTACGTTAGAATATGATTTTGAACTATACGCTGGATAATCGGAAGATAAACGGGTGATACTGTAGCAGTTATGTTTAATACAATGTACGCCTGACGTAAGTATTCTCGATGAAGGCGACTAGAAAACGGTTGTACAGCAAACGTCACAACAGCTGTAGGTAGTTGAACGCAAAAGCCGTACGGCGCGCGCTACGAGGGAAACGATTCAAGTGTCATCACTTAATATACTTTATATACTTTCACTGTTTAGTCATCTTTACATTACATTACACGTATATTACACACTTATTTAAGCTTTGAGTAATTACTTCTCATCTCTTATTAAAATCACAAATAGTAAAATTATTCTATCATTGAATAGATGAATCTTAAAAACTTAAAAGGAATAAATTTACGGGATTCGTGTATGTGTGTGTTAGTATGTGTGTGATTGGGTACACGTATAATCACTCACACAAAATTATTGCTACTTGTGTAACACTTGAACTCACCTTTATCACTGTTGAATAGTCACTTGTAAAAAACTGATCTTTAGATGTTTTATGTGATGGCAGATTATAATCAAACATTTACATAACCTCACTTCATTGATAGAACTAATAAGCAACCGTTAATGATCATGAACATTTTTTCGAACGTGAAAGCCATGAAGGTAACTGTAAGTATTATGTACAGAAAATGCAGATTTAATACTCCATTGTATAAACAGTCACATTTTTACTTCTAAAAAATAATTATTTGAAACAAACTGGCTGCGTTACAGCAACAGACGCGGCAGCTGTCTTCACTGCGCGTAGGTATATAAGGTAAGGCGTAAGCACCAACGAGAAACTGTCGGAAGTGTGTGCAGCCGTGCGCGCGCGGCGTTGTTGCGCCCGCGCGGGTTGGCTCACGATATATAAGTAACGCGTCATACTGTCGCATATTCTAGCCTATTATTAGTGCAGCTAAACCAATGCATTTCAAATCATATGAATGTGAAAATTAGCTTCCACTTATGGTCAGAAATACAATAATACTATTAACAAGCGTAATATTACCGTAAAAAGATTTAGTTATTTTTTATACTAAATTAATTTAATTACTTTTTTATATGTAACATATTATATATTCTTTGTTGCAATTTAAATACTAAATTTATAACAAAGCAAAAGTAAAAATATCACGTTTCAAGAATATAACAAAAGGTAAACTGTACAAACACATAATGAAAACCGATACTGATAATCGCTCCTATACAGATATAGCGTTTATTGGCTTATTTTATATTTATTAAGTACCCTGAATTAAAGTACGTCACGGATATCGGAATATGCCACCCACGCAAACATTAGCTCTAAAGGCGCCAAATACAAAATAAAAAAATACTGGTTCTTAATTATTTATACTAATATCAATTAATTAACTAATCTCTCTTATGCACAGATTATTTAGTTAACGCACTCCTTACATTGCTAAACCTTGATTAATAAATTAATGTTAATTAGTTTTTATTGGAATCTTAAACTTAAATATGTAGGGATAACAAAAAATGTACATATACAAACAGTAATACAACATTGTAATATAATTATGCTTAGAATATGTTATAAAATTTTAGATTTGGCAAAAGTAGGATATCCATATCTATTCAATACAATGCAAAGCAAACAAACGCTGGGAGTCAATGCAACTGGTGGTGTCACCTATCGTTCTTTTTTGTTACTGTCTCGTTCTATTCTAAATTTCTGGTCGTGTATTTTATGATTTTATCATTTACATCTTACACGACTGACGGCACGCGAATAATTTTTTTAATAATTAAAAAAATATAAAAAAGATGATAATTATGTTAAAAAATAGAATATATAAAATAAGAGAGTTGAAATGTATTTTAATAGATAATACATTTAGATCACGTGGGTGTTAATTGAATTAAAAAGGAATTGCTTCTATAATCAGTTTATATTGGCCGATGAATAATTATTTACCCAAATGGAAGGAAGGTTGCATAGCGGAAGGGGGAATTCTAATCAAAGATATTTAGATGCAATGGAGCAAGCAGCGCGCGGCTGATGCCTAAATTATATTGCTTAGCGGCCGGCAGCAGTTTTGCCTGCCTATAAGTATATACGCAGTGCTGACACTACTGTCAATCTAGTAGTACTGCTGTGCTCATCAGAACCGAAGAGGATAAAGACAGAATAATAGGGTTCACTGGCGCGTCCCGCGAACTCCGAAGTGCAGTAGTGGAGTAGCTTTGAGGCCTTCAAGAAGACGGCATCTTGTCCAAATTGTTCTAGCGATGTATTTACTCCGATTTAAACGGAGCTGATCCGGTCAGACGTGAAATGTCGAAAATAAGGTGAATAGAGCATAGCGAAAAGGAGCAGCATTTGGATCGTTTAGTCGGCCTGAAATAAGTGCTGCGTGCATTCGAGGCGATGCGGCAAGTTTGGAGCGCCGCGAGCGTCACGAGCAAGAGCCGGCTGTCGAGTTCCCTCGGCGTGCAGTGAGGCACTTGCATCACGGCGGCTATAAATGCGACACCTCCTAACCCCGAACGCGGCAGCCTAAACTTCGAGGAAACATCGCCGGAGGCCAAGGTGATCGTCGGTGCCAAATTTACTGAAGGAGCTTTTCGTATCACTCGGTTACTTGCATATACATTTCCTCTCTCGGCAGCGCATACGGGCAGAGGCGCATATATAGGAGCTCGGCTCGCAGCGCTGCGTCTCCGTCTGCTCTCCCCCCACACACTCTCCCTTTCTCTCTCTCTCTCTGCGTCGGATTCGGGCGGAGCTGCGAGCAAAAGAGTAGAGAGATGTTGGACGCGGGCGTCGCGGGCAGGGCTGAGGTTGCAGACTAAAGGGACGCCAGAGTTGTTCACCTGCTTATTGACTTCATAATCAGCCCGTTAGCTTGGCTGTCATCGAAATGAAGTCGCTTCCGCGACGGACATTCTGCGATCCAGTCGTTCTTCTCATTATTTTTACAAGTTTACCATTTGTGACGGCTGACAGCGACAATAGTAAGTGCTCCATTCAGTTTGCTCAGTACTAGTGCCTGATTTAGATGTACAATCATTCTAACATTGAGAACATCTTTAGGGCGTTTTTTTAAACATTCTCTTTAAATCCGTTATTTTCTTTTTTCATCTTTTTATCTTTTTGATTTGTCTAAATTAATTATTTATGGAGCCCACCCTCTATCGAGTTTTACTTACATTGTTTATATTTGTAGAACCCGAAGCTACAATTAGTCCAGGGCCTAACGCTAAAGAATTACTGGAAATAGTTGTATCGCAAGACCCTAAGGGTATTGAAGCAGGTAGTACACCTCATTTAACATGCAAAACTTTTCAACCTGCGGACAATATTTGGTGGAGTTTAAATGGAAAAAATCTGACCTCGGTTAAAGAATCGGATCACTCAGTAAGATTCGATCTGAAAAAAGCCATAAGGCAAGACAGTGGAAATTATACTTGCAATGTTTTAATTTCATCTGTGCATGTGACGCAGACTATATATATAAGAATTATAGGTAAGTAATTGTAAAATAAGTCAGTTAATGATATTGAAGAAATCTTATTAAATTTATAATTATAGAACCAGCTAGAGTAACTGCTAGTGAAAGTATCAGAGTTAAATCACTGGATGCGGTAAATTTAACATGCAATTTTTATGGAGACCCCCTTTCCAATTTTACATGGACTAAAAACAATGATTCAGACAATTTTGAACGACTTAAAAACATGACAAGTTGGGTACAAGTTAATGAAACTTTTGTATCCTTAACACTTTCGATTAAAAGTGCTACGCGTAAAGATAATGGAACATATACTTGTCAAGCTCAAGACTTTTATACTACTGTCTCTGCTCAGAGAAATCTTTTTGTCATGGATGTTCCTTTGATAAGTATTGATTTTTTAAAGACCGTTGGTGCTGGAAGTATATTTTTAAATTGGACAGTTAATAATGGCAATGAACCTATAGAAACTTATTTTATTCAATATATGAAAAATGGAACCGATTCTTGGAAATATAACAATGAATTAATAAATGGAAGAAATTCTAGTTTTGTTTTAAGAAATTTGGACAAAGGGGCCACTTATCAAATTGGTATAAGTGCAAAAAATAAAATTGGAAAATCACATGTTTTTATTGATCCAAGGTGGATAACTACTCTTGAAAAAGGTAAAAGAAACAAAATTATAATTTTTGTTTTCACTTTCTCTATTAAATGATATATTTTTAGTATTAATATTATATTTTTTAAATAGATCCTATATTTATACCAAAATTAAATATCAATGGTGTGACTTCAAGTACTGCAACTATATCTTGGAATAATCCACCACTTGATCTTCGTGAACACATTCACTATTATATTATAGTGGCAAGCCACAATAGTCAGACAAGAGAAGCTATAGTTCCGGTTCAACAAAATCAGTTATATTTGTTTGAATATTTGGAACCAGTAACCACTTATAAATTTAAAATATCTGCTTGTAATGAATATACAACACAATGTGGTAACTGGAGCAAGGAGTTTGAGGCTCAAACTTTAGATGGAGGTTGGTTTTTCTCTATTCAATTATTCTTTATGAAAATGCTGATGAATCACAAAATTTACAAATTTGTTACTTTTAGTACCTGCTGCACCTTACAATATCTCGGTATCTTGTCGATTTGATAATATTAGTAGAACAAGTCTGATGCTAGTTAATTGGGAACCACCACAAAAACGCAATGCAATTATTCAACAATACAAAATTGAAATAAATGGAAGAGCAACTTATAAAGATGAAAGCGGTCACATAATAACAGAACATTTGAGACCATTTATAGATCATGTAGACTCCCAACACAATTCTTTTAGAAAAAATCAGTTACCACCAAATACTAATTATACAGTAAGTTTAAATTCAACATAGGTGTACATGTGTGTATGTATGAATTTAAGCGTGTGTTTGTGTAAACGTGGACGCGAAAGTACGTAACTACATGAGTTATGGTTGGATAATAAATAAATAAATAAAATACAATTAATTTAAATTTAAGATTCGAGTATCATGTCAAACCCGACAAAGATTTTATGGCGAAGAAGCTGTGACAAATTGTACAATGCCTGGAACAGTACCAGAAAGAGAAAATCTGAATGCAAGGTCTTGGCATAAAATTGAAAGTCAAGAAAGACAATTTTTTAAGATATATATGCCACGAATCTCTGAAAGGAATGGTCCTATTTGCTGTTACAAGATTTTTATTGTAAAATTAGCTCCTCAAAAATCACTTGCTGATTTACCACCACCTGAAGAGATTTCCGTATTTTCGTATCAGTATGTGTACTCTTCACCATTAGGTGGGGCATATCTAGCAGAAATGTATGATAGTAATCAACTACCTCCTGAAATATTTATCGGTGATGGATACACTCATAACGGAAGTAACAACTGTCAACATTGCACAGGACTAAAGCAGAAACCTATTCCAACACTCTTAAATTTCATTCCAGAGGTATAATTATATTTATATTTTACTTATTTAGATTTAATTCAAATTTACTGTTATCTTATATTACTACTTATAATTTTAGAATCCCATGACAACTGCTGCAGATATCGATATCAGTACTCAAATGCCAGAAGTAACTTCACAAGCAACAAACTCAGTTAGTGACGGTAAAATAGATAATTATACATTCCTCGCGACACAAAGTCCTAAACTGAATGAGACAGAGAAAAGTGCTGATAGAAGAAAAAGAGAAGATGTCATTGTAAAAGATGAAACTGAGAGTTCATCTATTGTTCCCTTTGATGGTTTCCTAGACGAAAAAGCTAATTATACAGCATTTATTGAAGTGATTGGTACGTTAAAAGGTTAAATTATCTATAAGTTGGATTTAACCATAAACTCCATAACTTTATTTTTTTTACAGTGTATGGATCTGGTGAAGGGCAATCTGTAGCTGCTTATAGCAGTTACTTATCACCGTTATATGGAGGTGTCGATCCGAAACTAGTGATTGTAGAAGATGTGACAACACTCGGTGTTATTTTACAGATATCCCTTGTTCTCATCTTAATAATTATAATTCTCTTAATCACGTTGTGTGTCTTACACCGCTATTCTAAACGAGTACAGCAGCGTGGCGAAGAAATAATAACTCTTAGAAACAGTTTTAGGTAAGTAGAAGATCTCAATATTTTCTGGCGATAAATTAATATTAAGAGCTGATTTGTTTTTATAGGCATTTGTGTCAAAGTTTGAGGGGTAGGCATCAATTGGTTGCTGCTACACCACCTGACATGCCGCCTGTTCCAAAGAATGATCTACTACAAGCATACTTGGAGCGCCATAGAGATTCAGATTACGGATTTCAACACGAATTCGAATTGCTGCCCGATCGCTTTACGGACCGTACAACGCGGGCCTCTGAAGCTCGAGAAAACATTTACAAAAATCGGTATCCCGATATTAAATGTTACGATCAAACTCGGGTCCGTCTGTCTCAGATTGATGGAATAATCGGTTCAGATTATATAAATGCTAATTTTGTGCTTGGTTACAAAGAGCGTAAAAAGTTCATTTGCGCTCAAGGTCCAATGGAAAATACAGTTTGTGACTACTGGAGAATGATATGGGAGCAGCACTTGGAGCTAGTACTGATGTTGACTAATTTGGAGGAATATTCGAAAACCAAGTGCGCTAAGTACTGGCCTGATAAAAGTGAGACGAAAAATTTCGGTGATATTACCGTGGAGCACGTCGGTGAATACCAGTACTCGGACTACGTAGTAAGAGAACTGAGAATGACGCGAACTGGAGAACGTGATACGAGAAAAATTGTGCAGTATCACTTCCTAGTCTGGAAAGATTTTATGGCTCCAGAACATCCCCATGCTATTTTGAGGTTTGTTAAAAGAGTAAATGAAGCTTATTCATTGGAGAAAGGTCCGATTTTAGTCCACTGCAGTGCAGGAGTCGGAAGAACTGGTACTTTGGTAGCACTCGATTCTTTAATGCAACAGTTAGCGGACGAAGGGCAGGTGTCTATATTCAACACTGTATGTGATTTGAGACATCAAAGAAACTTTTTGGTACAGTCTTTGAAACAGTACATTTTCATATATCGAGCACTGATGGAAATGAGCCAGTACGGTGATACAGAAATAGCAGCGACACAATTAAAAGCTGCGATCGAGAAATTACGTCAAAGAGAAAATGGAAAGGAAAAATGTCGCATGGAAGAGGAGTATGACGTTAGTAGATCTATTCTTTGCTGCTTATTTCTTACTCGTTTAATTCTTCAAATATTAATATATTTCTTATACCCTTTCAGAAAATCACTGCAGTATTGGAAGACCGCAAGTCTTTTTCGGTCGGTGGCGGAGAAGAAAATAGAAATAAAAATAGAAGCGAGCTAGTGATACCCTACGATAGAAATCGTGTGATATTAACACCCATTCCTGGAAAGGAGCACTCCACCTACATCAATGCCTCTTTCATTGAAGGCTATGATAATTCAGAATCATTTATTATAACCCAAGATCCTCTGGATTCAACTATAGCCGACTTTTGGAGAATGATCTCCGAACAGTGTATATCGACCATTGTTATGCTTTCAGACGTAAGTCAAGATTAACTTAATTAAATAATTACTAATCAAATACAAATTCATTGCTTATTTTTTATTCTTATTAACAAATTAGAAAATTGATTCAATTTATCAATTGTTTAGTTGGCAGAAGGACCACGCAAATGCCCGCGTTATTGGCCCGACGATGAAGTCTCATACGATCATATTCGCGTCCGCTATATTCAGAGCGAGAGCTGTCCGTATTTTACACGACGAGAGCTTTGTGTGACTAATACGAAAGTTGATGAAAACGTCGTTGTCACTCAGTATCAATACCACGGCTGGCCAACGGTTGAAGGCGAAGTTCCGGAAGTGACGAGGGGACTTATTGAACTTATTGACCAGACTCAAACCAACAATACCGAATCAAGTGGACCGCTTGTTGTTCATTGCAATCACGGCTCTGACAGAAGCTCCATGTTTGTCACTCTGAGCATACTCGTTCAACAGCTACGCATTGAAAAAAGAATTGACATTTTCACCACTGTTAAGAAGTTGCGATCGCAGAGGCACGGAATGATAAACGCTTTTGTAAGTATATATATTTTACTACTTTATTTTTATATTAATGTAATTTTTTCTATTTTTACTTCAATGTTGTGTTTGCACTTTCAGACTCAGTATGAATTTTTGCATCGAGGAATCGTTAATTATTTAGATTTGCATAATCTCGGAGAAGAGAGTGAGGCTGAATCATAAGGATAAATGACCAAGGCTATTTACAATATTGTGCTGCGATATATTTGGTTAATTCAACTAAATCAGCTCTATAAATGGGCGCTATATGGTTTAGTTTACCATTTCTAGTTTTTCATAAAAAAATTAACTTTATCACGTTTAGTTTAATGTACAAAGAGAAATGCCTAAACCAGATAACAGTTAAGAGAAAAACAATTTATTTTAACTTTTCGGAAATTCGAGTTTCCTTAACAAATACAGAAAAACGTCTTGAGAAGGTGCTAATAGAAACGACATAGATATTTTAAAACATTCACTAAATTTACATAACTATTTTAAACTGCACAAATATTTGACAAGTTCATCTCGAATATTGTTGATTCAAGTGTCAAGTCCGTTTACGTAATGAGTGGCGTTTCAAACACTGGTTGGTAGGGTAAAATAAAAATTACGCTACATTTTCAAGAGCTCATGAATAATTGTATTTGTATTTGTAAGAATCTCAAAGCATCTTTGACAACAGATTTTGCCATGAGAGACGTATACATTTAAATTTCTGTAAAATTTGTGAATGAATAATTTTAAAGGTCTTTTTTTTATTAATTTTATTGAGACTATTTAAATCCTCAAGCAGCCCTCTTTGCGAGTATTAGTATCAAATTTTTTTCTATATGCTTTTCTATCAATATTATATTTACTTAGAGTCAAACCTAGCTGCTTGTTTAATACTGTATTCAGAAAAGGAAGGATAATTATTATATGGGCGCATAAGAAAAGATGTGTGGCTGAGAATAGTGCGTAAGATTCTACAATTGTAAGAGATACGTAAACGTAATGTATGCGAGATTCGATCTTTGTGCTCGTGGATGCGCGCGGAAAGTTGAAAACGGCTAATTTAATCTGAAATATTTATATTGAGTATGTGCGTATGTAACAGTGAATTTTTTCCTAAGGAAAGACTGATGAACTTTTACCGAACAACTTTAATAGAGACTCTTGGTCGAAGAATGGCCAAACCTCGTTAGAAAACGCTAGCCGTCTTCGCATCTGAGCTCGTTACCAGTCACGTATTTTAGCCTGGCTATGAATCTCTCGAGTAACAATAATTTTTATACGATTTCTTGTACATCAATTTGATATATTAGATAAACGACAGGCATCGAGTCGTTTTATACATGATTATTAACTTGAAAATTTGATAACTTTTTTTAAAAAGAAAAGATAATGAAAAGAAAATGAAATTTTAAAAAATGCTGATGCTACAATTTGATTTTATTAATTTTTTTATACAATTATCACGATTGAGCATCGAGTGAGTCTATGCTAAATAATTACATTGTAAAATATTGCATTTTCTTAAGACCTCATACATGATAAATTTCGATTTTTTTATTACCATTTTTTAATAATTTTTAACTTCTAGTCAAGTTTTCACTCGAAAGCGTGTCTTATTTTTTATTTTATTGTATTTTTTTTTAATTAAGCTGGAAATTTCAGACTCATTGTACATTTCTATATTTCATATTGCCAGTTAATTATATGTATATATAATTAACACATAATTAACACAAAAGAAACGTACACATATAATTTTATACCTGGCTTAGCGGCCGCCGACAGCGTGATTTTAATTATAAGATTTTTTCACATTAATCTTTGCGAACGTCGTGTTCATTGTTACATGCTCGTTTTATTTAGCTAAGCTTGATTTTGTTATTTGCGCTATAATCGAACTGTAAGTAAGTATATGACGAAGACAGTGGATTGGATTTCAAGTGGCTTCTCGAGACAATGTAAATAAAAATTTATACATACGTATATATGCAAGAAAAATGAAAATGTGGAAGACTTGTATCAATAAAACTGGACAATGACCACTTAGATGTGCGTTATTTGTTTTCTTCAAATACAATTTTTTTTATTAATTTTGAAGGATAAAAATCAAATTATGGATACTACTTGAATCGTACGGCAATATGAAGAGTCTACAAGAAATTTGCGTTATCTTGTTCGTAGTACACCTGAGCGCCGTGGAGTCTGAAAAAAATGTTTTATTCATTGATAAACGTGATGTGAGTTATGTAAAGAGGTTGATTCGAAAAAAGTACCTTTCGCGAATTTTTATTGTAATAATCAATTGCTTCTGTGACCATTACTGTCAGTTGATCTAGATCATAAGAAAGAGTTTTTCTAGACGTCGTAACGAAAGGAAAATGGAAGTAATGCATAAACCGAGGATATACAAATAAACTAGCGATGAAGAGCAAAGCCATTCCCAAAAAGCTGCTTATCCCAACAAGTATTGGATGCATGGCACTCGTTTCTTTTTTCTGATTCTCAGCTGGGATTAGGTCATACCTAACATCGGGCTAAAAGTAATGCGATCAAAGTGTTAGCAATTAAATTAGACGTTAGCTGGTCGTAAATTGTGAAATAACTTACAACTGTTCTGTATCCGTAATTATTAGTTAATTCGTGACGAAACGTGTCTAGCGGATAAAAATAATAGGCATACTGAGAATCGGTCTGTTCCGGCCGAATCGTCGGAAGAGTCGGCTGAACTTGAATTGGAGCAGCGAAGATTTTTGGCATCTGGTGACTAATGGTATTCATGAGCGAACTGTATTTCATCGCGTTGCCTTGCTCGAGCGCTTTTCTGTACATAGCCGCAAGCTCAGCCGGCGTGAATCCCAGGATCGTCGCAGAACTTTGGGGGATCGGCTGGTCATAGTACCCGACCGGATTCCTGGGGGGATTCCTCACGGGAACCTGGAACGAAGTAATTAAGGAAGTAGCCGCACTTTAATCACAACCACCAATGCTGCTGCTCGCTTTCGAGCTCCTCGAGGGTCAAACCTGTTGAGGGTACGTCTCGTGGCCGTCGGCGAAGCGCTCGAGGTAGTTGGGCTGCGTGGGCGCGGGCCGGCTGACCGCCGCCGTCGTCGACGGCGAGCCGAATCCGTTGAGCAGCTGAAGCTCGCCGACGACGTTGCGCAGATAAGCGTCGCTGCTCTCGTGCATCCCTGTCTCCTCCATCGCCCGGCATCGCGTCACCCACGGGCCCAGCAGAATCGTGATCAGGGGAGTGAGCCTGGAGAACGTCTCGAACTTCATCTTATCTCGCTCATCGGCTTTCCTCCGTCACATGTCAGCCCACTGTCAAGACTATCCTTGTCGTCGAATCCGAGCGAAGCTTCAATTTCAGATTTGCCGCGTAAGCTTCATCGACGGTGTCGGGTACCGAGGAAAAAGAAGGATCATGCTTTCGACATTGCGCCGTACCGCGCGGGCGCCTACACTGAGCCGAGGTTCGCCGAGACACTCGAGCTGTACCTCGTACGCGAGTCGCGTGACTTCCCGATGTCCCGACGTCCCGAGGATATTATTAATTCCCTCCTCGCTCCCCAGTCCTCCGTCCTCCTCCTCCTCCCTGCTTCTCCGGCCTTGCGTGCTTTAACGAGATTACACGTACGTTTGCCCGTTCCGTTTGCATGCTCCGTTTTTAGGAATTTAGGATTTCGCAGGAAACTTAAAAATTTGCCAGTTTCTTTTTTTCTTTCTTTTTTAATAATGAGATCTTCTCACTACGTCTTGCCGCGACTCACTGGCTTCTCGGTACTAGCCGGCTCTAATACTTATATCTATGCAGATCTGCTCGAGTACAATATAAAATATCATTACAGTGGAGTAGCCGAGCTGGCCGCGCGACCTACTAAAGTGAACGCGTCGACTTTATTCATAAAACTGTTAAAATATAAAAGTGGAGTGACAAGCTTCCTCGGTACAATAATGAGGCGATTTATAGGTGTAGCGCGTTCTCCGTTCTCGGAACTTGTAAGGCTACATTTTTACAAGCGACTTTAGTCCAACGAGGACTCGTAGGATTTGCGCTCGACTGAGCGCCCGATATATAAGTATACTTTGCTTGTATCGGTTTTTCGCTACTGCCAAGCATGCACTTTATTCCTATTCCTCTTTCCTCTTCCGAGCGCAGGAGCCGTTAGGAAATTACTCGGGGAGACGCTACTGACGAACCATTAACATCCCCGCCAATCATTACATCAATAACTATCTTATTCACCGTTCATCATAATAATCATGCTGCCGCCAGTATTCGGTAATCATTGCAAGAAACACGACGGTCTGGCTGAGAAATTTTATTCTTCCTTCCGTCCTTCTTAAATAAAGGAAGTTAATGGTACAAATAACTATTACACTTACTAGTGTTACCTAAGTAGATTGAATATTTACCTTTTTTTATTAAGCACTTTAATTGATTACAATTTAAATCTCTATTTTATCTTAAAAAAGTAATATACAGTTTGTACAAGGTTTTTTAAAAGAAACAATGTTTGCTAATTAAAGTAAATGACTGATCAATAATTATTATTTAATATCTTCAGCCTTTTTTCGCAAGCAATTTGATACCTTTTGCTTTTAATTTTCTTTCAAGAATTTGTTGTTTTTGTTCATCTGCTTGTTTTTGTACAAGCTCGTGCCTCTCTACAGCGAAATCAATTTCTCCAACTAATTGCTTTATTTTAATAAGATGTTCTCGTTGTTCATCTATTCTTCTCTTTTGATTTGCGCCATACGGCGCTGGTCTATTATCAACAAAAGAATAATCAGGTAGATTTGTTAGTGGTCCAAAAGATCTGGGATTCGATGGTAACTTCCTTTCTTCCCTCCATTTCTTATACCCGTAAAACACTGTATTCAAGTGGAAATTCCTCGAACATACCTTCAAGCTTATATTTGAGTGTTTTACTACTTTTTGTAATGCAGATGACATATTATCTGAAAAATATAGCGGTTATAATTAAAATCAGTTTAAATGGAATAAAATTGGATCAGCTTTAAAGTTTACCTTTTACCTTTACCTTTTTGATTGTTTACTGAGAATGTGAAAAGAGTATAAGTTATATTACTAGCATAACCTCAAAAAGTGAAGTAAATTGATAAAATCCAGGGGTTGCCAAATGCCTATTTA
>JAXIUT010000001.1:7575060-7596480 GCA_035586675.1 Eurytoma californica
TATAAGTTATATTACTAGCATAACCTCAAAAAGTGAAGTAAATTGATAAAATCCAGGGGTTGCCAAATGCCTATTTAAGAAATAATCTAGTTGACATTTTACTTGCAATAAATGGTTTTTTAACAACAAATTTTATTTTTCAATCGAGTGTAACAAACATTTCAACTACGAAAAACATACCGTGAAATGTTCAGACGTCTCGTGCAGTGTGCAAGCCGGTGTTGTGTATTTACAGAACTACCGATTCTCAACTCCAAATCCAAATTACTCCGAATGCACGAGGACTGAAGGCAGCATAGCAATTATGCATGCACTTATAATAACAATTATAAAAATATAAAAAGCAGCTGAGACGAGCGCAGGTTTCTTTACCTCAGTGCGGTAAAGAGGTTGGAGGAACACGTTGCAGTCGGTAGGATCGGTAGGAGTCTCTTTAATTTGCCGTCTGCTAATCAGCTGGAATAGCACTGTAACAAGTAGCACACGCAAGTATGGGTATTACGCTGCGCCAAATTTCAAACGCATTTTCTCTCGATACATAATAAATGTATAGCTGTAATGAAGAGTGAGCGTGTTGAAATTGATACGTTGTTGGAACGATTCGAAATCTGGAGTGGAGTTTAAACTGGACTTTAAAAGGTCTAACAATCTGTATAAAGTAAAGAAATAATACACACTGATATTATTAGTATAAAGGATATAGCAAGGATAATTTACTATGTAATTAGGAATGGAGTTCTATAGGCCTTCTCGGCGACTTCGTATAGTAGCGCGCTGCAAGTGAGTATTCCGTGGGATCCTAGACACGGCAGGTCTCGTGCTGGCAGCCATCAGAGCCTGCTGGAGCCGGGCCGCGACTCGCGAGAGACCGCGACGCCCGCGACGCCCGCGACGGAGAGGGAGCGACGGCCGGGGAGCTGGGCGCAGGCGCCCGCGCGATCGATGCTTCTCTCGGGCTCGATATAAAAGCTCGCAGGCTCGGAGGCCGAGAGTCAGTAGGCAATCGGGAGTCGCCGGACCAGGACGCAGGCGGAGCTCAGTCGCTCAGGCCGCGCGAAGGGAGAGGCGGCCCATTTTTTGTCCCCCCCAACGCAGGGGGTTGAAAATCTTCAAAAAAAGACCCACAGAGTTCACTCGGCGTACGGTCTTTGTCGAGGCTGCGAGGGGCAGAGGAGGATGCGCCGGGCAAGTGTTCGGGCGCCGCAGCCCGCGGGCGGCCGTGGACGCCACTACCCGACGATCGACCCGGGCAGCCCAGCCAAGCCGCAACAAGTTAGCCGCTGAGCCGTCCGCTCGAGCGCCGCGCCAGCAGCAGCGCACCGAGATGCGACATGGATGTTCTCGCCGTAGCCTGCGCGCTCGTCGCCGCGGCCCTCTACTACAACACGCTTTACGCCGGCTTCGTCTACGACGATAGGTGAGTGGTGGTGCACTAGCGGCCCGCGCATCCCCCCGACAGCCTCTTTTGCGCGAGCCGCCCTCGCGCGCAGCCCCCGCCTCGCGCGCGCTCTTATGCCGCCGCTCCGTTCGCCTCCTGCTTTCATCGATTCCGCGTGCGTGGGCGGGAGGCTGCACGGGAGCCGAGCCGTGCGCTGCCCCAGCCTCCCTTTCTCCCTCACCCCCCCCTCCCACCCCCTTCCCGCGCCCCCCGGGCCAATTTCGTGCCTCCGCACTCGCTGCCAGTATCTTCCGTGTCTTCCAATTTTCTTCTTATCTCGATATCCACATACGCAAATAAAGGGGGAGTCGCGCGGGCACACCGTATCTCGCTTATAAGTGCCAATATTTTTATAGGCGGCCTCCATTTCTGCTCTGGATGTCGCCTATCGCCCTGCATTTTCTCGGCTCTCGTGTATTATTTTTTTTTGTCAGGCGACACCGTTAACAGTTTATTTCAATTTTCTTCGTGTTCACTGAATCTTGGATGGCTATCTTTTAATCAATTTAAGCTGCTACTATATTTTCTTTCGTCATTTATTTTTTTCAATTTTCTGTTAGCTTACGTGAAAGAAGCCGTTGAAGGGGACTAAATTTTACAAATTTTTTAAATTGTTATATGAAATTATTTATTATTTAATGTTGCAATTAGTTCGCATTGATTTATCAAATTTTTATTCGGCATTTGATTAATTTTATTAAAATTGCTTTAACAAGGTTTTACCTAAGATTAAATTGGTATTACCTTGTGAAAGTGATCATGTTAATTTATTATTCACAGAAAGAAGAACGTAATTCTTGACGCTTTTGTAGCTTGTCTTACGCTTGGTATAAAAATATGTAATCCTATCTTTATTATTATATATGACACACTTTATACGGCTCTACAAGTAAAACGTAACGGAGCTCCTTCTTTCCTCGAGTGAAATTCTACCTAAACTGACACGCTCTACGTATTTCTTACAGAAGCCTGATTTCTTTTTACATAGGTATAAAACACTTTATTCCTCTAAATTCATAAAATACGAGAAAAACTTAAGAAAATAAGAGATAATAAAGCTTTACCTAAAGCTCTCGATTTGTTCGAAATTCTGCAATTTCCGCCGAGGGTAACGAGTCGCTTGCACATGCAATACTTGTTGCACGATAATGACGGACGTGTAAGCAGTTGGATTAGGCTTTTCGGGTTTCCGGCCGGCCGTCGAAATGAAGGCGCAGGCTCTATCGTAAGGGTCTCCGCAGGGGGCGGGGGAAGGTTCGCTACACCCCTCGCCAGCCGTCCACTATCAAAAGTTATGCCAGTCGCGTTTAACTCGGGCGAGAAGCGGGAGATCGATACGCCGGTCCCTCGGATGGTTATCCGCAGGGCGGCTCTCTCCCCTCGCCTTGTCTCGACGAGCCACTGGCACGCTCCGTATACCTCGCGTTCCAGACGGGCCATCCTCACGAACGCCGACCTGAAGCCCAGCACGCCATGGTGGCGCCTGCTGGAGAACGACTTCTGGGGCACGCCGCTGCGGGAGCGGGGCTCCCACGGCAGCTACCGGCCCCTCTGCGTCGCGAGCTACCGGCTGAACTACCTGTTGGGCGGGCTGGAGCCCCTCGGCTACCACCTCGTGAACGTCGTGCTGCACGCCCTCTGCACCGGCCTGGTCGTACGCATCGGCCGCAAGGTACTGCCCGGCCAGGCGCTCGCCCAGGCCGTGGCCGGCCTCCTCTTCGCCGTCCACCCCATCCACAGCGAGGCGGTCGCCGGGATCGTCGGCCGAGCCGACCTGCTCGCCTGCCTCTTCGCCGAGGCGGCCTTCCTCTCCTACATCGCGCACTGCGAGAGTAGCCGGCCCAGGCTGCACCTGCTGCTCGCGCTGCTGCTCTCCCTGCTGGCGACCCTCGCCAAGGAGACCGGCATCTCCTCGCTGGCGCTGTGCCTGCTGTGGGAGCTGTGCCAGGGGGGCCAGGCGGCGCGCCGATCGAGCAGCAACAACAACCGGCCGCGACGCCGCTGGGCCGAGCCGACCCTGCTGGCCGGCGGCCTGGCCATCGTGACGCTCGGCCGGCTGCGCGTCGGCGGGGGCCGCGCCCCCGAGTTCGCCAGCGCCGACAACCCCGTGGCCCGGCACCCCTCCAGGCTGACGCGCGGCCTGACCTTCCTCTACCTGCCGGCGGCGAGCCTCGGCATGCTGCTGTGCCCGTGCTCGCTGAGCTTCGACTGGTCGATGAACGCCGTGCCGCTGATCACGGGCCTGGGCGACGCGCGCAACCTGCAGTCCCTCCTGCTGTACGGCTCGCTCGCCTGGGCCGTGGGCTGGTCGCTAAGGGCGCTGCGGAGCTCGCGGCGCGCCAGCAGGGAGCCGAGGGAGCAGCCGGCGGCGAGGTGCCCGGCGAGCCCGGCCACGTCGGCGCGGTGTCCGGTGTGCGCCGGGCGGCGCACCCACGGCTGCCACACGGACGGCTGTCGCGCGGCCAACAACAACAACGGCCCCGTGGCCGAGTGCCACTGCCCGAAGAAGAAGCGGCCGCAGCCGGTCAAGTCGCCCGCGGCGACCCCCGGCCTGCCGGTGCCGTGCTCGCTCCTGGCGATGCTCGGCTTCCTGGTCTTTCCCTTCCTGCCGGCGAGCAACCTCTTCTTCTACGTGGGCTTCGTCATCGCCGAGAGGATACTGTATCTGCCGAGCGTGGGCGCGTGTCTGGCCGTGGGAGCCGCGGTGGCCGGGGTGCACGCGGCGGCGAGGCGCAGCTCGGCTCCGTCGCTCGCGAGGGCCGTGCTGCTGATGACGGGCTTGCTGCTGGGGTGCATGGCTGCCAGGACCGTGCTGCGGAATACGGACTGGTACAACGAGGAGAACCTTTATCGGTCTGCCCTTAGGATCAACCCGCCGAAAGGTAGATACGCGGCAGTCTTCGATTCAAACTTTCATTTTTCTCGATGTTAATTCTACTCTTTATCTTTGGGTAGCTTACGGAAACCTTGGCAGTGTATTGAGCGCACACGGGCGCGTCGACGAAGCGGAGCGAGCCTTCATCGAGGCTCTGAGGCACAGGCCCAATATGGCTGATGTTCACTACAATTTGTCAGTATAGCTTCTCAGTTGCATTATTTAGCTGCTTTTGCTCCCTTCTGATTTATTTTCTCTCTTTGTAGGGGTGTTCTGCAGCAAGGCAGACGCAACTACGAGGAGGCGATTTTGAGCTACCAGCGGGCGATCCATTTCAGGCCAAGCTTGGCTCGTGAGTATTAGCTGCTTAGCCCTGCAAATCTTCACCCGTAGGAAAAAGTTTTGTGCACAAAACTTGTGCATATTTTTTCCTACAAGCTGCACCCTCTAAAGTTCAAATAGTCAAACTCTATTAAAAATCAATACATCGATACAATAATATATCATGATAGAGTACATTTCACTATTTTATATAACGAATTTAAAGTGTCTTTACTAATTCAACTTTAAAAGCACAGCTCTTCAGCTACAAAATTCTCTAGTAGCTCGATAAATCCGACAGTCGTTCATTTATTGACGTGAAATTGCATTTTCGCAGAGGCTTACGTCAATTTGGGCGCTACGCTGGTGGCGGTGGGTCGCGGCACAGAGGCCGTGACCGTACTTAGATCCGGCGCCTCGCTCGACGGCTCCGCCCTCAAAGATCGGAAGGCTCACGAGGCGGCCCGCGTCCAGGCGCTCCTCCAGCTCGGATCGCTTTACGCCGAGCAGGGTCGGCTTCACAAGGCGCTCTCCTCCTACCGCGAGGCTCTGCGCACCATGCCGGAACACTACCCCCCGCAGAGCGTCTACAACCTGCTGGGCGAGACGCTGTCGCGCCTCCAGCGATACACCGAGGCGGAGAAGTGGTTCCAGGCGAGCCTGGCCAGCCAGCCGGATCACGTGCCGGCGCATCTGACCTACGGAAAACTACTTGCACGCAACGTAAGTCCGCCGGGCGCTTTACACTCCCCGATCGGATCTGCTCGAAATCTCCAATCTTAATTTATTTACTTTTCTCCTAATCGTTCTTTCTCGTTTTTATAGTCGAGCCGCGTGACAGAAGCAGAAAAGTGGTTCCTGCGCGCCCGCAGGTTGGCGCCTCAGGACCCCAGCGTCCATCAGCACTACGGTAATGCTTTGCAAAATTTATGTACACATCACGGATGAAAATTTCTTACGATCCACCTCCCTGCGGAAAATCGATTTTAGTATTAAATTATTAAAAAAAATGTTAACTAAATCAGTTTGATAGGTCAATCTTGATACTTTTTTGCACTTTATTATTCTGAGAAATATTAATGAAATTAATATTAATTAATTCGTTAAAATTAAAATTTCATCATTTTGAATAAACATGAATCAAATAAAATATAAAAATTGATACAAAGATTGTTGTTTGAAATCGATTAAATTTTCATTTTTTTTAATAATTCATTATACGAAAGTCTATTATTGGTAGGGATCTACTTGTTTTTTTTACCGCTAACACTGCTGTTGTAGCTCTGTTCCTGGGGGCGCAAGGCCGACTGTCTGAAGCAGCCGCGGCTCACCTCGAGGCAGCCTCGCTCTCGCCAGAGGACTACGAACTGGCGGTGGCGGCGGCCTCGAGCTTGAGGCGCGCCGGCCGCTGCGAGGAAGCCGAGCTGTGGTACCGGCACGCCCTTGGCCTCAAGCCGTACGAGGCGCGCAGCCACGCCAATCTCGGCGCCATCCTACACCTGAACGGCAAGTACAGGCAGGCCGCGGCGGCCTACCGAGAGGCGCTCAGGCTCCAGCCTGGCGATGCCACCACCATCACCAACCTCCACAAGCTCGCCGCCCTCCTTGTCTGATCGAACTCGAGCCTCTTCCGCTGCTCGCTTCCTTATACGATTTCGCCTACTGTTACATCCTAACGGCCATCTCCTTGCGACGGATTTTTCATACAGATATCGGATTGCTGAATGCGGATATCGACTAATTATAACTTTTGTACCAATGTTTTATGTGGACGGCGTTTTATGTAAAACTCGTATACTTACTAGCCTCAAGATTTGCAAGTATGCAATTATGCAAGTACTCATTGCTGACACACGACGCGCAGCTATATATCTATGTCAGATGTAAGAGAGCTTCCAAGATACACTATACCACCGATAACTTTGGCCATCCTCCCAACAAAATTAACTGAACTTTGAAGTTTTACCACTCAACTTTGACTTATTGTTGAAAAAGCTCCGGGGTCATATTTTAAAGTTTTGAAAGGGTACTTACAATTTTTCAAAACTGCTTATTTAAGAAGGTATAAGCCATTGTATTCAAACAAAATTTGTTCAACTTATCATTAAAGATAAGATAAGAAAGTTTTCGCTTTAGGAAAAATAGCTAAAGAAAAAAGGCATTAAATTTTGCCTGAAATTAAATAATCATTTTCCTTGCAATTTTGTTGTGTAAAATGACTTAAAACGCTTTAAAAATTATCTTGAAAAGTTTCTCGATCATGCGATTTTGCAAAAAGCTAAAGTCGCTTCAAATAGATTTTTTGCCGAATTTTTTTTCTAAAAATGGAATCGCATTAAAGGTAATGAGAAATAATTGTTCTTTATTATGACAAGAAAAATTATATATAATTATATAAGTTATTAAAAAATAGGGATGTGCCATAGATCATATTTAAAGGTATTGAAAAAAACTTGGAAATGTGGCCCTGCAGGCTTTTCCATACGATAAGTCAAGGTCGGGATATAAAACTTTAAAGGTGGATTATTTTTGTTCGAACGGTGGCGAAAGATATCGAACGGTGGTGTAGCAAGGTTATCCTGTGTAAATACACTTCTCCAAAGCTCTCGCCATTTCGCCTCCTTATAATACGTCTTCTAGCATGTGCCAACTAGTTTGCTACTTTCATTTAATTTATACATTTTAGCGAGGAGCTCCAACTGTACATACTGTCATTTCATCCAATTTAATTGTATTAAATGTGTATACGGGCTTAGCCACCTGATCAATGAACCAACGTACGGATTCATCAGCAACGAAATTGCATTATGTTGCTCATTTTATCGTAACAATTAAAATGAAACATCATGCTATATACAGAATATTATTATCTTATTTTTGACTAAAATCCATTTTAATCGAATATAACAAAATCTTTCTACGACGAGTTATATAAAAAGTGGATAACTTTATTTGATAATAAGAGTTTAACGACTTTACTCTATTTTGAAAATTATTGAGATTCAAATTATCGATTGATCATTTGAATTTTAAAAATTAAACTGCAAATAAATAATTACTTAACTCTCTGTTTGTAAATTCGGTTTCTGACAGTCGTTAGACTTAAAACCACGTTTTCGCTTTTTAACGGCGATTACTTGGATCATAAAATTGATAATGTATGTATACCTACATTACTAAGCAACATTCGGAAACCACAGAGTTAACGTAAATGCATTAAAAAAAGCTTCCGAACAAAATTATATTCAATCATTTATTACTTTTCTACTTGAGATACGCGCAATGAATAACTAATTAAGTATAAAAAGGTTCCAAGTTTACAATAAATAGTACTCTTTAATAATCAAGATAAAACATTTTTCATGTAAAATTAAATTGCATTTCTATTATTCCGTGATTAAACAAAATTATAAGTTAATTATTTTCCAACAATTATATTGCGATTTATTTACATACACCAACGCATTGTGCAGGTACTCCATGTGCTGCTAACAATGAAAAGCAGGTCAAATAATACTAATTGATTGTATTATTAGACATTGTTTATTATTTGTATGAAATCTTGCATGATTTGTAAGGATATTCTGATGTTCGTAATTTTTCAATCAAATTTTATACAGAATATCATATTTTATTCGTCTAATTTCAGAAAAGTGTACATTTTAATAAACTTGGGTCGCAGTACTATTGATTATTGATGCTGTACATAAAGTGTATATGATGCAATGTGTATGTCTAAATCTTGTTAAAACGCTTGATAAATATTTGCTCATGTGTTAGTTATTAGTTTAAGGTTCTTGTTTAAATTATATTCTTTTGCTAAGAATTGTTTATTTATTTAAATTTCAAACTGTTACTACTCTATTAAATCGTTACTGTGTTGAATAAGTGAAGTCATTATAAAGATCTGAGAGAGTGCAAACTGAATTATAGTATTGTTTAGGTAACGGTGCTTGCGAGGTATAACTATTATTCATTGACTATTGACTTGCTTCCTTCGAATCTCATATGAAACATTTTTTTCTACTGAAAAGAAGTAGAATAATAACTCGATAAGGTGTGATCTATAGTAAAGAGTACATAAATTTGGTGTATCTAACGGGTACCATATGCTTAATTCTACGATTTCTACTTAATATTATAAAAAATTTATATTAAAAATTCATTAATACAATGAACATTTAGATAGTAAATAAAAATTCAAATAATTTTTTTAAAAGAACAATAATTGCCCTACTTTTCTTTTACAATGTGTATTTACGTATATTCTAAATTGCTAATAATATTTGCACACGATACATTTATGAAGTATATTTTCTGTATATAACGTTACAATGAACTTCAGAAATCGAAACTTTTTCATAAGATTTGGAAATTTTTTAAGTGCAAGTGAAAAGTAGTGGTGCAAGTATGTGAAGATTAATATAGTCTAGTGAAAAACGAGAAAAAACAAAAATGTAAAATATAAAAAATTTGAAAGGCATACGTGCAAAGATAAAGCATATGAAAAAAAGTTTGAGAGAGATGAGAGGGAGGAGAGTGTGAGAGAGAGAGAGAGAGAGAGAGAGAGATACGCACAGGTACATACATATAAACTCAAGTAAATTCTCAAATTTACGCTAAAATTTGTATTTTAACACGTTATTATGTTTCTACGTTTGATTGTTGTCTTTTATGTACGAATGACAGTTAACAACACGCGAGTAAGACTTTACTTGGAGATTGTAGGAAAGGTGCTGACAATAAACACGAGTCTTTAATCTGAGATTGAATTTTAATTGTTGTTTATTTAACTTGAAATTAGATATTACAACTTTGGTATAAAAACAAAGAAATCACACACTGCGTTATGAAAGAGAGATGAAAACACTGTAGGTATTTTCTATTGTTTTCGACGCATGAATTAATCGAACATGATGAAGAGTATATATACTTTGACAATTCACTCAAATAAATAATAATACTTAATTAATTAATAGTACATTAGGAATAATAACAATTGATGAAAACAAACACAGCTGTGTTCTGTAAAGCAAAATTAACAAATAACAGACATATTATACTTATGTAATAAGCGACTTCCACGAGCTGTATTTTTGCGATTAATGAATAACAGGTTTACAAAGAATTCAAGGCTTTTTATCATCGTTCCCTCAATTCGATACGTATATATTTAGTTAGTTTAATTGATTGCTTCTTCCTGGCAGTATTGGAGAATTAGGATGATATTGATTATTTAAATGTTTTAAAAGAGACTTTTATTTCTAATTTGGCTGTCTTTTTTATCTCGTGCACATATACTGGATGCTTGACCGGACATTCGCGTACAATACAACCCGTAACATAGCTACTGCTTAATCGCAAAGGAAATTCATATTTTCGTTAAAAGCCGCTTATTTTTTTCTCCTTCCTCAACTACGTTACTTTATTCGTACAACTGTTACTGTTGCTACATACATCTCATTGTAATCCTTATATTTCATTAAGACATTAGCTCAGTTATCTTAAGAAATATTTATACGCGACTTTGTTTCTTCATTTCCACTGACGTTTATGCTACCAAGAAAATTTGTTTAAATCTAGCCAAATTGCCAAGGAAATTCTATAAGATTGCTTATTATCACTTTTAATTAGAATTTCGCACGAGATAATTTCAGCGAAATTTATTTGATTATTCTTTTATTTATTATGCCTGGGTGCATGCGAATCGTAAGTATTTAGAGGTTCAGCACTTCTTTTATGCCTAAGTGGAAGCAACGCATCATTTTCGCAAAAAATCCTGGTTATTTTTCTCTTTTCTTGTTATTTTCTTTAAAAATACTTAAAAGTTTGGTGGTAAGTAATTGGAAATACTTATTGAAATTCGAGTAGGGTTTTATCTTCGCGGTGCTTAAACAAATCTGAAAAAAACAAAGCTTCGGTCAATGGTCAAGTTTGTTCTTCCAATGGAATAAACATTTATAATGACGCGATGTTTTATTGAATAATGGCACACGAATAAACGAAATAATGAATTACAACACCTACAATATCATATGCTCATACGATTCAAAAGTATTATCATCGTAAAAACAACCTATGAGACTAGCGCCGCTTGTTTCTCGTCGCGAATTCTATCGCAGAATTTATCGCGCCTATCAGCAAGACGACACTCGCTCGCGACCATCCGTCCCTCTCAGTCCCTTCTATGTTTCTTACGCCTAGCTACGTAGATTTATTGTTAAATATATGTTATTTACTACCATCGTTTGCTTACTGGACTAAATCAATATTCTTAATAGCTATGTGCATCATCGCTGCCTCTGGCCGATCAAATCATTTCCCGCTTACTTGCTTCCATTCTCCCGGCACTACCCTCGTTTTTTTTTATTCGAAGGCTGGAGGCCACGATGATAAAGCGCGTCAATCACTTGTAGGACAGTGCATAGTCTCGACCGTTACGATTCCTCGTATGTTGCGTCTGTTCATTCATCGACGCCGCCTATCCGAAAAGATACAACCTTTTCAATATCAATAAAAGCTAGGATATCTTGATACCTATCCTAATCCACATCCACTGCAGCTAAAGACTTGGTTAATTCGAGGAGATAATTTTTGAATATCGAGAAATTGGAAATAAATTTATAATTAGATATATCCGTTAAGAATATTTGTCAGTTATGTTTCCCGTAAAAGAGCTCTCCTTACTCTCCGCAAAGCAACATCATATACTTTATATATACACTGATAAGTGAGTGTCTAAGTAATCAATAGACAATCAAAGAATTTGCGAACTTGATAAATAAATAAATAGAAAAGTGTAAATTATACTGAGCCGAGATGCTAAAATATTTTTTAACATTTCCTGTTGCTTTGCTCATTGTGCATGTCGATCTAGCCTTTAAATTAACCCTTTCGATTCGCCAAGGAGCTTATTTAAGGCAAAATTGCCCGAGTCCAGTCGTCCAGTATCAGTTAGTCCAGTCAACTTTCCGTTACTGCTCCCTTTTACTTCTACTTCTCACTTCTGCTACAGCATCTTAAAAGAGCTTCTTTGTGCCAGAATAAATTCGCAAATTAGTTAGCTATTGAACTTCCGAAGTTATTCGAGATATATAATACAGTATACATAATACAGAGGAAGGTATGGATCGCTCGGGCCAGCGTTAATAGTATATGTATACGAATATGTATATGTATATATAATATATGTATATATGTATAAGAAGTGGAAATGGCAGTTGAGGACAGTCCGGCGAGAATGTGTAGAGTCACCGTTTGGTTTGAGTCAGCTCATTTACAGGTTACACTGCCACAGTATCGTAGGGTGTGAGGAGTCCTGCGTGGTTCCCGAAGGTACAGCTTTGTTTCCCGGCTTCGTTTCTGCAAAAAGGTCAACTCATTAGTCATCAAGTTAATCGTAATAAATTCCTTGTTTCGTGTCTTCCCTTCTTCCAGTGGATCTGCTGCTGGTACTACTCGACTTGTAACCTATTTTTCTATTTAAAAATCAAGCTTGCGTTTTCCTCTACAACTATATGTAATCTATAATATACAGCTAACATATAATTAACACCAAATTCAAGCATCCCAATGAATGTACAAAAAAAATAAACATGAAAAGCTTTATGATGAATGAGTGACTTAATGCCTTGATACCCTTATGATAGGAACTACAAATTTTAGTTGTAACATGTGTGAGCGCGTACACACATACATAAATAAACACTCACGCGGATGAAATAAGTACAAACTACTGCAGGTCAGTTTATTATGGAAAGCCCATTATTCCTGGAGCTACTTAATGAAAAGCCCAATGTTTTGGTTATCACAATTTACTGACCTTTCAATTAGTTTACGCATCTCCTCTGCCGCTTTCGCATCCTTTCCGTGAGAATTCACTGTAATAACAAAACACAGAGCAATTGACACAACACAACTACTTCGATACATTACATGCAATTTGATGAGACACAGCTCATCTTCCTGAAAGATCAATGTGATAGTCACTTTATGTGCATGCTACACTAATCGCTACTTTTTTCTTAGTTCAGAGTGCCACCCGATCGAAAAGGATTAGAGTTAATCTGATTTAATGAAAAAAATAAATCATGCTAGGAATGACTTAATATCTTCTTGCTTAGGCAATGAGTTTTAGAGTGTTTCAGGAGCTCTGATTAGCTAAAACTCATTTTCACTTATAGGATAGAGTACTCTTAAAAAACACAAAGAAAGCAACGATTAGTAATTTACAATAAATGATTAAAACAATTATACAATTAAGACAAACGTATTAGACGTGCGAGTACTTAAATCTGTTAAATGATGGGGATTCTCATTTCTGTAGATCAGGATGAGCAATAAAAGTTGCTGTTACTGTATCACTCACCGCCGTAATTGCGAATAAGCTGATCGCGGTCATCTTGGTCGTTAATATCTGTACTCTCTTTACTGTCGTTGAAGCTCGAGTTGCTCTGGTCGTGGTTCCTTGGTGGTGGTGGTGGAGGTTCGGGTGAGTTCGAGACGGGAAGGTTGCGCAACGAGCCGACTGATCGGCGGCCTACGGATCCGCGGGAGCCGTAATGGTCGTAGGGTGCACCATACTGTCCGTACTGGGATCCGTATTGGTCCTCTTCAGGTGCGCAGTTGGCTGGGTCGTCGTACTCGGGTGTGAAGATATTGGTATTGCCTCCGGTGCTGCCTCCCTGCGAGGGTACGCGTGAGTATCGGCCACCATTCTGTCGAGGCTGTTCATAAAACAAAGTAACATAACATAAAATAAAGTATCATAAGTTTAATGAAAAAAGATTTGAATCTCTGATAAAATAAATACCGTTAAAGGTAGTTCAAGTTTTTGTTCGCACATATTTTTTGCGCTTGCTACGTACCATCGATTGTGAGCCTGAGCGACTGTGCGCCGACGAGTTAGTGGGGTGGCCAACCGTCGGTCCCATGGTGCCCGAGTGGCCGTTTCCAGGATGTGGGAATGTCTGGAATTGCATCGCCTTGGTTGGATCCATTTCCTCCCGGAAGCCCAGCAGATGGAACGTCGCGTACGGGCAAATCTCGTCCTCCATGCCTGCTGACGCGACAAAATAATAGAATCAGCGAAACAGAGAATCGGCGTTTTAGGCGATTTTGGAATGTCAGAGAAATATCTAGGAACGACGAGTGAGCAGAGAGAAGAGATGGAGGCCAGCGAGCCAGCAAAGAACTTACGTTCGTTCGTGGGACCTGCGCCATCGGGCCGCGTGACTCGCTCTAAGATGAAAGATACAATAAACGGGGGATTCTAACAGTCGTACAAACCTCGTTGAGCTAGCTGCTCGCCGGTGTGCGGTGGGGGCGGCGGGCATCTCCTGGTCGGCGCGTACTCGTTCAATTCCTCGTACATGTGCCGTCTGGGATCCCAAGTGGCATGGTGGCTTCTTACAGAACCATTCCTACCTGTTGAATACAAGCTACAGCGATCCTTCTTCCAACTCAAGATAGCTTATCCAACTCGTTGAAATATGCGAGCGCATCGATATTGAAAGGACTGTTTAACATTAATCCATGCGCTATGTACAGACATTTATGTGCAACCGCATAATAATCATGAGATGAAATCTTTCTTTGTGAATGAAATCAAAGTAAATAAGTGAAGAAATTAAATTTAATCAAAATTTAATGGAAAAATAATGGCTCAACTTTATTCTACTTTCTAACAATAAGATGAATATTGTCTTTTTATGGTCTTATTTACATTCTCTACTTGTGTAATTAAAATTTTATAATGATATCATGCCGGGAATAAGTTTTATCATTATAATCGTTCTGAACTGTTGTTTTTTTAAGGTTGTATACTGACCATTTTCTTTTACTTACTTATGACAGTTCCTCGTTTAATGCGGTCACACGTGTTATAATTTGATCCGGGTACAGGTGGCAATTTTCGGTTTGGCGGCGCAATGTAGCCCAATTCGTCTCGGAGGTCAGGTCGTCTTTTGTCTAAGGTAGCGCCCACAACACCAGTTTGCTGATAAACAACGTCGTCTGCAAATTTTATGACATTTTATGGGTCAGTGTCCATCAGTGAGGGCAGAAAAGTATTCATTATACAACTTTATAAATAATTAGCCATTATATAAAAAGTGTTGAAAATAAGAAAACCCAATACATTGGCCCTCGTAATATTTCTCATCGGAAGACGATATTCCACGAAGTCTAGTTTGTTCGGGTCCTCGCGTTCTTCGTGACAAAGCTACGCAGATGACGATTATACCGACGATAATGACGACTACGGTGGCCCCGACAGGTACAATGACGTTTATGTCGAACCATATGGGCAACCATGGGAAAAATCTTCTGACATCATCAACGTTCGAATCTTTCTCCGAGTCTATTGATCCACCGCTCAAAATCGGTGGTGCGATTGTACCTGTCATTCGAATTCGAAGAAAAAAAAGAAATGGTGATAATGAGGTTCGTACGCACCTTTCTCGTCGTCGTGAGCCTTGCCCTTAAGGACGCAGATCACGATAACGGCAACAATAATGACGAGCACAGCCGCAACAACAGGCACCACCAGATTTAGGTTGGCCATGAATATTTTCATCGGGTCGTCGCTGCTGTCGCCGGCGTTTACGTCTGGAAGTTCGCGGGCCGGCGCAATGGTGCCTAAAAGAAAAAAAAAACGAAATTTACGTGCGATGTATCGCGATTATCGCGAAAAAATGTAAACAACTTTAGCAAATGACGCAACTACTTTGTGATTCAATCGATTACCGACTAAAATAAAATAAAATAAAATAAAATAATATGCCACCATTGACGCCGACCACGCGAAACTAATGGGCAATGGCATACTCACTGCCAGTGACGGTAAGCGTAGCGAATTCATATTCAGCTACTGCAAATCCAGCATTGTTGTGTGCAGTAACTCGGAGGTGGTACCAACTAGCCGCATCCAAGTCCATGACGACGAAGTTGCCTCCAGGCTTAACGTTGTTAGACACTTGGTTCCATTCTTGTTGATGTCTAGTAATGCAGTAAAATTTGCAATTGAAACAACAGTCTCTTTGTATAATAACTATTACATGAAAGAGTAGAAAAATATTTTTACTTCTTCTTGTGCTCAACGACGAAGTAAAGCATCGGGCAACCACCATCTGCCCATGCGTGCAGATGCAGAGTTATGCTCTTAGTCGATACCTCGATAAATCTAGCAGCTTCTGGAATTATGGGCTTAGAGCCTTTCGTGCGAGTATTCAAAATGTCTGAGGGTTCACCCATTCCAATTCTATAAAGAAACATTTTTTTTAATTTCATTTGATTCAATTAATCCTTTAATATTATTTTTTTTGTATTCTTACGCGTTGTATGCAGTAACGTAAATTTGATATCGCGATCCACACCACAGATTTTCTAGAGTGTATTTGAGAGCAGTTGAACTGATTTGCACGGTCTCCCAATCTCCAAATTCAGGTTTATAATGGATAGTGTAACCGTGAATGGGTGCATTGTCCGTAGGATGGGGACGCAATTTCATTGTTAACGAATTCGTGGTCGTTGCAGTGAGCGTCACTTGTGGTGAATGAGGAGGAGCTTGAAAAGTTCAAAAAATGAATAAATAAATTAATTAATGCATTAATGAAAGAATGAGTGAAGTAATGAATAAGAAAAACAGGTGGTCTTGAGAAATGTATTATTGATGTGGAAACATTTTGAATCATACCATGCACGACAAGTTGGTGCGTTACAGTATCATGTCCAAAAGTATTCTCAACGTAACAAGAGTACTCTCCCGCGTCGGTCCGGTCAACTTCTTTTATGAAAAGTGATCCTTCTGGCAATTGGCGCAAGCGATCAGTAGGTGCAAGTTTAACACCTCGCACTTTCCATGTGACTTCCGGGGCAGGAACTCCAACAGCCAGACATGGCAGTTTAACGTCTTCTTTGTAGGTTGCGACAAATTTGTCGTCGAACGATGCTATTTTCGCTGGTACTGCAATCAAAATAATGTTAAATTTAATTGTTACTGACCAATGCTATTTTTCTTCAATAAAGCATAAAAAGGTTACTTACCGCTACCGCTGGGTGCAAGGTTAACGATTTTCGATGGTTGACCTTCACCTATGTTTGTACTAGCCGTTACCCAAAAGTCGTATCGGCGTTTTTCGTCGAGGCCGGAAACCTCGTGCGTCAATTGAGTAGGCGGTACCTTCTGACTAATTGCCTGTTCTGAATTGTTGGCTTTCGTGTAAACGGTGTATTGGGAAATTACTCCGTTTGGCTGGGTCGGCGGGCGCCAAGAAACCAATATCGAGTCAGCAGACATAACCAGGGCCTTGATAGCGGTTGGAGATTCGGGTGCTGCAATTGTAGAAAGAAAGGCTCGTAAGGAAAATTTGATGCAGAAACTTTAAGTTCTCGAAATCGGTTGCCCTTACCATCTTGCTCAGTTTGGCAGTGAATAGGTGCAGACTTGACGCCATCACCGCCAGAAGTGAAAGCGAGGATTTGCATGCTGTAGTTGGTGAACTTTTTCAGTCCGTGCAGGATGGTCTCGCTGGATGACGTGATTTTCGTGTCCTTGGTATTTTCATCGTGCCAAGACTCGGATGGTCCATAAATGATCTGCAATAGTTAGGTTTTTAGCTAATATATCTCTTTTCAACTGATATTTTAACTTCTTTGATTGAAGTTTGATGTCATTACCTTGTATCCAGTAATTACACCGTTCGCTGCGGCCAAAGGAGGTGAAGACCAAGAGACTCGGATCGTTTGAGAAGTAAGGGTAGTGCAAGTGGTATCATGAGGGGGTTGCTCAGGTACACCTTCGGCGGTATGCTGCCTGCGCTCTTCGCTCATTGGGCCTGATCCGACTTTGTTGAACGCCTGAACGACTACGCTGTACTGCGTGTAGGTCTTAAGATTCATTATTTGCAAATGATGTTCTTTGCCATCCTCCTTAGAGAACTCGACCGTCTCAAACATGTAGGGTTTGTCCGAGGAAGCCAGTCTGTATCCAACGTAATAACCAAGGATCTCGCCGTTCCAGTCGTCGCGTGGGGGAGGCTTCCATGAGACCTAACAAAACAGCAGATACATGTATTAGCGCGATTCTTACAGAAGGGCGACAGATTTTAAACTGGTTGAAGTTTACCTTCAAAGTGTGCTGATCCAAGGCATCAACTCGGACGGAGCTTGGTGGTCCTGATGGAGCCTCCTCTGCGGTTATGATGGTAACAGTGTCCGAGGGTTCGGAAGTGCCAATCTCGTTCTCAGCGACGATACGCAGGTGGTAAGTTGTTGCTGGCTTCAAGTTGAAGACACCGGCGACGTTCTGTTGTGAATTTGGCACGACAACTCTGTCGATGTCGCTTTCCCAGGAGCCCTTGCTTATTTTGTACTCGATGACATAGCGTTTGATGGGGCTGTTACCATCGTAGGGAGCGGCCCAGGAGAGTTGCACGGATCGGCCCGATTTGTCGAGCACTTTCAAGCCATAGGGGACTTCAGGAACCTCTGCAACCAAATCGAATAGTGAGAACGAGATAAAATATATGGGCTACAGCTGTATTACAGCTACTGTACAGTCGATTAGCTCTCCAACGAAAGCGAATCAATGAAAATGAACATTACCTTGTACAATCATGTTAATGCTGGTGTCGTCGCTGCCGAAGGCATTGGTTGCAACGCAGGTAAAGAGAGCAGAGTCGCTCCTTTCAGTTCTCTTGATGCTGAGGTCGGACAGCACGCCGTTAGCCATAATCTCTTCTCTGATGGTGTAGCGAGAATCGCTTTTCGGGTCCAATCGTTTGTTGTTCATGTTCCACAAGATTCCAATGGGCTTTTCGCCTTGAGCCTCGCATTGAAGTACGGCTGGCTCTCCGCGGCGTGCAGTTTGGTTGCGAAGTTTTATTTCGAAGTGTGGCGGTGCTGCAAAACAATTAAAGCGATTAGAACAAGAAAAGGCTAGCTCGTTCGCTATTCCATTATTGTTAATATTTCTTTTGAGATAAAACAGTAATGACATTTCAGTACTACCTTACAGGAGCGACTGATGCTTACCTTGAACGGAGATCAGAATGACAGCAGATAAGCCTGAACCGATACCGTTCACAGCTTCGCATAGGTAATAACCCTCGTTGGTCTTTTGGATGTTGTTGATCATTAGAGTGCCGTCTTCTACGCTAATGTCGGGATTGTTGAGTTTCAAATCTGTGTAGTCTCCTGGAGTATCACCTGTTGGCATTACACAAACTCGTTTTAATTCAATAACTTAATTAATGATTCAATGAAAGCGAACAATCATCCACTGCCAGCAGATTTTTCGCTTCAGCGTCACTTACCAGCAGCCCTCTTCCATGTCACTTGAGGCTTAGGGAAACCATCGGCTTTGCATTCAACTCGTGCATCTGAGCCTTGAGCAAATGCTTTGTCGGTAGGCTCGAGAATCCAACGAGGAGGTACTACAGCGACATTAGAAAAACTTGTTAGTTCAGCCCTACTCTGCATTACTTCATATTCTTTTTACCATCATTTTTCAATAAAGTCTTATCAATATCATCCGACCAAAGAGTCTGATATTCATTCGGATAAATTTGATTTTGCACAAATAGTCCGTTGTTTTGGTGTTAATTTAATTTCTTGAGGTGCTTTATTTCAAAACATTGCAGCTGAATTATACAAAACTGCTGTTCCAAAGAAAAAATGGATGGATTCTTTCAGAAATGGTAAAATTAGTCGTAAAATTCCATTTAACTGCAAGGTAACCACCAAAAACTGATGAAACGATGAGAAATTATTTTGAAAAATAATTTGCATTTAATTGCAACAATTGAACAGAAAAAGTATTTTTTATTGTTAAAAAGAGTAGGTTGTTTTTAATATTATTGATATTCTAACCACTTTTTCCTTTTTTTTTTTAATTTCAGAAATCTCATCAATTATTCTTGCACTTATCTTATCAAACCAACAGACAATTTGTTTCATTTTCATTTCGCTGCATGCAGTCACGAAATGACTGGTTAAACTCGATTGAAAAATGATACAAATGCTTCAGATGTGAACTGTAAACCACATTTATGAAAATTGTAAATATAAAATTTCTCAAATCAAATTGTTAAACTGGATAACGAATAATTCCTCCTTTAAAAACATGATCCTCATCTGAAGCACTTAAAGATTAGCAACATCTAATTGTTAGTAGAGTGACTCGCATGGCTTGGTATTATTCAAACATGCATTAAGTTGACTTTAATTGCGGTGGCATGCAATCGACCGCAAATATTGAAAGCGACTACAGTGAACATGCGGGAGCTACGTACTAAAGTTACCAAAAAACAAATGACAGGATCGTGGGATCAACGGCTTATGGAGCGGGACGTCGGAGAGAGACAGAGAAGGAGGGAGAGAGAAGGATATTTACTGTTTGAAAGTGAATCGACTCTGCGCGTAAATGCCTTTTTAAAGTAATCACTTTTCAAGTCTTTTTTTTGACTGCAAATCATGAAGAATGGACGGCTCAATCAATTCTGCCATTTTTTTTTAATTCTACGTAAGTGCCTCCGAAGAAGAGGCACTTGAGTTCGATGAACGAAGTATTAATTGGATTGAATGTGATTAATGCACTGATAGACTGAAGTAAGACGAACGAAAATCGTAAAGTAAGCTGACGACATGAAGCTACGGCGGGGGACGGTTTGAACAATCCAAAATCATAGAGCTTGATGTGGGCAGTCTAACGCAGTAAATAAATATAACACAATGCTGTAATGCAAGCGATGAGAAGTATGTTGAGAAGAAGCATCAACTGATCAATTTTCAGCCGCCGACATTGTTTTTACTCAAGGAAAGTTTTTGTGTTTTCGCAAATGCATACAGATATATGTATGTACGTGTGATTATGTGTATGCGTGCGTTTGTTTAAAACTGTTCTGTAAAGGGTTTAAGCTGCATTGCTCATTGTATCTTTTTGAGGAGGCTTTTTTTTATTTTTTTTTATAGTATTATAGGTAATATTGCATTATTAACGGTCTTACCGTGTTGGCATCGGTAACACCGTTCTCACCACTTAAACAAGACGATCCGATACAGTAAAGATTTACCAGCGAGACATTATTTATAACAGAGATCAGTAATAGTTGAGCCGACTAAATTAAACACAAACTCAACTAAAAGAAATTGCAGAAGCTACAGAAGGGGGAAGTCAAAGTTAAGTGATATATAGACAGGAGAAGCGGTACCCAAACTTTAAACGATATACATCATTCAAAAGCAGACAAGATTGTGTTTTTTTATTTTTTAATATTACTAGACAAAAATTTGTCAAGACAGAGGCGAATTTTTGTCAGTTGAAAATCTCGAACCAAGCGATGAGATTAGCCTAACCGTGTACTCGTAAAGTGGCCTGGTGCGTGTCGTTTCCAGACGGATTTTTCGCGATACACGTGTATTTGCCTCCGTGCGTTGGCTTCACTGGATCGATCACCAGTATACTCGAGCGCGACCCTACTTTTGTCACTCTGTACTCCATAGATTGCGACAGGTTTTTCCCTTCGAATGTCCAGCCGATATTGATCGGCATGTCGCCGGTTAGCACCAGACAGGATACCTGGGCGGTTTGCCCGGCGTATATCTGCTGATCTCCGAAATCGAACGGAGTGATGCGAGGAAGTACTGGAAATTTAATGATGAAAAAAATGCCAGTTCACGCAGCTCATTAACCAGTTCATTCATTCAGTCACGTTCAACTTATGCGCGGAATTGCCATTTCGTTTATCACTATTTCCATTTATAAGCTGCTTTTTAGCTTTCGTTC
>JAXIUT010000001.1:7596580-7609127 GCA_035586675.1 Eurytoma californica
TACCAAGGGGCACACCTTTTTTGCAGTGGGATCGTAGTCACGTCGAACAATTAGTTATGGAAGAACAATTTTTTTTAAAGAACGTAACTGAGAAAGACACTATACAGTTGCATTTTGATGGTAATTTTGGTATTTCTAGATCAACGATACTAACATTACTTACAGGAAATATACTGCGATTTTATACTGCACAACAAGATACGCTTTAGGAGCAGCCTGAAGCATATTATACAGTAATGTAATAATTAACAAACAGGTCATAGTCTATACTGAACAAGAGGCTCGCTTTCTGCTTGAGATATTTACTGGATTTACCAGAAGCTACAGCGTTGTTATTATTATTACAATACCGATCATAAAGCCGGGAACACTCGGAAAAAAATGTGCAAGATAAAAATCACGTTACCTCGGTAAGATACTATAAAGAATTTGTTAACTCGCGAGGTATGATTTTGTGGAAATTTAATTTAATAAATATTCTTTTAAGTATTTGAAAAATTTGGAAATAATATATTTTAAAGATAGACAAAAAAGCTTGAAATGAAACAGAGACATAGTGATTCTTCTTTTGCACATGTTTTGTTAAGTGAATCCGAATTTATGTACAGTACTGCAATTTATGTACGCGAAAAAATAACATAGATAAAGAGAGAGAGAGAAATTAAATTAGATATACCTTTATCACTCAATGGTAAAATAATAATACATTACAATATTAATTTACGTGTAAAACAAATAGAGAAATAGAGAGATAGAGAGAAAGAGAAAATGAAAATAATATTATGAAACGATGATGCAACTGATTTAAAAAAGCAGGTGTTTTGTTGGACATAGTACCGTTGACTTTAAGATGTGCACTATGCCTAACGCGACCGGCTGGACTGTCGGCAACGCAAGCGTATTCGCCGGAGTGTTCGCCCCTTACCGCGGCAATGGTAAGGGTCGAGACTCGATTGCTCATAGCGGTTATGCGAATTTCGCCGTCCTCTTCAATGCGACGCCCATTGAAGAGCCATTGCAGCGATTGGGGTACATCGCCCTTGACGACGGCGCAATGCACTATTATCAAGTCGCCCGTATTGGTACTCTCGTGAAACGAGAAAGGCTGGAGGTGCGGCGCAACTGCAAGACAATAAAGAGTACATGGACCGCTTCTTTCATTTCGCGCAAAAGTCCATCACTTTGATCCTCGTGGAGGAGGAAGAGGTCGTTTCTGGCGATTCCCTTCAAATCTACGAGCCTACAGAAGAAACGAGCGGACGCCTATCGAAATAGGCCCTAAGCGCAACGAGAAGTAACTCCCTACCGGTGGTTCAGGACGTATCTAAGACGTACAATTTGTATAATCTACGCGCATGCTTATACAACATAAAGTGGAGAATTGATATGAGGAAAGATTGTGGAGATGCTAATTGTTGTTTATAGACCATTGACGATGAGCGCGGCGGAGAGCTGCTGCCTGCCCGCCGGGTTCTCCGCGGCGCACGTGTAATTGCCGGCGTGCGAGGCCTGCACCGAGCCGATGCTCAATATAGCCCCGCGCTCGCCCAGATCTAGGATGGATATACCGGAGTGCGGGGAGATCGAGTGGCCGTTCAACGTCCAATAAAGCTTCAACGGCTGATCGCCTTCGATGACGGCGCAGGGCACTGTGACCACCTGGCCGGAATTTAGCGGACCGTCGCCTAGCGAGAATGGCAGTAACTTTGGCAGTACTGAAAAATCACCAATTGCCGATTGTCAGTTCATCTGTAAAGACTAACGCTGCGTTTAAATAAAAGTAGCCCTGAGATGCCCGAGTACGTCGGTTACTTCCTGTGTGAGACTGCGCGTAAGGTATTTTGCCGGGATCGTTTGGGATAGACTAAAGTTTGAGTGGAGTGAGCAAAGTTATGAGGTCGACGGGACAAGTGGCTGTACCATTGACGGCGAGTACGGCCGAGCGTGTCGTGGTGCCAGCGAGGTTGGAAGCAACGCAGCTGTATTCCCCGGCGTGTTCCGCCCTAACGGCCTCGATCGTCAATTGCTTGCCGCGCTTCCCGTTACTCGCGATGACGATGTCGTCGCGCTCGCTGCTTATCACTTGATTATCGAACGTCCAACTAATGTCCAGCGGGAAGTCACCCTTGGTGACGATACAGAGCACGGAGGCGATCTCTCCGGCGTACACCGGCTCGTTGCCGAATGTGAACGGGCCAATTTGCGGGGAAACTGTGAGTTACCAAAATAATTATGCACAACATTCCTGTTCAATCCAGAATGTCGAAATATCGCGGCTGTCGCAGGTATACATTTATAATTTGGGGATACCTATGTATTCTTTAGTCCAGTGTAGTTAGATTAAGTAAGTCTGTAGAAGCATACGGACGTGTTGAGGAGTTTGAAGGAGAAACTAAATAACAACCACAAGTATTTTAAGTCTTGGCTTATTTGTCATATACCGTTAACGTCAAGTACCGCTGTGCGTGTAGTGGTACCGGCTACGTTGGATGCAACGCAGGTGTACTCCCCGGCATGTGTTGCTCCAACCGATTCAATGATCAATTGTTTTCCGCGCTTTCCGGAGTCCGATATAACTATGTCGTCTCGTGTATTATCGACAGGTTCATTTTGGAACATCCAATTTATGTCCATGGGAAAATCACCTTTGGTGACGATACAAGTGACCGAGGCAACATCGCCCGCATTTATCGGCTCAGTGCCGAACGTAAAAACACCAATTTGAGGAGCAACTGTCAACAAAATCTAAAGTTATTTAACTCTTATTTTTGCTTGCAAATCGTCTGTGTTAAATTACGACCCTAATCATGATGTAGCAGAAGAAAAATAGTTGATCGATTTTTTTACAATGTATGCGATTGTCGGATATAAATGTGGAATTTTAGGGATTTGTCTATTTTTAACAAATAGTTTTTGACTACTTTAAAAGGAGAATGTACCGTTGACACTAAGAATGGCCGTGCGAGTGGTTGCACCGGCAGTATTTGAAGCGACACAAGTGTACTCTCCGGCGTGTTCAGCTCCAACGGCTTCGATACTCAATTGCTTTCCTCGCTTTCCAAGATTTGAAACAATAATATCATCGCGCTTTTCGTCAATCATTTTATTCATGAACATCCACGTGATGTCCATAGGAAGATCACCTTTCGTGACGGCACACGTTACCGAAGCGATATCCCCAGCGTTCAATGGCTCACTGCCAAAAGTGAATACTCCGATTTGAGGGGCAACTGTCAATTACATCAAAATGATAGAAATTATTTTTACCGCCTATCGGAATCCTTTTCTGTTTTGACGATGATTGTAATTAAATTTGAGAAAATTTAGTTTCAAGTATTTATTACATATAAAGAATAATTGGTACATAAAGAATAAACTCATCTTCTTTTTTATCTTTGATACCGAATTTTATTAAAAAATGAATGAATGTTACAAATGCGTTAAATTATTTTGCGGATTACTAGGGAATCTCTGAAGTATAATCGTCTCCTACGTGTGTTGCATCCTACAAAGTAACTATTAGTTGGGCTCAAAGACTGATGCTAAGCACAATTAGGAATCACAAAGGAAAGTAGTGGCTTGGACAAGCTAATTGAAACATTAAGCAAAAAGATGCACTTCACACAGGTCTGTTACCATTAACCGATAAAGTTGCACTTCGGTTCGAGGATCCTGCGAAATTCGTCGCGATACAAGTGTATGTACCAGCGTGCTCAGCTGTGGTGGAATCAATGTTCAGAACCGACAATTTTTTACCGTTTCTTGCTATCGTTATATCCGGATGCATTTCTAACGAAATTTTTTCACCGTTCAACGTCCACTCAATTTCTATGGGTTCATCTCCTTTGTGGACACTGCACATAGAAGACACTTGTTCGCCCCAATTTGATGGTTCATCGCCGAAACTAATAGGAGCAATTTGCGGTGGTACTGTAATCGGACATTATAAAACTAATTTTATAAAAATTTCGGTGGTTAGTTGAATGAATGAGGAGGGCTGTTAAAGATTGGTAGGATTTTTTAACATTGGCAGATGTGATCAAAACTACTACTCCAAAGGAGAAACAGCCTAAGGTCTTGTGCAATGTACCGTTAACTGTAAGAACAGCTGACCGAGAAGTTGATCCTGCTACATTAGACGCTACGCACGTGTATTCGCCAGCGTGTTTAGCATTTACAGAGTCAATTGTCAATAGTTTGGCTCGTTTTCCACTTTTAGATATGACTATATCTTGATCAGAAATTACAGGTTTTTCTTCAAACATAAAGGCAATATCTAAAGGGGAGTCTCCTTTCATAATGACACATTGAATCGAAGTCGTATCTCCTGCATTTAGCGGTTCTTCGCCAAAGGAAAACATCCCTATTTGTGGAGCAACTGGATTAAAAAAAGCAAAGCTTTAATAACAGCAATCGTGAACTATTTTACAAATTCATTATGATAGAAGAAAAATATTTAAATTTACTAAGCATTTTTTAGGAACTTAATCGTACTGTCGCCCAGAAAAACGTGTTCAATAAAATTCGTGTATAATATATCATCGAATCGAATTGCCATTCAAAGCAATTAATTACTCTATTATACTGTTTTATTTTAAAACTAAAAGATCGAGTGTTTCACTTTCATGGTTGCATTAGGAAATCGGTAATTACGTTGGCTAAAGATAAATTTGAAACTTGAGCAACATGAGATCCGGATATACCATTGACAGCAAGTACAGCAGTTTGTGTTGTTGAGCCTGCAGCGTTGGACGCTACACACGAATATTCCCCAGCGTGACTTGCTTTGACTGAATCAATCGTTAATTGTTTCGTACGTTTTCCTGATTGAGATATAACAACGTCCTGATCGATATTCTCAACGAGTTTGCCTCCGAACATAAACACGATTTCAACGGGATAATCTCCTTTAACGACAGCGCACTGAATAGTAGCCATATCGCCAGCATTTACTGGTTCTTGCCCAAATGAAAACATGCCTATTTGCGGGCGAACTAATAAAAAAAGAAAAAGAAACAAGAAATTTTTTTTAATTATTCAAATGAAGTACACTGTAGTATTAGGTAATGGAAGGATTTCGGATACAATGCATCATTACTATTCAAACACTTTCAAAGTTAAAATATTAGTTAATCAAAATAAAAACAATATTTGGACTGAGCGTTTTGGAAAACCAACTTTTTTTTAAATGACGGCATAGGTTACTTTAAATTACTACATAAAATAGTGAGCAACATAAGTGTATACAAGTCAATAAAATTTATGGTTTAATACCATTGACTGACAATCGTGTATTCAGAAGTGAAATTCCTGCATGATTGCTTGCAATACATGTGTAATTGCCAGCGTGATGACCAGCTACTGAATCAATGCTAAGTACAGAAATCATCTTTCCAGTTTTCGAAATGTCTATTCCGTCGTGCGTTTTTTTATTTATCGGATTATTGTTGTGAGCCCAGTGAATTTTCATTGGACGATCGCCTTTTAACACACTGCAAATGAAAGAAACTTGCTCTCCCCAATTGACAGGTTCCTCCTCAATGGTAAAAGGAGCTATTTGCGGCGGAACTGCAATATTAACCAATTTCGGTATGTACGGCGCAATTAAGTGCGATTCTTAGTTTTACTTCAGTATGATTATATATGATTAAGGTACTGATTCTGGTGTGTAAATTAGGCCATACGAGTCTTAACAACTACACAGTAAACTACAGCATCGCTTGTAAGCGTCTGAATCGTCGGTACCGTTAACAGTTAGCTGAGTCGACTTAGAAGTAGAACCAGCATTGTTTGAAGCAATACAGGTGTATTCTCCGGCATGTTTTGCTTCAACAGCTTCTATCATTAGTTGCTTTGCGCGTTTTCCCGAATTAGTTACTACGATGCCGCTATTATCCGATGTAATAGATTCTCCGTTGAAAGCGAGTTCAATATCGAGTGGAGAATCTCCTTTTATGACTGCGCACGTTATTGTCGCCATATCGCCTGCATTTAAAGGCTCCTGGCCAAACGTGAAACCAACACCAATTTGAGGAGCCACTTAAAAAATATAAATCATACTTATATTGGAAATGCAATCTCTACTGTCGACATAACTTACGTTACGCATTATTCTATTGGTTTTTACGTAATTTAAACACGACAATGCACAATGTACAATGCAATCATTTCCTTCTATAAAAAGTAAGAAAAAACATAGCCATGTCATACGAGCCACTCTATAAAGAGCATTAATCGTAAATTGTACCATTAACAGCAAGTATAGCTGAACGTGAAGTTGATCCAGCAATGTTAGATGCTACGCAGGTATATTCACCCACGTGTCTTGCACCAACCGAATCTATAGTTAATTGCTTCGTACGCTTGCCAGTCTCGCTTACAATCATTTCGGGTTGCAACAAGTTTATTTGTTCATTATTAAACATCCATTCTATTTCCAACGGTAAATCTCCTTTTGCAACTATGCATGTTAAAGATGCAGTTTCTCCAGCATTGAGAGGTTCATCGCCAAATGAAAACATCCCTATTTGCGGCGCGACTGTGGAGCGATATTTTCGGATACTTCGTAAATTGTATTATAAATAAACAGTAGTTTTACTTAAAGCTATCAGAGTAAGCATATTATGATGAGTTTTACTATACTTTGTGAATGATTTTGTATATTCCTAATAATCAATATTTATCTCTATTTCGAAAAATAAATTTAGATCTCAGCAAAATGTCACCAGTCACGTTGAGTAACGCACTCATACGACGTTGGCTGTGAAGCTTCGATATGTTGATTTTCGTGACTAGTTGGGAATAGTCATCACAGGGGTAGGAGTAGATAGTGAACGGGAACTTATTTTATGATTTTTTAGCATGCTGTATTATTACCATTGACAATAAGGGACGTGCTGTGACTCATAGCACCAGCTTCATTTGTCACTGAACAAGTGTACTCGCCGCTATGGGCTGCATTAACGGCTTCAATATCTAATGCACTCCTACGTTTATTAATTGAAACCAAAACGTCTGTATTGTACTTTGCATCGATGAGTTCGCCATTGAAATACCAAGAAAATTCTAAGGGATTATCTCCAACTGCTACGGTACAAGTAGCGGACACTGTTTCTCCAGAATTAACTGGTTTGTCGCTGAACGAAAAAGGCACAATCTTTGGAGCAACTAGATGAAATACAATAAAATGAGGAACTTGTTTTATTCCAGCTAAGATAGAGGCATATATTTAAAATATTAAAGTTTAAATTTATTTATAAATTCGATGAAATTGTTTCCTTTCAGGCTAATCTTTGTTTCGTTTAGTGTGGCGAGTGAGTCTTGAAACGAATGTTGGAATTTGGAAAAAATTCTTGGTTCTAGTGTTATAAGGAAAAGGATAACAAACATTTTTTAGTACAAGTCACTCCGTTATAAATAATTCTCAATAAACAAAAAGCTAGATAAAATCCAGATTGAAATAACATGCCCTAATAAATTACCATTGACAATGAGCACGGTACTGTGGCTGGTGGCACCAGCCTCATTTGAGACCGAGCAAGTGTATTCGCCGCTATGATCTGCATTAACGGCTTCAATATCCAATAAACTTCTACGTTTACTCATTGTAACAAAAACGTCTGGCTTGTTCTTTGCATCGATAAGTTCGCCATTGAAATACCAAGAAAATTCTAAGGGATTATCTCCGACGGCCACGTTACAAGTGGCGGACATTGTTTCTCCAGAATTAACTGGTTTGTCGCTGAACGAAAAAGGCACAATTTTTGGTGCAACTATATGAAATAAAATAAAATGATGAAAATATTTTAGACCTGCTAATAACGAGGCATATATTAAAAGACTAAAGTTTATTTTTATTTAAATTCAATATAACTGTTTCCTTTCCAGCAGAATTTTAATTTATTTTTGGTTATCACACGAGTTTTGAGAAGAAAGTTGAATTTTGGAATAATCTCATGTTTTAAATAGTCCACGGGGATAAATAAGTGTATTGTGTTCTAATGTAAGGAAAAGGATCAGAAATTTTTTTTAATGCCAGTCACTCCTACGTAAATAATCCTCAACACATAATAAACTATATTAAATTGAATTTGAATTGTCATGCCCTAATTACCATTAACAATGAGCACAGTACTGTGACTGGTAGCACCAGCCTCGTTCGAGACCGAACAAGTGTACTCGCCACTATGGGCTGCATTAACGGCTTCAATATCCAATGCACTTCTACGTTTATTTATTGAAACCAAAACATCTGGCTTGTTCTTTGCATCAATAAGCTCGCCATTGAAATACCAAGAAAATTCTAAGGGATTATCACCAACTGCCACCGAACAAAAGGTGGACATTGATTCTCCAGAATTAACTGGTTTGTCGCTGAATGAAAAAGGCACAATTTTCGGTGCAACTATAAGATGTCAAAAAAAAAAATGACGAAAATATTTTATTCCTGTAAATATCGATGCATATATTAAAATAGTATTTATTACTAAATTTATTTTTATTTAAACTAAATGTAATTGTTTTCCATCGAACTAAATTTTCATTTTGTTTCGTGTGGCGAGTGAGTCTTGATACGAATGTTGGAATTTGGTAAAAAATTCTTGGTTATAGTGTTGTAAGGAAAAGGATCACAAAAATATTTTAATACAAGTCACTCCTATATAAATAAACCTCAATACACAAAAAGCTAGATAAAATTTAGTTTGAAATATCATGCCCTAATTACCATTGACTATGAGCACAGTACTGTGGCTGGTAGCACCAGCCTCATTTGAGACCGAGCAAGTGTACTCGCCACTATGATCTGCATTAACGGCTTCAATGTCTAATGCACTTCTGCGTTTATTAATTGAAATCAAAACATCTGGTTTATACTTAGCGTCTATGAGTTCGCCATTGAAATACCAAGAAAATTCTAAGGGATTATCACCAACTGCCACGGAACAAGTAGCGGACATTGATTCTCCAGAATTAACTGGTTTATCGCTGAACGAAAATGGAACAATTTTTGGTGCAACTATAAGAAGTAAAAGAAAAATGATGAAAATATTGTATTCCTGTCAACACCGATGCATATATTAAAATATTAATTTCATTTTTATTTAAATTAAATGTAATTGTTTTCTTTCAAACTAAGTTTTCGTTTTGTTTTGTGTAGCGACTGAATCATGAAACGAATGTTGGAATTTGGAAATAAATTCTTGGTTATAGTGTTGTAAGGAAAAGGATCACAAAAATATTTTAATACAAGTCACTCTTGCATAAACAATCCTCAGTAAACAAAAAGTTAGATAAAATTCAGTTTGAAATGGCATGCCCTAATTACCATTGACTATGAGCACAGTACTGTAACTGGTAGCACCTGCCTCATTTGAGACCGAGCAAGTGTACTCGCCACTATGATCTGCATGTACTGCTTCAATGTCTAATGCACTCCTGCGTTTATTAATTGAAATCAGAACGTCTGTTTTGTACTTTGCATCGATGAGTTCGCCATTGAAATACCAAAAAAATTCTAAGGGATTATCTCCAACTATCACGGAACAAGTGGCCGATATTGATTCTCCAGAATTAACTGGTCTATCGCTGAACGAAAATGGCACAATTTTTGGTGCAACTATATGAAATAAGATATTATTCCAGTTAATAACGAGGCATATATAAAATACTAAATTTCATTTTTATTTAAATTCAATATAATTGTTTCTTTTCAAGAAAAATGTTAACTTCCTTTGGTTTATCAGGTGATTTTTGGAACGAATGTTGGATACTGGAAAAATGTCATGTCATTTAATAGCTCACATAGATATTTTGCTTCGTGCAAGATAAATCTATTGTATTCTAATGTTGTTCAGAAAATGGTCACAAAAAATTTGTTTAATGCCAGTCACTCCTACATAATCAATGCTCAATATACAAAAACATAGATAAAATAACCCGACCCTATTTACCGTTAACAATGAGCACAGTACTGTGACTGGTAGCTCCAGCCTCATTTGAAACTGAACACGTGTACGTGCCTGCATGACGTGCACTAACCGCTTCAATTTCCAACAAACTCCTACGTTTACCAGTAGAAATTGAAATATCTGGACTATCCACTAGGCGTTCTTCATTAAAATACCAAGAAATCTCAAGCGGAAAATCGCCCACAGAAACGGAACAAGTAGCAGACATTGATTCTCCGGAATTCGCTGGACGTTCCCCAAACGAAAATGGAACTATTTGCGGGGAAACTGCAGAGATAAAGTATGTGGATTAGAGTAAGTAGTTACGGGACTGGTAAAACATATAATATAATGAATACATAGTGCGATCAAATAACATAAGCAGAATTCGTGCAGGTTTTAGTTTCTTCAATTAACAGATACCGTTAACTGCTAAAACTGCACTACGAGTTGACGAGCCTGCTAAATTCTTAGCGATACATTTATATTCCCCAGCATGATGTGCAGAAACCGAGTCAATAATCATGAATGAAATTTTTTTTCCGTTTGACGATATGTTTATGTCTGGATGAGTGTTCGGTTTGATTGTTTCCCCATTTAGTGTCCACTTTATTTTGATTGGCTGATCGCCTTTTAAAACATTGCAAGTCGCCGAAACTTGTTCTCCCCAATTGGCTGGTTCATCCCCAATAGTTACCGGTCCAATTTGAGGGGGAACTGTAATATCGTTTGGAAAAATAACAAAATTTTTGCTAAACGTAATAAATTATAGAAAGTCTCCACAACCGGATCCCCACAATATTGTCCTATAATACTATATGAAAAGATTAATTATAATATAAGAAGTTATTGTAACGGAGTTGGTGGGCATGTAAAGGTTCAAGTAATAATCTAAAATCGACTTGCACGTTTCATAAAGATTTAGAAGTGCGTGACAGATTGATTGGAAAATTACATTTATGGTTATGAATTGTACACAGCACTTACATCTCTTTGAAATGCACATACAAATAATAAAATTATAATGACACATGCGATCTGTCGGTGATTACCATTAACAATGAGATAACTGCTATGAGCAGTAGCACCCGCTTCATTGGATACTGAACATGTATATTCTCCAGCATGACTCTCACTGATAGCTTCAATCTCTAACACACTCCTGCGTTTACTAACAGCAATGTATATATCTTGCCTATCATTTGGTAACAGTTTTTCTCCATTGAGATACCAAGAAAACTCTAAAGGATAATCGCCACGAGAAACAGAACAAATGGTTGACACTGATTCTCCGGAGTTGACTGGTCCATCGCCAAATGTGAAGGGAACGATTTGCGGAGAGACTTGATGAAAAAGCAAATAATTATTTGAAATTCAGGGTAGAATCTAAATAAATTTCATAAGTAAAAAAATTCATTCGTCTGTATATATCTTTTCTCAGTTCTTGTTAATTGTTAACATTTGTCCCTACTTTATTTTTACAAAGTATCGAGTAAGGTTGAAGGAATGCGATTTGAGGTTCTTAAGGAATAGTCAACTACGGTAAACGTTCAACGTGAGTAACAGCGACAGTACCGTTAACAGCTAATGCAGCTGATCGAGAAGTAGATCCAGCAATGTTGGATGCTATGCACGTATATTCTCCAGCATGTCTGGCATTAACTGAATCAATAGTTAATTGTTTCGTTCGCTTGCCCGTTTCTGTTACCAATACCCCAAGATCCAAACTGTCGAGAGGCTCGCTGTTAAACATCCATTTAATATCGAAAGGAGAATCTCCTTTAGTTACGGAACATGTTAACGAAGTTGCATCTCCTGCATTCAACGGCTCCTCTCCAAAAGAAAACGTTCCTAACTGAGGTGCGACTGAGAAATAAAATATGCGTAATCAACGGTCATTCCGAATATTAGTAAAATTAGAGAATAACGTATCTTTAAAAAACATTGTTTCCCAAATATACGAATAAAATTAAGAAACAAAGGACCTAATCAAGCATAGTCTTGTTGAACAACCTTTCTAAGAAGGAATTTTTTTAAAGTCGAAAAGAACACTTGATTTACCGTTGAATCGATCACATTGTCGAAACAGACACTGAAATGAAGGTGAGGGAAAAGTTTATCGATCGAAGGAAAAGTATGGTAAAAAGATTTTTTCACTCTATTTTTTACATTTATGGAAATCAACGACTGTCAAATTGGTTTTGTATTGCACTATTACCATTGACAACGAGACTGGTACTATGACTGGTTGCGCCAGCCAAATTTGATACTGAACAAGTATATTCTCCACTATGTTCTGCATTAACCGATTCGATATCTAAAGTACTTCTACGTTTATTGATAGATATCGATATTTCTGGATTGTCTTGGGCAAGTATAGGTTGACCATTAAAGTACCACAAAAACTCTAAAGGGTTATCTCCAACTGATACTGCACATGTCGTTGATACCGACTCTCCAGAGTTGACTGGTCTGTCGCCGAAGTAAAATGGTGCAATTTGCGGCGCAACTATTTGCATTAAGCATCATTTTAACTACACATTCATTTTATAAAAAAATAATTTAAAAATATAATTACTTATTTCTGAAAAATGTTTAAA
>JAXIUT010000001.1:7611199-7694218 GCA_035586675.1 Eurytoma californica
AGTAGCTGGTACCCCCTGCCGTATTACTTGCAGTGCAAGAGAACTCTCCAGCGTGATGAGGTTGAACACCGTCGATATTTAGCAAACTAACGCGTTTACTGATATTGACTATTGATATTTGATTGTCTTGCCGATCTACTGGCTTTCCATTTAATGCCCACTTAATATCGATGGGAAAATCACCCTTTAAGACAGTGCACGTTGCAGTTACTGTATCTCCCCAATTTGCTGGCTTATCGCCAATTACAAAAGGAGCTATTTCCGGAGCAACTTAAAAAAATACCTTTTTTTTGATTTCTTGAACATTAATGATTAATATGGTGTTTAATAATTAATTGTTTCTTTATTTTCTTGAATATTTGCCCTAAGTTGTTGAATGCTAATTCGACTCACACAAAGAGCTTACACAGTCAGAGTTATTTAACTGCGATGAATTGAAAGTTATTATAAAACGAAAAGGTCGAGCCAATTGTAGAAATAGAATATTGATACATGGAATCCTTTGTAGATGGTACACACAGTTGCGATTCGTTGATTACTAGGACTTATTTTATTGGGTAATGAAGGTGAAGTGGAGATGCAAATTTTGCTTTTGAAGAGTGTGTTCATACCATTAACTTTTAATACGGAAGAATGACTTGCTGCACCAGCTTTGTTCGACGCTGAGCAGGTGTAAATTCCGGCATGCCTCGCCGAGACAGACTCGATACTAAGTATGCTGTTCTTTTTCGTAGTAGCAAGAACATTTATATCAGTGTTTTTTTCTTGAATGGGCATGCCATCTACCGACCATGATATCTCCATTGGCAAGTCGCCCTTTAAAATAGCGCAAACGACGGAAATGGATTCACCAGAATTCACGGGCTCGTCCGTTATTTCGAATGGCGCAATCAATGGAGCGACTGCAAAGTTTTTACGCATTACATAAGTAGAGGGATGCATGCTGACAGGTTGTATGGCGGTTTAATCGATGTCTTAGATATAACTTTTCGAAAGGATGTGCGTTACCACAAAAGCATCAGGCGCACTTTTTACAATTTTTTCCGATCACAAATTATCTGTACTTTATTCAATATAAAACTACCGATAAAGCACCATTGCACAGCATTCAATTGGCCAAAAGATGCAGTCAGTAAAACTTCACAATGTTCGTGGATATTTCGCTTAAAGAATCGAGTATTGACACAAAAAGAAGATAACGACAAATAATAAAGGGTAAGCAGTAAAAACATAATTACGAAGAAATAAGTGAAAATTAAAATAGTTGCTTAAGATCTACCATTGACTGAGAGATTGGCCACGTGGCTATCGATTCCTGCTGCGTTTTTCGCGATACACTTATATTTTCCTGCGTGCCTGGCTGCTACACTGTCAATGCTAAGAAAAGTAACTCGATCGCTCGTGATGATCTTTATATCCGAAAGGTCAGACTCAACAGGGTCATCATTAACAGTCCACGTGAAATGAACTGGAAGATCGCCTTTGATAATCGTGCATGAAATAGACAGCATTTCTCCTGAGTTGAGTGGTTCTTCCCCGAATGAAAACTGCCGTATCTGGGGTGACACTTTAATGGAAAAGGTTATTTTTACGAGATCAAACCTCTACGTGTATTCGATGATTGTTTGCAAATGAATATTCAATCAGTCAGAGGATGTGGAGGTCAATGTAATAGGATTCAGCCGACACATTGTCATTTGTTTCGAATGAGAATAGTTTGCGATGGTAATACCGTTGACAGCTAAAAAGGCCGAGTGAGAAGCAGTGCCGGCGTGATTGGAAGCCAAACAGGTATATTCGCCGACGTGCTTAGCAGTGACCGACTCAATGCTTAGCACGCTGTTCTTTTTATTGGTGCTCGCTATGAGCACGTCGTGATCGTGTGAACTTTTTAACAGTGCGTTATTAAACGCCCATGAGATCTCGACTGGAAGATCGCCCTTTACTACGGAACACGTGATAGACATCAAGTCGCCCCAATTAGCAGGTTCATCCCCAAACGTGAACGGCAGTATTTGCGGAGCGACTGTCAACAATAATTTTTTACAATCATCTCGACGACTGGTGAGTACCAGGAAGAATTATTTTATGTAATCGTTTCTTTACTTATTCATTGTTTTAGTGTTATTTATTACATCAGAGCTATATTAGTCCGTTCGACATTTAATGTTGAAGAATGAAAATGTTAGCCTGTGTAAAGCGGTAAATTCACATAGTTTGATATGGCGGTTATGGGACGTTTGAAATTCTTTACATTCACATATCCATTGTAACAAAGGAAAAGGTGATTTGAAAAGTAAACGCATGATTTGGTTAAAAAGAAAAGAAAATTAGGCGATTGCTTTATGAGAAGTGAGTTGTTCGTAGTACCATTGACGCTCAGAATAGTGGAACGGCTGACCGAGCCGGCAATGTTCGAGGCAGTGCACGAGTATTCGCCGGCGTGCCTCGCCGCGGCTCCGTCAACGCTCAAAGTACTCAAATGTTTGTTTATACGATTGACCGTCAGAGTTTGATCCGTCAAGGGCTCTACTGGCGATCCATTGAAGGCCCACGTTATGTCCATCGGCATGTCACCTTTCGAGACCGAGCAGGCTACCGAAATGGAATCACCCTCGTTGGCGGTCTCGGTGTTAAAGGCAATGGGTAGCAATTGCGGTCCGACTAGACACAAACGCATTTAATCACTGGGATTAATCGATGATTTCGTGTATCGAAAGTCGATAAGTTGCTTCCTATACGCTTGGAGAGAAATATTGAGGGTACAGATAAACGCATCAACGATAACAAGTTGTAATAATCAAGCTGAGGTGTCAGAGAAATTGGAAACAAAATTAAATTGTTTAAATTAAAAAAAATATGTAAAAAATATGATCGAATTGACTGCGAACCGTTGACTATGAGAGATGTCTCGTAAGAGGCAGATCCGGCCGCGTTCTCGGCAGTGCACACGTACGCCCCTGCATGCCTCGCAGCTATGGACGTTATCATGAGCATACTGACTCGATCGGCGACTTTTTTAACTATTATACCCAAAGCACCGCCGATCTTGTCGCCCGGGTAAGTCCAGCGTATCTTGAGAGGCAAGTCGCCGATTGGCACAATGCACTGCAGATTGGCAAACTCACCGGCGTTCATCGGCAACTTCGTGAATGCAAATGGCTGTATTGTGGGGGATTCTAAAGAGAGCTCATTTTATAGTGTCCCTTTAATAATCCCATGCGATACCTGTTATTTACCTAACTAATATGACTATCATCGAGCTTCGATACTAAATCTTTTTTATAACCTCTGCATTTCTGATGCTATGAGTTTATTAATAAACAATTCATTTTAATATTCAAATACTGATACTAATTATACAAATGAAATTAGATGTATTAGAAAATATTAAGCTTTTTTGAATGTTTGAGCTACGATATATAATAAGTCTTTATATATAAATATCCATTCAATTTATAACAGATGAAAAAATGCGTGTCAACCATTAACCGCCATACCAACCATTATGCATGTGAGAAAATTATACGAATTGCATGTGTAATTTTCGATTTCGATTATGCCACAGTAGATGACAATTAATGAAATACATGTAAAGTAGCTCGATATTGTAATTATGAAATCTAATTTGATGACAACATCTAATTCATAGATGATCAGCGAGCCGCTTCAAATAAGCAGTGTGCGAAAGAGAGAGCGAGCTCATCGAAAAATTGTCAAAAATCGATATTTAATTTGCAAAATTTGCACGTTAAAATGTTGTTTAACTCGTTTAATTATCCTCTGGTAAATATGACGTAATAAGGTATATTTTCGATGAGCTTTTCAATTTGAAACCTATAGCTTTTAAATTTTTGGAAAAACTTTTATTACTTGCTGCTAGTACTCTTCATATGTAGCGACAATCAACACGGATTCCAACGGTTGTTCCAATGTTTGTCCTTTTATTACAGATACACAATTTAATTTATTCTACCTTGTAATATACCAGCTAAAGAAAATTATGTAATAAAAGATAATTATTAAACCCTCCTGTAAAGTTAATCATGTAATACCTAATTTTCATTGATAACTTAAATATATAAACTAGGGCTTTTAAGTAAATTTTGACTTTATAAAAAAGAAAAAAATTTATATATTTTTAAAATTAATTTAATCTAATCATTTCTTGTTGTATTCAACAAATTAATAATTTAGTTTTCTTTTATTTTTCTGAAGGAAAGTAATACTTGATGTTTTGAACTTACCCATAACTTGAACTTCGAGTGTTCCTCTTGCACTGTATCCTTGAGCATTGCGGGCGACGCAAGTGTACGTAGCCTGGTCGGTGTTGCGTTCGACGTTCTCGATGATAAGCGTTCCATTAGGGAAAACTTTCTGCTTGCGGTTTATGGGTAGGACCCTGGTGTCTCTTTCCCAAACAATGCTTTCAATGGGATGGCCAGCTACGGGGCAAGTCACTCGCAGCGTTTCTCCAGCTACGATAGCCTTCTTATCCATGTGACGAATAAACGGCAGTCCATAAACATTCAATCTAGCGGAATGTTCAGCTGAACCCACCTACAATGATTATTACGTAGTTTAATTGTGATCGCATTATTAATATTAAATTTGCATCACACAAGAATTGCAATAAATTTTAAACACACTTTAAAATTTTACATTTTTAAACTTACTTTAGACGAAGCGATGCACTTGTACAAGCCTCCATCATTCGTGTGAATGCTGGAGATGTTGAGATTTGAAACGACGTCACCGTTTACCGTGACATACTGACCAACTTGGAATCGTTCAGTATTTGACAATTTCTTTCCATCAAGTTCCCAAGTGATTTCAGGAGTTGGGTTTCCACTGGCCGTGCACTTGAGGAAGACACTTGGTCCAGGCTGCAGAGTCTCTTCGTGGAAGGCTGAACGAATCTGAGGAGGCTCGACTGAATAGGTAAAAGAGAAAAATCACGATTAGCCTAAATCAAATCAAATCTCTCTTCAGAATCAGTTTGATACTTACAGCGCCCTCCTAGTTTAAGTTCAGCAGTAGCTTGAGCGCTTTCTTGATCGTTGCGAATGAAGCATTGATACATTCCCTTGTCGTCCTTCTTGACGCTCTCGATGCGCAAAACTGTTTCCTCGAATCCCAGGGGCTTTCCGTCTTTCAGCCAGGATACAGTTTTAATGGGGTTACCTTTGATGTTGCAGGTAAATGTGGCTGGTCTGCCGAAGTCGATGGTCTGACTGCGAGGTTCAATTTCAGCGGAAAGAGGGGCCGTAACAGTCAGTACGGTCTCGACGCTTTCGCCGCCTACGGAATTATTCACGACGCACAGGTATTTTCCGGAATCTTCAACTTGAGCTTCGAGGATGATGAGGGTGCCGCTGACTTGACGCACACGGTCGTTTAATTGAACGGGTTGACGACGGGAGGTTCCCTCGATGAATTTGTACCATCTGTCAAAAACACACACTTTATATAATTTCTACTCAAACTTATAATTTAATTTGTTTTTAAACGTTGACAAATTTTTGCATGTTATTATTACTACTACTATTACTATTATTTTGATTATTATTAATGTAATATAATATCATTTTTATTATACTTTTTATTTTATACTAGCAATTTTTTTAAAAATTTGTCAACGTTCAACTGCATTAAAAATTATGCTCCAATCAACTTTATTTTAATTTAATTTTTTTCAATTATTTAATTTACAAATTCAACGTTGCGAGTTAAAATTATATTTTTGCATGAATCTACGGACCCGTACTACTATTTTTGATAAAACTTAATAAACTGATAATAAGTGATAATAATTGATAATAAGTGATGATAATCGAAGCATAATTTTTAATCTTTAAATGCAATAATATATTTTGATAGCTGCAGCAATTAATTAATAGTACATATTTAATTTAAAAATATACAATTAATAGATTCCAAAACAGAAAATAATTCATTATAAAGACCTAATAAAGTATCGACGAAGTAATAAAATGCAAACAGAATTTGATTTTTGTGAGGACTTGTCAACACTCGTATATGAGCCGCAGGCACCCTAGACTACAATTCGTGTCAAATGATGCTAAAAATAGCTTATTATCTCCCCTCGTTGCAGAATACACTTTTGTAATGGTCTTTGGGTCATTGCGAAGGGTAACAAAGACCGTAAATGAAAAAATTAATGGATTTCAGGCCAACGAAGTTTCGTAAACAAGAAAACTTTAAATTAAATTTTCTATACATGTATATTTCATAAAATATACTGTAACTATTAGATTTAAGTAAATTGAAGTTCTCACGCATATATTTTGAATTTATTGAAACTCTTCATCTAAACATTTGAATTAATGCACTTAATTACTTCATCGATATTCCAACATGACTCTTGTGCTGCAGCTATCTTAAAAAGTTAATGAAACGGAAAGAACATATCTAATTTATTTTAATATTAAAATTTTGAATGTATAATATCTAAAAAATTAAATAAAATATCATTTAAATTTTACCGATTTTCTTTCGGAATTTATTTTATATTTTTTTTCATTTTTACTCTTGTTTCTAATTCATCAGTAGCCCGCTTTTTCTGACCAGCATAGGTATATTTTTTAAAATGTTATTACAATAATAGATAGATCTTCTTTCCGTATAACATTTATGTAGCAAACAATATTTGTAAGAAAAAAAATATTATTTAATATTAGCTTCAGCCTAAGGAAATGTTTTGTCAAACAATAGTAGACAGTTGCCTGCTATCCTAAAAATCTGTTTAAAGCTATTATTTCAAACCAAATGAATTTGAAGTCTTTTTTCTATCTAGACTGCTTTGGTATGGTATTGGTAAAGGAAATAATTGGGTTTTTAAATGAAACACAATGTTATAAAAGTTTTAGAAGATTGAATCACTAATAATAGTTTTAAACTTTGAAGAAGAAAGTTTTTTGAAAGAATGGAATTTACGAAGAAACAGATAATAGATAAGTTAACAGATATTCTTAATATTAAACGTTGGGGTTTTAAATAAATTACCTAAATATACTAAATTTATACATTTTTGCCAGTGACTAAATCAATCAAAAAATAAATTAATGTTTGTATAAATATCTGAATAATGGATATATGTAAAAAAACCGACGAGTAGTTTGAAAACCCTAAGTTCGAAAACATACCTCGTGAATGGAACAGGTGATCCTTGAATTGCGCAATTCAAGGCTACAGTATTTAATTTAGGAATCTCAACTAACTTCCAGCCTTCGTATCGTTCTCCAGCATAACGCGGAGCAACGTTAGTTGTGGGATCTGTAAAGACGAGAATCAGCTAACTCGTCTTACATTACCTTTTTTTACGAATTTTATCTTTTTTTGATTATTGATGCTTTTTTTTTAATTTATTTTAAAAGTTAAAGGTTGCGAAATCGACAAATACCGAGAACCTTCTGTCACTGTGTACAAAAGCTAACGATAAAAATAATTTGTATTAAATTCGATGCAATGCGAACTCGTAAGTTCTTGTACCTCTTTATGGGGGCGGGAGAGCCTTGAACAGCACAAGTTAAAGCGACAACACTCGACGTGAAAACGGTAACTAATCGACCACCCTCGTAACGTTCACCGGCTATTCGTGGAGCAACGTTACTATTCGGCTCTGACAAAAACACACAGGCAAATTATGCAAAGTAGTTCTATTTTATATTAGAATTTTGTACCTGAATGCAGGCGACGGGAATCCCTGAACGGGACAGAGTAAACCGACTACTTTATTCGACGCGATGGATTTCTTCATACCGTTGACGTCTTTGTCTTTCGCGTTAGGTGGCATTCCGGTTCGAGGCTCTGCATTATTTTAAGTGTTAAGAACCGATTTTTTAAAGCTTAACAGTATTAAACGTAAACCAAGTTGATGCTGGGAAGAGGTATTCGTTTGTTCTATACGATAATTCGTTATCTCTCACCTGTAAAGCGGAGGCGGACTAGATTGCGCTTCGCAAAGCAACGTTATCATTTGTCCAAATGCTTTTGTAACCTCGCCTAATTTAGACCTAGGTGGTAAACGAGGGGGACTGCCACCTACTGGCTCTATAAGACATGATTTTTATGTATATTTTTTTTAATAACGTTTATTAATGTGTTTTGGCAAATGCTGGGAGCAGGTGTTTTGTATTTAATCATTATAAACTAATGCAAACCTAAATTGTGGCGTTGGGTTGGATTGAGCTTCGCACATTAAAGTCGCGGACTCGCCTATAGCTTTAGCTGTTCCATCAAATTTTGATCTAGGCGGCAAACGAGGAGGACTACTACCTAGCGTTTCTGAAGATAAAATATCCAATTTTAGTGAGATCTTCTATCTGAAGTCTACTGTGCAAATAACTTTAACGTTAATAAAAGTTATTTTTATATATATTCCATTGTAACAATTTGTACAAATTGTTCGCAAAACTCAACTAATGTTTTATCCTGCTTTGTTTTAGAAGCTTGCATACCTGAAAATTGGGATTGGGTTAGCCTGAGCTTGGCACAACATCGCTATAGTTGATTTCATTGCCAGTGATAGAACGGTTATTTTAGCCGTGGGAGGAACTTTCGGCGCTGCTCCATTTATTGGTTCTAGGAGTATTTTTCAAATTTCTCAATGGGTTACTTTGCTCAGGAGTTATATGAAATTTGAATTTTGTAAAAACAATTTTAAAATAATAAGAGTCCAATAGTTAGTACAAAAACCTAAGAGGCTACCTGAAATTTGGAACGGGATGTCCTTGAGCTTGGCAAAGCATTACAACTTGTGACGAAATGGAGCTTGTGAGCACATCATATTTCTGAGACGATGCCACTCTTGGTTTTGCGCCATTCACCGGTTCTAACATGTTTAATGCGTGATTGTTAAGTAAGTGTGCAATGTTTAAACAGGGTTAATAATTTCTTCATAATTCTAATAAATTAACGTACCCTACTATTAGGCTTTCTCGATACTGATTTGTGTTATCAAATTATCATCAAATTTACAAATAAGAGAACAATTTCATTTTTACCTGAACATTGGAACAGGAAAACCCTGAGCAGGACATTGTAACGTTAGGGATTCATTTATCAATCGAATGAAAGAGCTACTACGATCGTCAGTTGAAAAATTTGGCGCTTTAACTCCGATAGGTTCTAAAAAGTATTCATCCTATAGCGTTGTTTGGCATATTTTTATTTGGCCATGTTTTAATTTTTTTAATTATCTTTATTCATTTAAGTTCATAGATTATGGCAGGTCTATGTGATACCTGAAAGCTGGTACTGGGTGTCCTTGTGCTTGGCACGGTATTTCAAACGTTTGTAAATGCTTTATTTGCATCCATCTTTTTGTGTCTCCCAAAACAGATGGCGATTTACTGCTAACTGGCTCTTTAATGAAAGAAGTAAAAGTAGAAGAAACTGACTGATAACAATGCAAAGATACAATACAAAACTAAAGGACAGTAATTATTACCCGGGTTAATTTACGCCTTGTTCTAAATCTTTACCTGAATGTAGGAACAGGATGAGCCTGCCCTGGGCACAGAACGACAATGTTATCATGCATTTGTCTTTCCATGAGGCTACCTTTTTCACCAAATACCGAAGGTGCTCTACTTTGTACGGGTTCTATCGAAAAAATGAGAGCCTGTCATGAACATAAAGATGAAAAGAACTAGTTAGGTTTACCTAAATATGGGAATCGGGTGACCCTGGGCTGCACAAAATATTACAACATTCGTATTTGCTTTTTTTAACATCCAACCTCCTCTTAATTCACCCATCAGTGCGGGAGCTTTACTTCCTACGGGTTCTGAAGCAACGATATTAGACATTTATCTTTTGAGCTTTTTAGAAAGTTACCTGAAAGCAGGTACGGGAAACCCCTGCGCCGGACAGAATAACGTGATATCGTGATTGAATTTCTTATCGTACCAAGCTAATTTTGCCTCGTTCGAAAATTTCGGAGCTTTAGTAGCTACTGGCTCTATTATGGATCATTAAAAATAAACACAAGAATCACTACATTATTTATTAATAGTCTGTGTACCTGAAGCTAGGAACAGGAAACCCTTGTGCCGGACAAAATAACGTAATGTCATGACCAAAGGCTTTCACATACCAAGCTAGTACAGCATCGTTCGAAAATTTCGGTATCTTTGTCGTTACTGGTTCTGTCGCCATTCAAAGAGAGAGTAAAAAACAAATTACTACAAGCAGGTATTTATACCTGTAATTCGGGACAGGAAACCCTTGAGCCGGACAGAATAAAGTTATGTCAAAACCTGAAGTTCTATCGTACCAGGACTTCTTCGCGTCGTTCGAAAATTTTGGAGATTTCGTAGTTACTGGCTCTAATCACAAATTTTGTTTAATTATTACAATTTAACTCTACTGAAATTTAATGTTCATTTTCAACCAGGACAGGGTAATTTTTTTTACTTAATCTTTAAAAAGTAGAAAAATTTTAACCTCATACGAGGTGCAGGATGACCTTGCAGGGGGCACATTAAATTGGTTGAAACACCTATGGCTGTATCGACAAATTCGACCTTACGATTGGTGGGTAATTTTGGTTTTGTATTCGACGAAGGTTCTACAAAAACAATAAAATCAATTGCATTATATCGACAATTTTTTATCAAAAAACAAACCGTGTGACTGGAACAGGGGAGCCCTGAGCTGGACATATTAGAGCAACTTGACTGGTGCTATGTGTAGGCATAACAACCTTGATGTCTGTGCTTGATAATTTTGGTTTAACACTGGATACAGGTTCTATTATAAAAAATTAAAAATTTTACAACAATTTCCAGGAAGAATATTGTAAACGTGGAATCAAACGACCGGTCAGATTAAATGCTGAGAGAAGTTGACTTTGCAATACTTTCCTCTTAAATTATTACCCTGATAAAAAGGATCGGTTAAGTTCAAGTAAATGGTACTGGACTTTTCTGAAACTTTTGAGCTTATCCGAACCCTTTTCAGGATCAATTACCTGAAGTTAGGTACAGGGAATCCTTGCACTGGGCAGAGTAAAGTCGAAGCACGACCGAACTGAATGGTTGGATTAGTTGATTTAACATCTAAGGAAGTCATTTTGGGTCTTGTGCTTGATACTGGTTCTGTGTTTTTGAAAAAGAAATTATAATACACCTGCTTTTATTTATTTCAATTAATTATTACGGAAAGATTCAAATGTATTATTAAGGGAGACCTGATCTGGGACAAAATACCTTCTAAATAAACGTAATGATCATTCAATAGAGAAAAATACAATGTTTTTTAAGTACCTGAAGAGTGGTACAGGAAATCCTTGGGCAGGACATTGTACGGTAACGCTTCTATTGGTCGCGGAACTAAATCGGAAAAAGTCTGTACCACCAGCCAATTGCGGACGCGAACTTGAAGCTGGTTCTAAAAGTTTTACGAATACGTATTTTTCTTTCATGACGTGGCACACAAATTTCTTATGCTTTGGGAATGGGAAACCTAGGGGCTAGTTGAAACGTCAATATTCGCAAATAAAATTATTAGTATTGTAATGTAAAGAATCTACCTAAATAATGGGACTGGAAACCCTTGAGCAGGACAATTTAACGTCACCGATTTCAAAGCTGCCGAAGTAAATCTTTGGAGGTCGCTTCCACTAGCCAATTGTGGTCGAGTGCTCGAAGCTGGTTCTGGAGTAATGAAATACATCCAAATCAATATTATTTTTGATTTTACAAATTACCTGTACATAGGAACGGGGAACCCTTGGGCAGGGCATAGAAGAGTCATCGCGCCATGGAGCATAGCTTCGAATGTCTGAGAATTAGCCTTAGACGGATATTTTGGTCGCGCACTTCCAACAGGTTCTGCACAAGATTTAGGAACGTTGGAAAAGGATTGAAAACATTTCTTCAACGAAGGTATTAAATTTTTGTGCACGATTCTCATGAATTCTCGATTTAATAAACATCGTATAAACTGAATTTGAATTGAATTAATAAATTTTTGTTAAAGGTCAACTTTAATTGAATATTGTTAATACCTGAAAACTGGAACAGGATATGCCTGTGCTGGACAGAAAAGAGTCAATGGCACGGCGAATCTGTTAGTGTAAGCACGCGAGTACTCGCTAGTTGAAAATTTTGGTCTGACGCCAGCGACGGGCTCTACGAACATACATGCGCAAATAAATAGTAGAGTGTCTTGTCATTTAAGACAAAATTGAAGAATAGTATTTTTATTGGTTTTTTTTCGTTAACAATCAAAGCTAGTTCTGGGGTAATGAGTTACTTCCAAATGAATATTATTTTTGATCTTACAAATTACCTGTACATAGGAACGGGGAACCCTTGGGCAGGGCAAAGAAGAGTCATAGCGCCATGTAGCTTAGCTCTAAATGTCTGAGAATCAGCCATAGTTGGATATTTTGGTCGCGCACTTCCAACAGGTTCTGCACAAGATTTAGGAGTGATGGAAAAGGATTGAAAACATTTCTTCAGTGAAGATATTAAATTTTTCGTACGAATTTTCGATTAAATAATCACCGTATAGCTGGCATTTAACTCGAGAAAGAAAAAAGAAATAAATGTTTTCTATGGATTTTTCATTATGAGATTTTACTTTTATTAAAGGTCAACTTTAATTGATATATTGTTAATACCTGAAAACTGGAACAGGATATGCCTGTGCTGGACAGAAAAGCGTCAATGGCTCGTTGAATCTATTAGTGTAAGTGCGCGAGTTCTCACTTGTTGAAAATTTTGGTCTGACGCCAGCGACAGGCTCTATGAACATACATGTGCAAATAAATAGTAGAGTATCGTGTCATATATGACAAAATTGAAGAATCGTAAGTTTATTGGGTTTTTCCTATTCGTAGTCAGTTTTTATTTATAATTTCTAAATCAATATGATTGGCGTGTAATGTAAATGTAAGTAAATAATGTGGCGTAAGTCGATGTCTGCTAATGTCTGCTATAGTTTCCGAAGTATTTAAATCCTACCTATACATCGGAACTGGAAAGCCTTGAGCAGGACAAAGAAGTGGAAAACTTCCCTTTTCATTCGTCACAAGCCCGTTAATGTTGTCCAAACTCGGGAATTTTGGTCGAACACTTCCAACCGGTTCTGCACATTAGAGGAAAGTACAAACCTGATGCTACGCTTTACTCGTACATTTTATTGTTATTCACATACAATCGAAATCAGAGACGTGATTGATTAGAAGGAATGAAAATGCGATACCTCTGTTACTTATTAAAAAAAGTATTTATGTGAAATCTATGATGTAGTATTAACTGAATATCAACTGAACATATTAATTAACTGAACAAGTATTAATTAAAACGAATTATTAGTCATAACAGATTTTGACGTTAGAATGTTAAATAGCGATTAAATTGTAATACCTATGAGTCGGGACCGGAAATCCCTGCCCAGGACATAGAAGGCGCAAGTTTTTATTCGCAGAGATGCTTAGTCCAATTAGATTCTCCAGGCTTGGAAATTTTGGTCTAACGCTTCCCACCGGTTCTGCAGAATGGAGGTATCGCATCAACTCCGACTTTAATTATCGAAATAACTTGATATTTTTCCAATGAATGGTTTTTGGGAGACAGGTATAAATTTTAGTAAACGAGAAAGCCATAATAAAAATTTTAAAACCTCATTGAGTGTAAAATATTTTTCGATAATAAAGCTCTCCGGTGGCGCAAATAGGTAATACGTGCCCGCAGGGGTACCCTGTCCCAGCATTCAGGTTCATCACTAATAAACTTGGTTTTAAATTCTTAATAATTTTCTGTGAAAATTAATTATAATTCAACTGCTTATTTTTAAGCTAATGATACAGTCATTTCATTATTTTTAATTTTATGTTTTATTACAAAATACTCTAATAAATTAAACAGATTTTGCGAATGTAACATATTAGAAAATATAGTAAACCAAGTTTATATGTGACTAAAATAATGTTCATTTTTTTATAAATAAATATTTTTACTAGAAGAGTGCTTTAATTTTGAACTACAAATTCATAATTTATGATCTAAAAGGGTATTCTATTGTGAAATCGAGTAAATTTTTACTTGTTTAGAACATTTAAAAAGAAAAACCGACAAACAATATTTTTAGCAACATTTTTTCTTCTTATATTTTGGTGTATATAAATTATGCAACAAACATTTCACTACAAATACAATGATTATATTCGCTCTATGCAAATTCTTACGTCTAAAATTGGTATGAATTTCTAATTGAATGACCTGGTTTGAAAACATTTCTTTACATTAAAATACCCTTTTAAAATAAATTATTTACATTATAAAATAGTTATTAATTTTTTAAAATTATGTATTACAATTGAATTCATTTTTCAATCAAATTAGTCTTGCTTTCTGAGAAATTATTTAAAACACTCTTTTTAAACTCTAACAAATAAAATTGGTTCTTCATAATTGGCTATAATTAAGCAAGGTTGGTTATAATCTACTCCTTATGGAAAAAGTTAAATTGTCGGCCTGAATTTACACAAAGATCATTTCTTCGGTTCATAAAAATTTAAATCTCTTTAGAGCACACTAGTATTGAGATTATCATAATGACAATAACTTAAGATGCTGATAATAAGAAGATTGCAGGAGGTGTTAATCCTGGATTTCGCCTAAATTCTTGCAAATGCTTTTTGTCAGTAATAATGTACACCAGTCTCGAAATTTAAAGATCTCAAATTAGCTAACTCTTGTGCGCTTAAATGATCATGAAATTATATTATGATAAAGAATATGAGATGATATATGACTGAATTTTCATGTAGTAAAAATATAAAATTATTTTTTTGTATACCTTTGTAAATATTTTTCATGAAATAATCTGAAATTGCTGCATTTAGAATCCAATCAGAAATGAAAAGCCTGATACAAATTTAGGCCGACGAAGTAACATTTTTGTTTTTTTATCTCAAAATTTAATCTTTTAACAAAATCCAATTTTATTTGTTAATATTATTTATACTACATTAATTCCATACGTAAATTTATTTATTATAGAAATATAATGTACTAAAGTATGAATTTAAATTTTAATATATTTCATATTTATCGAGAACCTTTAATCAACTTTGTATTACCATTGGTATTAAAAACATTAGTTTAAAATTATTATGAATGAATTTTACGTATGGAAAAAATTTGAATTTCTTTTCTGGTTTCTAAGTATTTGTTAATAGTTAAAAGCACAATAATGCAATGCTGTTCTTCTTTTATATTATTTCACTATATGCATTAAAAGTCAATAAAAATTAATATAAAAAGTTAAAAAGATATTTGTTGTGTTCATAACAATATTTGGATTAAGTGAGTGTAATTAACAATATTTGTTTGAATATAATTGTAAAAATTTTTATAGAAATTTATTTACATTACTTAAAATTTCCAACTAACTGGAGTATTTTTGTAAATATTTAAAAAAATGTTAAAATAAATCGAAACCAGAAGAGAAAGTTAAAAGTGGTAAGATAAAAAATTAGTAGTTTTAAATATGCAAAACTTACCAGTAATGACTAGACGACCTTTGGTAGCAGACAATCTTGTTTCTCCAGTTAAACGATGTTTAGTTCGGCACTGGTAGGTTTTGTATCCATCTTCGGGGCCCACATCCTTAATATGCAATTCTCCAGATGGCAGAACAAGGTATTTGCCATCTATATCGAAAAAGAAATGAGTATTAGTTGTGCAATTAATTTAATTAGAAATGTTAAGTTACAAGCAATAGAAGAGAGAAAGAATGAGCTGCCATGCATTTTCTACTTTTTCCAAAGCTGAAAACTCTAATAAGTGTTTTTTCATATATGCAGATGTTAAATATTTATTTTACAATTTTTTTTTCAAAAATCCACGCACAAAATTAATAAAAATCTCGATATCCGTTAAATTTATTCAAGCATTGAGATTTTTTAGTGTTATCAATGTTTCAAGAAACTTAACGGATACCCAGATTTCCAGTGATTGTGTGCGTGGTCATTTAAAGTTCAACCGACTACGAGAACAAAGGAAATTCCTGTACGTTCCAAAAGTGACTGAAGTGTGCCGTGCATACAAATGAATTATGGCAATCATCTCTAGTTATACATTTAAACACTCTAGTTATGTGCCTCAGTTTTCGCTGTTAAAAAGAAATAAATTACTATGACAGTTTAAATTAAATAAGATAATTGGTAGTTTATATTTTCGAACAGCTTTGGAAAATCAGGATTATTCAAGAATTGCGTTAAAATTTATTAGTTTTAGTTGCTCAAACTACTTTGGTACACTGAAAGCACTAGCGGCATGCAAGTAAAAGAACGCTACTAATACAAGAATAAATGAAAAAGAAAGAGACGGAATCTCGTGACAGGATGTGGGTTGGAGAATTTTTGAGACATAGCCTGGGACAGCGCGAGCAGCTGCAGTTAACGTCTTATGAATTGAGGCACAAAAAAAGTCCACGCGTCTTCAGTTACTGTATATATGCAGAGAGAACATATTTACGGCGGCTAGTACCTGCTAGGTTCATCGACAAAAATAAAATGCTTCGACAAGTATCAAAAGGCGTTAAGTGCTTTAAAATTTAATCGATCTCAGAGAGCGAGCTAACTTTCATTAACTAATTTAGAAAATAGTACGACATCGCACTTTTCGAGATACGAGTAATTCGCTGACAGACTAGTCTGTGAAACGAAAAGAAAATGCGTTTCCTTCATTCGATGAAAGAAATCGTTCGAAAAAAAAAAATCGTAGTTACTGAGTGAGACTTTGCTTTGCGCTGGGTAAACGACTAATGCAACACGCTTAAAAGATATGTCTTAGGAATTGAAGTACCGTAATCTCGTCCAGGGTAAATCTCAGTGCTATCGTCTTCCAGCCACGAGGCGACTTGAACGAATTCAGCGACGAAACTCGGTATATGGCACTTAATTATCGCAGCGTTTCCCCGCAACACGTGTTCGTCCATGACGTTCACTGCATACCGCTGCCCGACGACTGTAACCAGACGTTAGGAAATATCCGCGTTCGTCAATCTCGTGACTGATTCAATAGAAATTAAATTAACCAAGGATTTTTTATATTTTTCTAAAGCGTGAAATTCTAAAAGAGCGACACATCATTGATGAATTCCATGGAGTGGAAGTACCGTATGACTGATTATCGAAGGTAAACGTTTCGGCGCTGGAACTGATCCACTCGGCGACGACGACGTAGTCGCCTACGAACGAGGGAACCTGACACTTGAATATCGCTGCGTTTCCCCGGATTGCGAACACGTCGTAGACTTGAACTTCGAAATATTGGGAAACAGCTGTAATAAAGCATAGGCAACATTTCCTTCAATTACCGTACTGTTTAATCGTCTTCCTTATCCCCAACCGTTTCAATGACTTTCTCCGATTTTGCGATTTTACGATCTGCTTTCTGTTTGTCCGTTTGCCTGTTTACCGGTCTATTTTGCCGTCATAGTTGCGGAGTTAATGGAAAGACTGTACGTCTGAAATGTTGGTAATGAGTATGAGGGGAAACAAGATAAAGGGATGAAGTTGAGCAAGGAAAGGTGAACTGAAAAGAGAAGCTTGTAAGTAACAGCACCGTCGTCCCGAAACATTTCAACTCCAATGTAATAACAAACGGGTTAATATTTTCAAAAGAAAAAGCAAAATTAGGATTTCGAGGACGACTATAGGCGATGCGAAGGCTATTTGCGTGTGATTGAGTGTAGGTTGCTTGTAGCTTAAAAAACTGTCCGTTCGTTCGAGTAGCGCGCCTACCGTACTGCCTGCCGGGGGTGTAAATGGACCCGTCGCTGGCAACCCACTGATCAACGAAGATAAATTCGCTGACGAAACTCGGAATTTTGCACTTCATGATAGCGCTATTGGCGAGAATCACATACTCGTTCTCGGCCTCAGTGACGTAAGACTGCGAAACAACTGCCCGCGCGCACAGTCAGAGCCCATGCAGCAAGCAGTGAAATTCATTAGAAAATTCTTGCTATAAATAAATACAGGAGGTACAAATCCTACGACAGTCAGCTATTTCATTAGTTGCGTGTTATAGCTTTAACATTTGCCCGCTGGGTGCTTAGTCTCACACATTTTCAATTTTCCAATTGTCATCTTTTTTTGTATATACCCGAATTGTTAGTCCTGAATCCTGACCGATAAGTCTCGCCGTCCTCTCGAATCCAAGCCTCGACCGTTACAAACTCAGCTACGTAGCTGGGTATGCTGCACTTTAAAATCGCGCTGTTTCCCCTTATCACGTACTCGGTCATGATCTCGGGATGATAGGCCTGGGTGACAACTGATACAATAATGGCAGTGATAGTATAACAGCGTCGAAAAAACAAGAGCAACCATAATTAATCGCGCGCGATTTTTTTAAAAGAGTTGTCCTTGTCGACCGGTCGGGCAGCTGCGGCCGCGTAAAACGCCGAGAGAGGAATAATTTGCTGGGAAATGAATGCGAGGGGGAGGAGAGCTTAAGTGGATCAGTAGAGGCGCTCGTCATGAATGTACCGTAATCGTGAGACATTTTGTAGCTGGACCCATCGCTTCCTTCCCACGCGTCGACCGAGACGAACTCGGCCACGAAGCTCGGAATCGTGCACTTGAGTATCGCAGAGTTGCCACGAATCACATATTCTGATACTACTTCCGCCTCGTAATATTGGGTCACAACTGGAGATGCAAATAAAAAGTCACGCGATCAATGTTTAAGATTAATCTGTGCATAATTGTCTAGACGGTCCAGTAGGCTAGGTGAACATTTCGTTTAAAAGCTACTCTCGTTTCTTGGAAATCATCATTGTTTCTTACAGTCTTATTATGCTTGAGAATGTTGCAGCCTTGCAGAAAAGTAACTCAAATTAATTACGGTCGATTCGTTGATCTTTATTTTTTTACGTTTACCAAGAAGACGACGTGGATTTAAGATTAAAATTATGCTCGATTAGAAAATCTAATATTTTTAATCTTCGTTTAATTACCTATCATAAGACGAACCTCACTGCCGGCTTTGACAGTTAATGGATTATACGGAAAAGTATGCAAATTGCTGATTAAAAGTGCCAACAGAGGCGTTAAATATGAGTATATTACTACCGGACTCGGTGCCCATGTTGAAAGAATTTCCCTGATCGTCTTGCCAGCCGACAATCTGTACAAACTCAGCAACGAAGCTGGGAATACTACATTTCAGAATTGCCGCGTTTCCACGAATCACATACTCGTTATTCACTTCCGATTGGTAAAACTGATGTACGACTGTAAATTTCGATTATTGCAAACTTAAAAAGTTACAAAATTTTATTAAAAAATTAGGCCTTCCTTTTTTCCACCGAATTATTTATAAGTAAAATTGTTCTATTACACGGCATTGCGAGCATGAAACAATTTGAACCCCATTTATCGTGCTGCAACCAATTTACGTTTAATAGAACTTTTAACCGAGTGACACGACCTTGCGTCACTACAACCTATAAAGTATAAGTACAAAGAGCTCTCAACACATTTTACAGTAATAGCCTGTCTACCGTAATTCATTCTTACAATCATCAATTGCATTATTTTCATCGAAATTAATAATTCATTCGTTATTCATTGAAATTGAATTGAATGTTGTTTGAAATACAAATCTATTTTTCGTATTTTTAAAATTTTATATAGCTAACGCTCTCTCGCCCTGTCCCAGTCTGTTGATTTAAAGACTTTCTTTAGCTTTGTCAATAAAAATACCGTAATCAGAATTTCCATCCACGTTTCGTACAAATTCTTCTCCTTGGTCTGTATGCCAAGATAAAACGCTGACGAAATCGGCGACGAAAGAAGGTACGACACATTTTAGTACAGCGCTGTTTCCTCTAATCGCGTACTCTTTATTTACGTCAGTATCGTAGTACTGTGCTACCACTAGATAAATTAAATAGGATTTTAAAATACATTTTTAACTCTTTGAATAAGACTACTTTTTCGTATTAAATTTTTGTTCCATTTGCTTCTGTTATTTTAAGCTAAGACAATAAAATGTGCTGGCCCAAATATTTTTTTATATATTTAATTAGAGAAATAATTTTTTTCTCCTCAGAGAATTTTTTCAATATTAATTTTGTTCTTTGATAATGATAAATGACTTTTAAACATACCAGCTCTTACGTTGACATCACGACTGTGAATAGATCCAACAGAATTTCTAGCAAGACAAATATAAACTTGTGCATGAACTTCTTGGCGATAATCTTCAGCTCTGAATGGAGGAAAAACTAAGTTGCCATTGGGTAGAACCTAAAAAAAATTAAAGATTTGAAATATTTGTAATATTAAACCAACGCAAAAGAATTAGAAATATTATTTTAAATGCTTGGTACTTGGCGCAAACCAGGAACATCACCAACAGCGGTTCCATCAGCTCTGATCCAAATGATGTCAGGTTGAGGATTACCCCTTGCTTGGCACTCAATTACAGCCCCAGTTCCATTAGAAAAATCAACACGATTCGGAGGTTCTTTCAAGAAAATAGGACCCATGGTTTCATCTTCCGCAAATACGGCTGTAATATATAAAAATTTTTTTAATATTGTAAATCATTTAAGACTTATAACTTATAAAAAAACAATGAAAAAAAATTGTTAGAGGTTGAAATAGAAATAACAACTTACTTAATATTAGAGAGGATGAAATAATAAATAGAACTGCAAATAGGATATGACTCCCGTGCTGTACGGGAGGGTTCCACATTATTGTGTTTTTAATCAATGACAGGTCCACAAGTTATCTGGAATAAAATACAATCGTATCAGTATAAAAATAAATATTTACTTATAATGGAAGGTAAGAAAAGTATGTACATAAAACGATAACATGCAAACAAAAACAGTATTTTAAAATAAGAAAGAGACATGCAATTTATTTAAATTTATTTAAACTTGGTATAAATGAGAATAACTTTATAGAAGTTGTATGAACAGTAACAAAACATGAAAAAAAGCAAAGAGAATGAAACAGAAATGAAAAATAGTAACGTAAACAAACATTAACCGTATAGTGAAGTGTAGTATAAATAAAGTAAAAAAGATTTTAGAAGAAACGAAAATATGTAAACAAAAGCAGTATTTTAAATTAAGATAATAAAGAGACGTGCATCTATTTAAATTTACTTATACTTGGTATAAGTTAGGAATACTTTGTGCAAGTGTCATGTGCATTAATAAAAGGTGATAAAAGTAACAAAAGTTGAAAAGAAGATGAAAAATAGAGATGTAAACAAATAGAGATAGGCGAGACGGTAGAGATAGCCGAGCGTGCGAGTGCACGTGTATATCTTGGCGCGGGTAGGTGGAGCACCGAGCACATGACAGTTGCACGAGAGAGGGAGAGAGAAAAAGTGTCTGAAGCACGAGAAGCGGCTGTTTGGAGTGGGGAGGAAGGGTCTCTGAACGAGCTAGCGAGAGAGAAAGCGAGACAGCGGAAGCGAGACGGAGAATGAACTGGGACTACTGGGAGTCGCGCGCGGCGTGCGGGGGAGGTTTTATTGATCGTCTCAAATCAAATTCGCTCGATCTTTTTTCATTTTCATGCGGCTATTTTGCGCTAATTCATTCCGATCAGTCCTGGGGCCGACTGTCGGCGCACTGGGCGCTGCATGCAATTATTTTTCGGGCGGCGAATGCACTGCCGGAGCTGCTGCGGATTTATGAAAATGGATGCCCCGGCCATTGCTCCGAGAATTCAAGGTTCAAAACAAAGTTTCCCTTTCATTTTTTGCAGCTGCCTCCGGTTGCCATTGTCAAGTGCTCTTTGCACGCCCGTCAGTGGGTTCGCAAGCGAACGCCGACGCAAAACGAGAGGAAGGCTCGCCGCTGAATGCGACTAGGCGAGTACTCGCATGTATCAGCGCATATACTCGCGGTTATAGCGTGTGCATATATTCCCCCGCTGCCCTAGGTGCTGCCCCTGCGTATAAGGCTACACTCGCGTGCAATTCTGACACTTGATTGGGCTTGCTTCAAACACTCGACAATGCTTAATCTCGCAATTGTTATCAAACTCTACTTCGTTGCACTGAGAGAACTACGAGATTCTTTTATGTGAACGTTGAACTGTCGAAGTCACCAGTGCTTGCTTTTTTAACCAAGATGACTCGTGCACACGCGCACGCACCCACCAGAACAAAAGGAGTAAAAGGAAACGCTCGCGGTGACTTAAGCTTGAATAAGAATGAGTATCACACATGCACACTCATGCACGCACACCTTCGGCTTGATTAGAGCAGCCTCTTCGATAGGTTTGACTGATGATTTTTACTGGTAACTAATCACTAAAATCACTGCGAACTTCGCGGGCGCTTTGCTCAGCACAAAGGGCCAATTTAGGTTGGAACGGCGTTACCGGCTCAACTCATCCGACGTTTAAGGTAAACGTTTCAATTGAAGTATATATTCGAGGACTCGCGCTCGGTGCACGCTACTGCACGCCGTCGACACTGTGCGAGCGCCGTGAGCGTCAAGCAGCGAGCTGTATGCGACTGCCCGATAGTGCCACTACAGTCTGTGCGCGATGCCAGCGTGCCGCCTAATACCGCCGCAGCTGCGCCGCTCAGGCTGCTTTCTGCCATGCCCGTGGCCGGCGCTCTTTACCCGCCATGGAGCCCTTCGCATCCGCGCTGGCTCGCTACAGTGGCGTAAGTATACCTCTTGTATTTTTGCGTGGGTGTATAATTCCTTGCAACACCGCCTCCTGCCGCCGCTTAGAATAATTGCGCGATAATTTAAACTTTTAATTGTTAAATTTCTTACCTGAATTCAAAAATGCCTTAACGTATGCCGGCAGCTAATACTGCAAACCTGCAGCCTGCAGGATAACTCTGCCGCGCCCGCGCGTTTCCGCGAAAATGAGAGGGCGCTACTTATCTCTCTGCGTTCCGCTCAGCAGCCCGCCACCTGCCTCTCTCGCCAATCCTATCTCTTGCACATACCACCTGCTGACCTGGCTTTGCTTATGTTTATTAGTCCTTTTTTATTGGTCTTTTCAAACATTTCCTTTTTCTCCCTCCACCTCTACGCGCGCTACGCACTAATTCTGCCGTGATAATTGTATCTGTCTTGACTGACACTCACGCAAGCCTCGTATATTATCCTGCAAATAAACGATGATGCAGCTTTAATAGCTGCACGGTGCATCTAACATATACATTACGTTATATACGCGTCTATACTCTCGTGTAATAAATCTCAAAATTATGTAAATTGATTATCTTTTACTGCCTATGAAATTGAAATGGATCCTTTTAGATCGTTATCGAATTCAATATCAGTAGTGTTTGCGCGGGTGCGCATCATTTATTCGGAACAAAACTTTCTCTGGCGGCGGGATGAGTGCCCCTCAAATATCTTCTACGAGAAGGTGGGAGTTGACTCTCTCTTTTTCTTTTACAAGTACAGCTGATCCACAAAGTCCAGTGTATCGCTGGACTTTCACATTACGAGGTGGCTGAACGACTCGCGGGCAATAGGCGGCTAAAGCAGCAGCAACAGCAACCGCACGTCGGCAGCTGCTCCTCGACTTCATCAGGCCCTTTGGAACTAAATCGGCGAGCGGGGGATTGTGTATCTCCGAGTGATCAAGATGTCCTTACAGCATTGTGTGTAGTGCGAAAAAAGCGTCGTTACGCTACGGCATGTGCCGTTGCCGGGGCTTTCGCACGGAGCAGTGAAGAAAATCAAGAGGTGTGCCCTTATTGCGTGCTGTACGAATTCGCCAGTATGATATTGCACGCTGGCCACTCTCCGCGGGTGTATTTCTATACGACGAATAAATGCAAGTGAAAGTTTTACAAAACGGCCGGTCACAATATCCATGATATTGCGATATCAACAACGTCTGCGAAAAAAACTGGGATTTCCGCGGACTGGCCGATCTGCGCTCTGCTTCACCGTAACCGATCGCCGAAATTCAAGAAAGAACAAATAGTCGTCGACGAACAATTGCAAGAAATTATCGCGAGTCTATTACTTGCCAATGATAAACGGAGGCATCGACATGATCACTTTCACATTTTCTCTTTCTCTGGTGGTGACGTCGAATGAATAACAATTAGTTGAGTTCGAAGCTAATTTGTTTAGAAAAACAGCCTGTAAACCAAATCGCCTGATTAAGCCGTCACATTATTCTCTTTCATTCATTACAGAAATAACATAACGACCATTACGGAAATTTGAATAGATGATTAATAGCTGCGCCGATTCCACAAAGACCAGAGCTCACGGCGGAGGCACATCTTGTCAATAGAAGATCAAAAACAAGTTACTAAATTACCTGTCGGCTCCGTGGCAAATTTACAAAAGCCGCCGTCTTTGACTATATTTAAATGAAGCTATAAAACTGTAAAATCGAGTTTCATTTAAGCAACGGTACCGAACTCTGCTTGCTTAGTTCACTTCTTTCCGTCAAGTCGAGGCGTATCCCAGGAGGAAACATCCACCACGGCGGATTTGCGATTCTTTGCGAAAATTCACACTTTTGCGGAGTTTCCAACAGCTTCGATGAGCGCGGATTAACTCGAGGAGGAAGCTTCGGCCGGTCAAGAGAGATGTGTTATAATCGTCGGATCGTTTGAAAAGTAAAAGTGGCTGGAAGCTGCAGGAAGTTTTGATATCTCGCGGGAACTAGGCGCCGAGGAAGGAGATAAAGAACAGGAAGTGGGTCGGAAGAAAGAGACGAAGATGAATTATGCGGCGAATATTTCGCTGGCGCTCCTGCTGCTCGGCTTGGCGGATTCGAGTCGGGCGTACTCGATACTCTTGGCGACGATGGGAGGCACGCGATCCCACACCGTGCCCTTTGTCGCCCTGGGCGCAGCGCTGATTGAGAGGGGCCACAACGTCACCCTGGCCAGTGGATTTTCCGGGCCGGCGGCCAACAACGGACTGCGGGAGCTGGTGCCGCCCAATCTAGAGGTTTTATCATGTGTCAGGCTTCTAGGCTTCGATTTCACTTTGTTTTCACTTTCTTTTATGCATATTGAATCATCCGCTGAGCAGCGCGAAGTTATTAATTATACTCGTTTTGTTTTCAGTCTTACATAGGTAATTATACGTCAGAATGGGATCTTGTAGGATCGAGATTCCGTAATGAATTACCTCTCTCACCTTGGGATGCGATGAGATACGGCTGGGAAGCTTGTGAAGCTCTCCTCAAAGATAATTTTTACGTAACCGAGATACAAAGACCCGAAGGAAATTCCCGAGGTAGTTGGGACGTCGCCGTTGTGGATGGAGCGTATCCCGAGTGTCTTCTTGGTGTTTTACACAGTCAACAAGTACCTACTATAATGTTAAATACGGTGAGTTTCTTGAGCTACTAGACGGTGATCGATATATTACAATAAAGATTATGATAAATATGATAAATTTCGTTATCAATTGTATTAAATTCTGTATTTTCATGTATTTTTCTTTGAATTTATTTTGCTTGTAATTAATTTTGCTTCTTAAAGGGCTATTTTACATTTATAATAATTTAAATATAAATAAATTACAGGTAGCCTTGTACAGCGGCTCCATAGCGCGACAAGGAAATCCATCGCCTTGGGCAATCAGGCCTTACTTCGGAAGGGTATTGACTCAAGATATGAATTTCATCGAGCGGATATTTAATGCCGCCTGTTTAATGACCCTCGAAGTAATGCACTGGATCATGATTACAGGTTTTGTACAGCCAACTTTGCACAAGTACTTAGGTAAGTGCGCTAAATAATAGCGCGCAATAAAGAATTGCTGCACGCGCAGTAGATTTTAAAAAGTTTGAACTGTTTGCAGGTGGTCAAGTACCCGACGTGCGAGATTTGGTGGCCGAGGTGCCACTGACACTGCAGAACAACCACTACAGCGTATCGGACTCGGTGCCTTACTTGGCGAACGTCGTGAACGTGGCGTGCATACACTGTCGACCGGCGATGAAACTCAGCCCCGAAATGGAGACGTTCCTCCACCGAGGTAATAATTAATTGTGCCAATATTTCTGCGCAATCGTCGCCTCTCTCCTAATGCATAGGCTTCGCTCGTTCGCAGGTTTTATTTACGTGTCGATGGGCTCGTCGGTAAAGGCCTCGGGCATGCCGGAGACCTTGCGAAACATCTTCATCGCGGTGTTCTCGACGCTGCCGTACAACGTCATCTGGAAATGGGAGGGCAGCAAAATAGAAAACCTGCCGGCGAACGTGAGGACGGCTGCCTGGTGGCCGCAGCAGGAGCTGCTCGGTCATCCGAAGCTCCGGGCCTTCGTCTCTCACGGTGGCTTGCTTTCCTTGCACGAGGCCGCTTACCACGGTTCGCCGACTATCGTGCTTCCGGTTTTCTGCGACCACGACGGCAACGCGGCTCAAGCTGGTACGGACGCGGTTATATACTCGACATAGCCTCGTATCACGATTATTATTGACGATTGTGTACTGATTGATTCACTCGTTGTTTTGCATTTTAATTTCAATTTTTAGAGAAACTTGGTTACGCTCTTGTCATGGATTTGGCAAGTTTAACGATAACGGAGTTGCGCGAAAATATCCTGAAAGTGGCTAATGGAGGTAAAAATCCCTATCGAGAAGCGGCCAGGAGAAGAAGTATGTTGATGAAGGATGTCCCGGTGGATACGAAAAGTCTAGCCGTTTGGTGGGTCGAGCACGTCGCGCGACATAAAGGCGCGGATCATTTGAAAAATACCGCCAGGTATTAGCTCTAAAATTCGCACTTCGACATTTGTGCTGGCAAATATTAACTTTTAAACGACTTTTTTTATTCGCAGATTTATGAGTTCTTGGCATTACTATTCTTTGGACGTAGCGGCATTCTACATGTTTCTCTTTATCTTCTTATTTAGCGGAGTAACGAGATTGATGCACAGAGCGGGCCGCAGGAAACTCAAAGAAAAAATCCAGTGAATTAGATTTCTCCTAGTAGCAGTATATGCAGATTAAATTAAAAATGTTTCTAATTGTAAGTTTGTACAAAAATCATTGTTTTTGTTTAAATAATTTTATGCGATAGATGATTGAGTTTTTTTATTTTGACTTGATACGACTATTTTATTAATTATTTATACAAAATAAATTAATAATAATAAATCGTTAAAACCGATTTTGTTTGACAATTATCTTTCCATTAAATATACCTGCTGTTGCCCATGGTGAATAGTAGCTGACTGCTTTAACAAACGTCGATAAATTAGAGAACGTGAAGTATACATACTTATAGATGTTAAATGCTCTTTTCATCGAATTCATCGAAAGCTATAAGATAAAAAAAGTTATAGATAAAAAATGTGATTTTGTATTGACTTATTTGTTTTTATTATTTTCTGTATTTGTGATAATTGTTATTGCAATGCCTCTGCTGAAACTATACTGCTAAATAGTGCTGCGTCATAAATTAAATTTTTTGTACTAAAAAGATTTTATGGATTTTAGGGTGAACTGAGTTTTTAAATTTTTTGTCAGGGAATCAGGATTGAAATTATTATGGTTCAGATAAAATAAGATTTACCACACACCCAATAAGATTTTTAATAAGGTCAGTTTTCTGGATTAAGTAATGGGGGATATCTCCTAATACCCCTTTTACCAGGGTTTAAATAATTTCTTCTAGATAAATTTCTCTTATTTACAGATAACGTGTAAATGGGTACATCTTACCAGATGCCATTATATTCATTCTCAAGCTGCGTGCGTAAATATTCTAAAGGAGTGCGATTATTCCTACGATTATTAAGGTGTTATGGTAAAAATGTCTCCAAGACTGCAAAAGTTGATCATTTAAAGTGGAAATTATAAACAAAATTTAACGATGCAGATACAGCTAGTAAATTTATTACAGATAGATTCGTTCATGAAAGAGTTGAACGTATTTCAATATAATTATGCTGCAAACCATTCTGTAAAAAAAGTCGTGAAGGTTTCTCGTTTATCTTAAATCCATTTTTAAAGTTTGGTTGCAGTCATCAATTAATTCTGCTCAATTATTTTTCTGAATTTATTTAATGATAAGTTTTATTAATACACAACTCTGCGTATAATAATTTTAAACGCTATGGAGAGGATATAAGATTGAAATTGAAGTATGTAAGAGTGTGCAGAATAAACGGGTTCGCGGGTGAGTACGCACTGTAGATGGCTATCTCATATACCCGAACGCCGATAAAAAAGCATTCAAGGTGAGCAACAGATGCAAGCACTTGAATGGGCGTATATGCATGAATGGGCTCCATGGATCCTCGTGCTTGCTCTCTTCTTTCCCTTTCTCTTTGCTTCGCGAGCCTCGGCAAAGCAAAAGCTGCAGTCACTGCAACCTGCGCACGTGATGCATCCGCCAATGTTTAATAGTTCATTGTTTATCTTAGGGTTGGGCCGTTTCATTGAGATTTCAATTTGTTCGATTATTTATTTATTCGTTTTATTACAAAAGAAAAAAGAAGCACGAATTACAGTAAAATAAAGTATTTTTCTCCTTTTTTTTACGTAATTATTTATGAATAAATGTGATTTGCGATATAAAGACGAGAATATTTTATTTCATAAAATTTAACAAAGTTCAAATACTTAAAGACTAGATTATCATTTCATTATTCGGATCGATCTAATAAGACGATTGGTAGGTGCGGCCCGCGTGGCTCCACTGCACTCACCGCCCGTCTCTTTATTTGCACACTTTGTACATTTTGTACATTTAGCACGGTTCGATAAAAAAAAGAAACAGCTTTTTCAGGATTATTTATAAAATTTTATACAATATGTACACACATACAGAAAGTCGTCCGCGCGCTCTTTGGTCATATCTGTACGTGCAGGCTTTCATTGAAAGGATCAAGACACTCCCCTTATCGACTTTTTCTCTCTTTCTTCTTTGGTACCGAGCTATACATCACTGTATACATACATTTATCATCGTTACAGATTAACAAAACGAGTGCAATAATTGCACTTGCAGCGCTTATACTTTATACATTCATATTACATTAATATTTACATTTTTCACTGTAATCCTTTTAATTTTTCTTCGTGATTTATCTCTACCTTTGTACAAGTTAGATTAAGATTAAGTACAAAATAGTAACTAGATTAAAAAGTACGCAAGTGCCTAAAATGTCCTAGCGTTTTCGAGTATTATGAGTAAAAAAAATCTGATCACAATGGAAGGCAGAAAGGCAATTAAATGCGACATGTTTTAGCACCTTTGTTTACATGTTTTAAACGCGCGAGCTGCGGCTGCACAATATACACGACGGGTTATTCCTTAAATAATAATAACGAAATCAATATAGTCACATCCGACAGTTAAAGTGTATTAGATTATTATGGCTAGGGTTAAAGAGATGTTAATTAAGCGAGAGACTGGCTGGTGAATTTTCGGTGAAAGTTTGTTCAAGTTCAAGGTTGCCGGGCGCCAAGGGCGAGCTCGGCAGGCACTCGGCGTCTCCCTCGACGGGCTCCTTTAGATTACCGAGGGAATCACTGTTGGCGTCGGCGTTCAGTTCGCGCACGTTACCCGGCAGGTAGTCCTTCCAGCTTCGGAAGAGGTACCTGGTGAACTTGCGCAGCTGCCGGAACTTGCAGTAGGTCGCGCCCTCGGCCGACTCCAGCTGCTGCGTCTGTATCAGAAAGCCTTTCTCCTTGAAGGTCTGCTCGAGCTTCTCCCGTTGGATGCTCTTCCGACTCTTTCGCTTGCGCCGACTGTCGTCCTGGACGCTGCAGTTTCTCGGACTGCAGGCGACCTGTGGGCTGATCCTCTCGGACGCGGCGGTGAGGAAGGCACCGCTTGATGATCCGCCGGCCTGGTGGGCGGGCTGTTGGAGCGCTTCGCGCGGGAAGAACTCGTAGCCCCGCATGCTCTTGTCGCCGGTGCCGCTGTAGTAGCGGAAGTTGCCGCCGGAGTCGACCGACAGGCTCTTCTTCTCCTGCAGACTGGGCTTAGCGCCGCCGGTGAATTTGAACTTGCAGATGCTCACTTCGGTCGTCGGATTGTTGTTGTTCTCCGAGGGCATCGGCGGTATGAAGATGGCCGAGCGCTTGCGCTTCATCGGCTGGTTGCTGGTCATCAGCTGGCTCTGAGTCGTCCCGGTCCTTCCCATGCTGGTCTGCGCTGAGATTCCCGGTGACCCCGAGGCCTTTGGTAGGCACAAGGCGCCCATCGACTCTTGCTTCCGTTTGGCGCGGGACGACGGTGCGCAGGGTGCTGGTCTCACTTCGACCGGGGTGACGATCTGCGGGTGTATCTTCGCGTTTTCCAGCGCATTGTACGATACTCCGGGAGCTTTCGCCGCCTCTTCCTCGGCACCTTTCTCTTCCGCCAATTTTTTGTAGTAGAGAAACTGCGACTGCAACGCGTTCGGGTGTATGAACAGAGCTGTGTTCGGCCAGTACAAGAGTCCTGCGTTTTTCTTCGCCTCGCTTTCGCTGTTGGAACAGTTGGCTTCGCTGGTGCATCCGTTAATTTCGTTCGATTCACTGTTGAACGGACGCTGACTACCGTTGATGTCGATGTTAGCTACGATATCCACCACTGGATTATCCTGACCCTCCAGCCGTTTCGCGTTGAAGTCAAGACCATTTAGCAGTTCTAAACTCGGATGCCTGGACTGCACCTCCTGCAAGTTTACCGCATCCTCCGTTTCACTCGATCCTTCGCTCTTCGAGTGGCACGAGTCAAAGCTGCCGCTCTGCCTCTCAGCGAACCTCAACTTGAGTAGATTCAAATCTCGGATGCAGAGATTGAGGGGCTCGTCTTGTTCCCTCGCATTTTCCAGTGCAGCAACGTCGAAAGCTCGTCTCTCCTGCGTCAGCCGCTTCTCCAGCAAGCTGCTGATTCTATTCTGAATGTCCGTTCGCTGAAACGCCACCGGTACCTGAGCATCTTTCAGCTCGATTTTGTCTCGCATCGCCGCGGGCCCCTTCAGTTTGTCCTCCAGGCCAGGCGTGCCGGGCAATATGGTACCGTAGTTCTTGTAGATCAAATGGCAGATGTCCGCCTTTTTGGGCTTGCGCCCCCGGCGGGGCTTGCTGTTGTCCAGCGTGATCTCGCCCATGTAGGGCAGGTCCGAGTACTTCATCGGTGCCCGCGGACTGGGCTGACTCGGCTGGTTCGACGCGTTGCTCCGGTGCGAACTCGCGTTGCTGCCGCCGCCGCCGCCGCCGTGGACGTAGTTATGGTGGGAGCGAGCGAGGACGGGCTGCGCCGCCTGCGTCGCCTGACTCATTTGCGGCGTCGACTGCGTCGAAGTGATGACCGATCGCCGGAGGCTCGGCTGGCTCGTGACAGCCGGGACCGGACGAGCCGGGTACACCTCGTTCTGCATGATGGCCAGTCGGTGCAGCCAACTCTGCACGTCGACGATCGGGTGGCTCGTCGAGGTGAACGCTCCCACGGGCACTGGCGTCGTCGGGGCCACGGACGCGGGACTGGTGAGGCGCGACTCCGCTGGTGCCGTCACCACCGACGTCGACGTTGGAGCTGGCGCGGACGATACCGCCGCCGTCGACGAGAGAGCAGCCTCTTGAGCGAGCGCCGCTTCGTAGTGGTCGAGGTACTCCGGGGGGAGAGCCTGATGGTGGAATTTGAGCTTCCAGCGGGACTTTCTGCGAGCGCGGCTGTATTAAAAAAGGACGTGATAATCATCTTTTTCTTAATAATACTCATTTAATCTTTTATTAACTGTTTGCAGTTTACCTGTTCGATTTTTTGCCTTCGTTTTGTTGAGGTGCTGGAGCGACTCTTCGGTTGTCGCAATCGGGACTGGACTGATCGGAGCTGCCGCGCTTGCTGTTCAACGGGCCATCGGGAGTCTGGACCGCTTCGATTTCGGCACTGCATTCAGAATAAAACTTTGAATATAAACAAAACGAACGGTGAATGTCAATAAGGGTTGTTTTCTAGCCACCTGTAAAGGAAGTATTCTTTTTTCTTCGATATTAAGGTTTTATTCAATAAAATATAAATTAGAAGACAAATGATGAGACTTGATTTTATTCGAGTTAATGTCGTAAAATAATTACTTATTTTGACAGTTGACTAGAAAATGAACCTTACTCCTTCTTTTCAGGAAATTGAAGAAAATTACTGATGCGCTTGCTACCTGAGTTTGCTAGCTTCTCGCTCTTGCTCTTCCTCTTCTTGCGGTTCTTGTTTCACTGCCATGTTAATCAGGGACGGAATCGGATATTGAATGTGCTGCTCGTACCGTAAGACTGGTTGAAAAGTAACTGAACGATTTGCCGGTGAATCTTCCAAAGTCACTGACTGGGCCCGAGGCACAACTTCCTCAGTTTGCATAATGCCCCCTGCAACACGAGATGAATAATTGATAGTTATAAGCTAAAGATGTTATTATTATGCAAGTTTGTACACTCAAAACAGTTTATTTTGTTATAAAAAACGATGCAAAATTACTTTGTTGATAGTAAACTTGGGATCAAGCGAACTGCTTGATAAAAATTCTTAACATTATATACATCGAATTGTAAAAGTTGCCCAGAAAAATTGTAATTTATAGAATGCTTGAGCCAATTTTTACCAAATCGGGTTGTTTCATTCCAAGATTACTTAAAAACACATTGTATTTTTATCGCAAAAAAATTAAAAGTACTTTTTATCGAACCATTCACTCCGCTTATAACTGCTTACAACCTGGTAGTAATCAGTCTCTACCACTGGCTGTCGTTGACTGCTACAGTAATATTTTGGACAATACGGAACAGCGAAGCGCAAAGTGCGAATGACGATTTGCATATAAGCTCCAGTAAAATAAATAATATATGGAAATAGCCGGAGCTGCCCCGACTCGATGTGTCCTAAAGGCGCGCTCACGCCGGCTAATAGATTGATGCAGCCGCGCGCGTAACTACAATTTATTTTTTGGCTATTTTTAGAAGAGTTGGCGTAGCGCCACTATTTTCGGTTCTCTCTCAAATTTCTCACTCCGTATTTGGGATTACGCCACCCGGCGAATTGCCGCCGAATGCGAGGCAGCGTTCGCTCACTTCAGAAATAACGTCCACCGCGGCGCACCTATGTGTCATCATTCCGTAATTACGAGAAAAGAAGAAAACAAGCGGCGACAAATAAATTGACAGATAAATCGATCTCGGACCACCATCATGCTATATTTCGCACTAATCCCGCCCGCATAGGCAACTGTCAAGTAAGCAGAGCGCACTGAATTAGTCGTGCCAATTAAGCGGACGGACCTTACGTCCCGTAAGCTCTCCGAGTGTTAAATCGGCGGAAGCAGCTTGCGTTAAAAAAGAAAAAGCCGAAGGAGCTTGCGGATTTACCTGTAACGGGAAACTTGCTTTCAGGCAACATTAATTCGAGCGTGCCTGCAATACGGACTTTAAAGATTCATGTAGCACTTAACCAGCACCTCGGCGCTCACGGGAAAAGTCGCGGAAACTCGGAGGAAAGCGAGATGCAACGACGCCGGGAAGACTGAACGCGTGAACGGAGCCATGAAGCGGAGGAGGCGTAACGAAAGGCCGTGAGGAACAAAATAGAATAGGGAGCGAGAGAGCGAGTGCGAAAATGCGGGTGGGGAAAGTGGAATTTCGGAGAGCCGGCGGTGCCGCGCGCGCGAGATCGACTCACGTGCACCACTCCGTATGTACGCTGGCGGCCGCGCGCCACCACCACCACCCCCCCGATTTATTTTGAGCCGACCAAATTGGAAGATGGAAATATGAGCTTAAAAAGGAAGAAAGCATCGGCGCGCGCCGGCGGCTGCTGCGCGGCCTCCTCCTCCTCCCGTTAAGCCGCGTGTAACTTGATATGCTCGCGGGCGACATTTCTTTCGCGCGCGCGCGCGAAAAGCGCGAAAAGGGAATTTTCGAGCTCGGCTCGCAATCGACGAGATGTCCCTGCAGCTTGAGACGTCTATCGGCTGGTGTGTGTACGTATGCATGTGCGTGACGATCGATCAGGCGTGCATTGCACCTCGCGCGCGAGGAGAGCGGCTAGCTCAAGTGGGCGGCCTGTACCATGCTTAAAGCCTTTAGCGAACATAATACGAACACGCCCCCTCACTATAGAAATAGCAGCTCGCACCTCGAGCCGCTCGAGCCGCTCGCTTCTTCTTCTTTTACGTGTAATTTTAACACTCGACTCGACTCCGTAGGTTGGAGGTGATATTTTATTAATTAAAACTGCGGCGTTTACCAATAGAGGCTATTTCGAGCGGTGGGTACGCGGCGCGACCTTGAGACACTTTAAAATTTACAATTTACAATGTGGCTAGTGCGCTCCGGAATTGGAGAACTGGAGAACCGGAGAACTGGATAGCGTTGCTCGCGAGCGAAGTGAAATCGAAATAACGAAATCGACGACCGCGGGACAATATGACTCGCCCACGCGGGCCTCGGACGGCTAAAACATCGCTTTCTATAGCTTTCCCACGAATATGCGTATCTCGCAATGTAAATAAACAATTGAGAAAAAATAGTGCTGATCCGGTATTTTATCTGACATTATAGGAGGCTGTCGTCTATTTGCCCCCCTCTTCCAGCTCGAATTCTCCACCTACTTTACCCCCAGTGCATCGGCTTTCTAGCCGCTCCCGGCGAATTGCACGCTGCTCCGAGCGGCTGACCTCCTCCAATCGCATTCTCCTGCACTGGCACCTCCCGCGACTCCGGCGCGAGCTGCTTTTTTTCGCAGGAAGTCGCCCGGGCGAGCTTTCAGCGCACGGACAAACTCCGCGAAACGCGAAGTGTAACTTCGCGCGCGCCCACGCAAAACTTCCGCGAAAAGCTTCCGCGAGGGGCGCCGCGGAGATTCGCCAATTCGCACTTGACAAAAAAAAAAAAAGGAAAAAAAAAACGGAGCACACATTAAGCGGAAGCAGCCGGTACCGTGCTCTCCTCATTCATCAGAATCCGCGGAGCCGCCGCGAAGCTTTTTTTTTCAACGACTTCCTTTCACTTACTCCTCGCACAGCCTGCACACTACTTTTTCCTGTAACTAGTGCTTCTGGATAACGATCGCCGGGGACTCGTTCTTGCCGTTCCTTGATCGCGACGGGCGCTCGGACGGGCGCCATCCGAGCGGCTGCTCCCGCAGGCGCCGACTTTTTTCAACCGGTCTCATTCTCCGGCCTTCGCTCCCGCTCGAGCTTCTTCAATGAGTTAATTGGCCGCGGCCAGGCACACGAGAGTCTCGCTTAGCGTTTAAACGTCACACGGGCTCACCGTAGGATCCATTACGGACTGCAACTGTACGCGCGATCCGCGGTCGATCGAGTGACTCTCTCTTCTCGTTTACACTTTATTTGCTCGTCCTATTCAGATTAGCAGCTTTTCAGAGGGCCGCTCGCGCGCTGCCGGACGCTGCATCTTGCGCGCGCGACGTCTCCTGCACGGCAGGCCGATTCGAATGTGACTATTCGTCCGAGTCCGTCGGCGCTCGGCTCGGCTCGGCGCGCGCGACGCCCCGCAGGTTCGACTCGCGATAAAAGCGCCGAGCCCGTCTCGCGCTCGTGCGAGGGAGGAGGGGGCACTTCATTCATTAGGATTTTTCAACTCCCCCTCCGCGCTGTGGACCAGCCGAGATTCTCCCACTCTTCTCTCTTGCTGAGGCTGTACAGTGTCGCGCGCTGCCAGGCTCATCGAATACCGTTGCTACATCTGAATCTCGCTGCTTGCTCTCACGGGAGCCGGCCGTCCGTCTGCCCTCCGTCTATGACCGAATTCGTTTTTCCTTATCCGCGCCGTCTTCTCTTCTCCGCTTCGCCATCGCGGCTGTACCAATATGACGGCGCAGTTGCATGACGCACCGCGCGGGCGACTTTTCTGGAAAAAATGTGCAGCTTGCACTGCTTGCAGTATCACTTGCAATACCAGCAATATTCATTTTACAACGCAGTTCCTATTTCAGCAATTAGGAAGATGCCCAATTCTAATCATTTATTTCGTTTCGATCGAATACAAAGCAACAGCCTGAAGTCTCGATCCTAATAAAATATCCTTTATTAGAGCTGTATTTGCAGTTAAATTACGCGATCGCGCCCAAACATTCCAATCCCACGCGAGAGAGCGAGTTGTTGCTCGGCGAGTCCGCGACTCTGCGTTAGACAACTTTTCATTCGCCTTTCCTCCCCCTCTTATGAATATTAATAATATTGTGCGAACAAGCTCGCGCGCGTCTACATACGATGGAAACTTCATTGACCTTTTTTTCTCGCTCGTTATTTGGTCACACCTTCGCCGCGGCCGCCATACCGCTTCGAAATTTGTCATTTTTTGGCTCGAACTTTTTCTACACCGCGCAGCCGCCTCGCCTCGGCGTTGCGAGTGCGAAGCCTCGAGCCAACTGCGTGGGCGCGAGCGAGTGTTATGCATAAGACACTCGACTCGATTCCTGTTCCAAGACCCGCGCGAGCGCTGCGCAACGCGCGTCGCACGCTTTTAGCAATGCACAGGGAGACTCAAGCTCTCGGCGAGGCATTTTTCACATTTCTTGCGTGCGCCTTACTTGGAGCTTTAATTGAATAACATTTTGCCGGAGACATTCGCTTGACATCGACACGCTTTCAGTCCTTCAGCTTCGTTTTACGATTCCACATCTCTGCCGTTACATTATGTGCGCGACATAACCGGAACTTGGGACGCCCACGCACTTTCAACTTTATTCGATACTGCCTTACGACCAGTCCGCTGCTCCTTCATGCTTTGAGTTTATGCTAAAATGTTCTCTACCTGGCAATAATAACAATAATAGCATTGATTATACATATACGTATATTTTATTTAAAAAACTTATTAATATTACTGTACATTTAAATTAGAATTCATTTTTTACAGTATTTTACAAAAATTCACCGTCTCTCTTTATCTTTAATTTATTTCGGCGGTATCCAAAAGAGTATTGAGATTTGTTGGTAACCAGCTTGTTCCGTTGCGGCTAACAAAGATAATGTCGTTGTCGATGTAGGCTTGCACGTTTCCAATCTTATAGATTTGTTTTGCCTCGCGATATCTGTTTGCAAGGGGCATGAATAATATGCCCCTCTCTTCGCATTTCTTCTGAACGAAATCTTTGAATCCTTGCGGGATTTGTGACGCTGACCGGACAGCCTCGGCTAGTCTCTGCAATTAGAATCACGATATTAAATATAGTTTTCGTTGTTTTAATCCTCTAGTAAAATTTTGGTAAAATATTAAATTGCTCACCTCCATGCGTGGCTGAGAGATCTGTGGTATTTGCGCCAGTTGATTGCGTTCCAGAGTGGTCAAATATGATACTTGTTCCACTGAACCAGGTTGAAGTCCTTGTGGTATAGAAACTGCTCTGTTCATCATTTCCAAAGCCTTTCTAAAATGTTCTGTTATAAAAAGAAAAATTTCTGTTAGTAATTACATAAAAACCACCTCCATATATTTATATCTATGACTATATCTGTAAAAATAAGTGCAAGAGAAGAATTACTAGATCTCAGTAAATAAGAGTCTTGCAAAATTGTTTAAAAAAGTAAAATATGTCCAACTGTTTACCTTAATATTTTAATACATTTTTCTTTTAAAACTTTTCAATATTAAAAAAAAAAAAAATATATTAAAAACATACTTTAAAATTTTCATAAAACCTCATCTCTGTATGAAGAACACATGAATTAATAAGAGGTAAATTATTACCCCTAATAATCTAATTTCAAATACTTCTTTAAACATTTTTGTACAATTTATATTTACCAAAATTCCACGATTCTTCTGTTACATTTATGTACGAACATGTGCATATGTAAAAATAATTGTGCAATCTATAATAAAGGTATACCTTTAATTATTGGTTCTGCAATAAGTTTATCACTGAGCATTCCTTTCCATCCTGTGTACCAATTGGTAACTTGTTCGTAGTTTGGCGAATGATTTAACCAGAGTCCTAATACTTGTAACCATTTTGGGAAGAAATGTTGGTCTAATAAAGCAGCCATTGTTTGAACAGGAATCATATCTTTCCACTCGTAAACCCAATTCCATTTATCTAAATGCTGCTGGTGCGGATTAATAATTAACTCTGAAAGAGTTGTTTGCAATTTTGGAAGAACATTCTTTACTATGAAAGCATGCATATCACTTTTAGCAAAAACTTGACACCATGGCTCTAACATTAATCTAGCTGATTGATCCGAAGGATGCCATGCTCCAAGAGCAGAACCAAGTTTTCTCCTTATTATTGGATATATTAAAGTATCCATTCTATTCTCTGTAAATGAAAATAACATTTAAATTATAATATTTTTATTTTTTTTATTTATTTTTTTACTTACTCATTAAAGGTAACCATGGATGGATCCACTGATGTATTGGAACAGTGTCCGTCATTGGGTTCCATTCTTCAACTTCGAAAGATAATTTTGGAAGAATAATCATATCTAAGAGATTATCTAAGATCCATGAAGGCAATAGAGGTAGCCAGTACTCGAGTAAGTCTATGAGGTTGTCCGGCTGTCGACAAGGCCAATTTCTGCAATTATAATAAATTATTTTAATTTCAATAATACTCTAGTTAAAATAGAAATATAAAAATATTGTGTTAACTTACTGTATTGCACTTCTAACAGAGGGCATCCAAGCATTCCAAACAAGTTGATCGTATGGATTCATAGATCTTGAATGTTGATTAAGTCTATCGTATTCCAATATATCTTTCCATTCTTTAAACAGTGTTAATGGTAATTTTGATTCTGTAAGAGGATTCCAGTTTGCTAAATATTCTTTAACTTTAGGAATAATAAAACTGCATGCTAAGTCTCCTAAATTGTAGGCTTTGTATTCTTCATAATGTCTTTCTTGTAGAATTTTAAATGCTTCTGCTGTTTCTTTTAAAGTCATATCGCTATTTCTGTCGAGTAATTTATTAGTCATAGCTAAAACATTTTCCAGGGTTCCAATCAATTGTGCATGTTGATCAACAACCTTTAATAATGTTTGCTTTTCAGCTTCAAGAGAAATTACTCTATCCCCGAGATGTTTAGTTCTCCTGTCATTTTGTATTATATTTTGCTCGCACAAGTCTACAAGCATATCTAAATTGTGTTGCAATTCTGGTAATGCAAAATTTACTTTAGTCTTTTTATCTGTCGGAGGTAAATTTTCATCTGGTTGAATGTGACGATTGCCTAATGCATGATATCCACTAAATACTCGTTGCTCAGGAGTTGTCATATCTGTAACTTTACACTTAACAATTTCAGTATTTATTGTTGGTACTTTTCTATTTGGTTTTAATCTTCCATCTTCTAATACTTCATCTATAGTGCGATAATTATAATTTGATTTTTTCTTTTCTCCTTTGTCATCTTTTCTCCACTGAGATGTTTTATTTTTACTCAATTTATTTTTATCTTTATCTTCAATAGCTGATTTTACTTCAGCAAGTTTAGGGACTTTTTCAGGCCCGTAAGCCCCAATTGCACCTCTTCCTTTCCTTAAACGAGCTTCTACAGGTGCACTTATACCTTGCAGCTGTTTTCCCAAACCTTTACCAGGTTCAAAACCCATTTGAAGAAGCAATTTTGCACCAATTCCTTTTGTATGAACTTCCCAACTACCAACGCCAGATTTTATAAGTTCTGGATTTATAGGAGTCCTCTTTTTCCGTAAACCTGCAATATCATTGCCCAAGGGAAAGTCGAAAGATTGCTTAGGTAAACGACCTTTAGACACTTCTTCTTCTGATTCACTGAAAATTATATATTTAATTATTATACTGAAAGAAAATTCAGATAATTGAGCAAATATTAATTATTTTTAACAGTATTTACCTAGAGCTATTTCTCACACGCATAGTGTTTTCCTCATCGTCCTCGTCATCATCTTCGTCATCACCTTTTTCTTTTTTTGGTTGTCCTGCTTGTTGAATCCCTCCAGCCACAAAATTGACAGGAGCTGTATAATTTTTTGGAGCTCTACTAAAGGAAGGTCTTGCTTCTTCTTCATCACTGTCACTAGCCCATATTCCTGAAAAGATATTTTTTAGATATACACAGGGCAACTTTGAATATAGAAAGAATTTAATGAAAGGAGTTTGTAAAATTTTTTAAATATATGAATTATCTAAGACAATATTCATGTTATAAAAATATAATTGGAGCTGAAATTTATATTTAATAAAATAAAAAACAAATACTAAAAAATATTACCTAGCATCTGCTGCTTTTTCGTCATTTTCTTTCGTCGCCGGTTTACATTAAACTCGTTCTCCAAATCGTAATTGGAGATTTCAAATTTCTCCATTTCTTCTTCGGACATTTTGCAATTATAATTTTATAATTGATTTATTTGTAATTTTGCTGTGTTAGTTTGTGTTATAGGTTATGTTATTTTGATGGGTTGATGCTCACAGCGGCAAGACTGCCTATATTGGCATGTTGGCATGCGCTGATGCGCAGACCACCTCTGGCACTGAGGGAAGCACAGTCGCCGTTGTCTTTTTAACTGCGACCTGCGATGAGATAGTTCTACCAATTACTAATCTGATTTTCGATCACTGAACAGTTGTACAGAGAAAAATGTTTTTCCCTATATAAAATATATAAAATGATGCGCTTGGCTCAGCTACTGCTATTGCCATATAAAAATCTTTTTTTATACCTGGAGTAGCTGTACAGCTGGGGGCGAACTTCCTGTAACTATACATAATCTAGTTATGTAAATTTTTAGATCTTGAGGTTAATGGAGCGAGAATACCATCATACATATGTATGGGGGTGGAGCGGTCTCTCCCCCTATATATTTTTCTTCACCCCAACCATGTATCGCGACCCTGAACTCCTCCACGATCCGCCGGGATATAATTATCGCACAATAACATTGTCAAGATTTCAGCGAATGTAAACAAAAAAAATTATCTCCAAACAAAAATCTCGTAGTTCAAACTAACAATTTTGATAATGCAAAAAACTACGTCTTAAATTTTGCACGTTTATAGCGGGCATATCACAGTTTCTGAGAATTACAAAGCCATAATCAATATTTTTTTAAATTATTATTATTTATTAAGTTTCGGTTAAAAATATTTCATTATATTATTTTATGTACTTATTATACACATGGTTTAGTATAACTAGTTTAAAATATCAAAAAATATATCATATAGACGTCGCATATCCACTTTATGTATTCTGATCAATCGCGATGAATAAAACTTACTATAAAAGGAAATTCATCAGATTTTCTTCAGGCTTTTTGCATGCTATAGAAATCGGCAGCGATAATCTGTGCGCGATAAAAAAAATAATAAAACTAAAACGAAATTCAGAAGAATTTGCCTGAAAGCGTGAGCAAGAAAATGAGTGAGAGTAAAGGGCGTATAAGAGCAGTGTGCTTTAAAAGATTGCGTAAGAAAGCAATCAGAAATCTAGAGAACAAATAAGAGCCACGCCTCTGATCGTCCAGTGAGCTTGCGTCTGACGACTGGGAATTTCCATTGGTAAAACGAAATTCGTCGAGTGACCTGTCGTGCTAAGGGTTCCCGCGCGCACGACAGTTTTGTACACCGGGCACTCGTAAATGCCGCTTGCAGCCCTTTTGTGATTCACTTCGGGAAGCAAGAGAATCGGAGGCATATCTGCAGATGGACACCACCGAAATTGTAAATTAGAGGAAGTAATAAGAAAATAATAGCAGTAACAATTGAGACCGTGAATTACCGGTGAAAAGTTCTTTCGGATAAGATTCAGTCAAAGATACGCCGTCCCACCTACAGCCTTCCAAAAACAATCCGTAGACGGCGCATCCACTGGGAGGCTTCCGCGTTGGCTTATCTGGCAAGACCTCGAATGAAAAATTGACCAAGTCGATTGAGACCGTGTGTTTCCTGGCAAAGTTCTGCAGAGTACCCGTGAGAAAAGCTTGAGGAAAGTAAAAGCCGGAAATCCAGAAGGCGTTAGGTATACCCTCATCTTGCCATTTTTTTATGAACTTAGTGCGTTCTTTCAGATCTTCAACCCAAGCGCCTACAATTAATATTAATAAAATTTTAATTAACAAGAATGTATTTGAAGTAACATCTGAATTCATAATTAACAATACCCTTTGAATTAATAAGAGGCGAATCGAATGAAAATTAAAAAGAAAAAAGCCCTCTTTCTAAATATACTTAAGTTTACCTAAAGGTTTGAGCGAGGCAAAAGCTTTATTTATCCAGTTTTCGGGGACCTTGTTGTTGTACATGCAGTTGGCCATCGCTTCTAATTTTTCCGACATCACCACAAGGCCTTTGAGGGCGCGCAGTAAGTCACTCAAACTACTTGACATTTCCACGAGTAGGTAATTATAGCGCGATGCCTCTTGAAGCAACACTGTATTCAGTGACTCTTCGTACAGTACAGGATACCTGTAAAGCGTAATAAGTGCAATAAGCCTAGGAGGTAACTGAAATATATTGTCGTTTCTAATTAAAAAAGCACATTTCATTTTTTCTTGGCGAATAAAAGAATAAATAGTTTTTTGCAAGGTAAAATAATGCAATTCGCGAGTTTCCTTTCCGCAGGAATCTCGTAAAATTAATTTTTCTTGGAAAATCCACGAAACGTGCATTTTCTCGTTGCAGTCCTATGAGACGTGCTAAATTTTCACAAGGTGATTAAAATGAGCTAATCGTCGACAGAAAATTGACTTCGCTTTTTTTCGTTAGGGGCAACAAAAATGCATCTCCACTATATGATTCGTACTTTTGCTGAATGAATTCGAGATCAAAAGTGGCAGGCAGAGTTTTAAGGATAGTCTCAGCCAATCTTCCGGAGACTTCATCCATTCCTTTAACGGCGCCCCCAATCTCTCGAGGCTGCATAGCTAGCAGTGTCGTTAAACACGCTTGAGTTTCGGCTTGAGCGTAACTAATGTCTGCATTATTGTGCAAACCAAATATGTCGGGTCCGTCGTTTATTGGAAACTTTTTTATCCAACTAATATAGTCATCGAAAGCAATGTCCGTCGCTGGCTTGAGATCGATGGAAATAAATAAATAATTAAATAATCATTCATTTATAACTTTATCTTTAAATCTACTTGACTTACTTGAACGTACAGGCCTTGAGAATCAAACTCGTATTCACTAGCGATAACCTTTGAATTGTAGTAATTCTCAAGTACTGTGAGAACACATCTTCTGTCCCAGTCGTCAGTTATCCGTCCTCCATAGTTTATATGACCGGCAGTATAGATGAGAACCTACATTGACGCGTAACAAAGGTATACAATAGAGGTATAAAATAAATAATAATTTATTTTATCGCTTCCATGCAGTTGTAAATGTATTTATTACTTTGAATGGGATTTCGGTGTATTCCATGAGAAACATATGCAGTTGGGACATGCAAATAGAAAAATCTCCATCGGTGAATTCGTACGGTATGTTAAAGCCGAGTGGGCCGAACTTTCGTCTCTCCAGTAGCACAGCGTGGAACAGGCAGAGGGAAAATACGAGAGCTTTAAAAATGTAAGCTTTCGGCTCCTCGGATTCAAAAAGCTCTTGCATTTCAATCACTTGTGTAGAGTATGTCCTTAGTACGTTGGCCTGCCATATCAATAAAAAATAAAAAAAAATTCTTTCATTATTAGTTTATTTTATTTTCATTATTTTATTTTCATTAGTTCATTTAATCTTGAAATGATCCTATATATTTTTGTAACGAGTAAATAAGTAAATTGACCTTGACGCCACGTGGTGGTTCGATTGTGCATTTGCTTCCATTCTGCAGAATACTGACGGGGAAAGCAGGTGATGGCATTGATGTGAGCCATAAACGAAAATCTCGATGAGTCATTTCGGGATTGAGTGATTCTACTAAAATCTCCAGAGTGGGCATCCAACTTGGCGCCAGATGGCAATTCTAAATATATAGATATGTATATATAATTTGACTATTTCTGTAATTTTAACATATCTTGAGCTTGTTTGGTTTTAATAATTCAGGCGAAACTGATGCTTAATTAGAACGTGGGAATCAATATATACTATTTTAATATACTTAAATTATAGTTCTAGCTTTTCACATGCGAGAAGAAAATAGACAAACATTAAAGGAAAAGTACGTACCTGGAAGAAAAGCCAATTGCCTACGTCAATTGATTGCTTTAACATGAGCTCTGCTCTTGGTCCCTGACCTTGGCCCAACGATATCGAATACAATTTTCTAGCCATTTTCAATTTATCAGCAAATTTGTAAAGTTCAGAGGCAGGGTCTGTTCCGCTTGAAAGAACAAATATAAGTGGAATCGTGGGACTTGATTCCTTGTATATTGCATCGAGGCCTGATGTTTGAGGCTCGATGAAACGGCTCCCCAAGTATTTCGATATGTAATATTGCATAGCGTTCGTAACTTTGTCTATCCGAAGACATTTCAATACGAGCATCTTTTCCAGATCGTCCAAGCTGCTGTCCCATGGCTCTGGATAACTTTCTCTATAAAACATTCAGATTGCTATTATTATTATATTGGACCTGAACTGCCTGCAATTTATAGTTTAAACTTACATTTCGGGCTCGTGCGAATCAAATATTTTTTTAAACTCTGCCGTAAGCTTTTTGAAAGATGGGACAAAATTATTAAATTTATTTAAAATTTGTAAAGACTGAATTTCGGTCCAGCTGCGTTGAGGTAACCATTGAGGTGCCGGATTTGGTTCTTCCTGTTAAATTAAAAAAAAGAGGAAAAAGAAATTTATTATGCGACAGTTGAATTTTTCATTGTAGGAAAATTAGAAAATAGGATGAAGGAAGAAACCCATCATTAATTCATTCATACCTTTAACGGAATTGCTCCCGAGAGTAAAAATCTCCATTCGCTGTGATCAATCAAATCCTCCATCATTTGTATTCGTATACATAGTATAAATGCAAAATGTAGTTTGTGCTTCTCAAAAAGGCTTCTGCAGACGTTACTGAAGAGCGAAAAGGTAAAGTAATCGTTTATACTTTCGACACGAGCAGCAACATTTTCTGAAATAATAAATTTGTTTACACTATTATAAAAACTGTTATTTCTGTCAATAGACTTATTTTGACTTATTTTCATGAATATTTTTACCGTCTTTTTCAGTATTGGCTATACTGTTGATAAATATTTGAATAAACCATTCGAGTGAGTACTGATACATAGTGTCTACTTGTTGCAGGTCGAGCAGGCAGAAAAATAGAATCTGCGCGCGTTCAGCCACGGGAATGTAGAGGGACCTCGCGGAATCAATATCTGCTTGTGTTATTTCGGCCGAAGCTACTTTTAGCTGGGTAGAAGGGAGGAAGACAGTTCAAACAGTTAAAAGTTTAATCGTATATTTTAAAAGCTTATCATAAATGCAAGCCTCGACGGTGAACCTTGATTTCTTCACTTTTCACTTTGGATGCTTCGAGGGTGAGAATGAGATCGATATCGTCGACGGTAGAGCCCTCGGACAGTGAGAGCCGATACAAGATGCGATCCTCGATTTCTTTTAGTTCCCGCTTCATTTGTGCATTAGAAACAATGAGAGCACTTCGGCTTTCTTCGAGTTCTGGCATCTCTTGCATTACCACGAGGGAGAGCATCTGATCCATCAAGCCGCTGAAAAGAGATATAGAGCAGTGTTATTTTCACGATACATAAAACACGATATGCGATGTTACGTCATATTAGTTACAGTGGCACTATAATTACTCACAATATACGATACGTAATAGATTTGTTTATTGATATAAATACAATGCAATGCTGAGGAATATTCGTTCGTCATTTCGTACCTCGCCGTCAAGCTGAAGTTCACTAGCAAAACTTTCACGGCGATTTCAGGTGCGTAATGTGGATTCGGCAGCTTAGTCGTGAGGTAGAGTCGGAAATCAAAGTTGTACGGAACGATGTTGTCTCCGATCTTGATGCTCAGCTGCCCAGCTTGTCGGAAGAGCGAGCGCATGAGGACCGTGTCGAGAGCAGCCTCGAGCTCGAGCCCGACGTTTTCTATCAGGCAGACCCGACCGAAGCGCACGCAACTCTCGATCACGCGAAGGATGTCCTTGTCAGTCATCCGGACCACCGACAGCCCCGTCGTCTTGCCCGAGTTCCTTATCCACCTATTGGCCTGTGCCTGCGGATCGATAAAAAGCGGCCAGCGTTTCGAATTTGTCACGAGTACGGCATTCTCGACTGACAGCGAGTCGCGGGGGAGGCCGTCGATTTGCCACTTCCGGATTTGAACGGGATCTCCCAGCACGGAGACGGGGCTACAGCCCTCGGTATGCGGGACGCCCTCGCCGATCATCCGATACCACGAGGAGAGCAATTTTTTTCGATAGGTATCGACAAAGGGTGTCAAATAAGCTATAGCTCCTGAAGGATTATTGCAACGATAGTGGCTGATGAAGTGTTAAAAAAAATTTTTATCGAATGTAGCACGATCAATAGAAGAATAACTTCGTCATCGTTTATTATTTCCTAAGAATGACGTAAAACTGTAAAAGGATCGATCAGAAACATTGAAATTTCATACTTATATATGCAGAGAAAATCGTTCTATCAATAATTACTACGAAAAAATGCCATCCATCAAAGTAAAACGTTTCTTCATATATAATTAAAATAGGCATTTTCAACCTATATATGCCACTTTTAGAAAAGGTGCGTCACAATAAATATAGAAGAACCATTTGTTCTGTAGATTGTGCTACGTGGGCGATTCATAAATAATACATATATTACCGGCTGAGACGAGAATGTCGCCGACTACATTCGTCAGAGCTTGCCGAATCTCCTTGACGGTGGCGAGCCATCGAATCTGCTCACCGGCCAATCCGGATATGAGCCGCACTGCCCGCGACATTCGTTCCTCGCAAATTTGCTTCTGCCTCTCGAGCTCGGCCTTTTTCTCCTCCTCCTGACGGAACTTTTCCTGGAGCGCCTCCAGGCCCTCCTCGACACTTTGCAACTGGGCCAGGGCGGCGGCCAGGATCTGCTCCGTAAGCACCAGCTCCTCCTCGGCCTTCTTCAACGCCAACATCTTTGGGGCGACGCGCAGCCTTACCCAGTAGTAATTGTACATCGCGTGAACCCAGAGGCAAAGCGAGTGGCAGGCTTTCGACGCCGTCGCCACTTTTTTCGGCTGGAAGTCCGGATTCTCCACGTACACCCTTAGCTTCTCTATCATATCTTCGGTGAGATCGTCCTTGTTGTATCGCTCGAGCGAATTTAAAAACTGTCCGGCGTCGGCAAGCATTTGACTGCCCGGCGTCCAGTAGTCGTTTAGCTTTTCCCCTGGTCTCTCTCCCGCGATCTAAAAACATTAGTAAGTAGTAAAGCTAATAGTCTTTTCTCACTCTTTATTGATAAGATTGTAATTTCGTTACAATTTGTTAGCAAAAACTCTACCTTGTGTGGCTTCACTTTTTTTATTATGCAGATCGCTTCGATAACCAGTATTACACCGACTGGTGGACGCTTCATTGCCTTCACCTCTGTTATGTCACCCTTGTTTAACGCCTTCAAACTCTCCTCCGCGGCAGCCAGCATTGGTCGAGCGGTATCTGTAAAGTACATAAAGTAAATTTCAAACAATTTTGAAAGTTGAATTTAGTGTTTATAATTGTAATTAGATGCTTTATATAACTAATATGGAATGAAGTTACATTTATAGCAATTCAATTTTAAGTTTTAATATAAACATTGAAATATAAATAAATCAGAAACATGAAAAATATATTTAAGTCGTTATGCCTGAAAGCTCCAGAAATCTAAATTTCACTGGTTTAAACTCGTATTTGCATACAGTTCAATTTCAACAGCAGTTTTTTTTACTTAAGTCAGTTTCGGCTTCATCCCGAATTGCTTGATTTTGTTGTTTCAATTTCGCAGCTTCCCGCTCCTGCTCTGACGCTTTCACTCGAGCTTTTTCGGCTTCTTCCTAAAAAACAATTCATTTTACTTCATTTTATTTTATTATGCGCTACACCCTTCTTTCCTTTTTATCTTTTTTACATTATACATACAGTATCTTGCGCTATTTTAATTATCATTTCTGCCGAAACTTTGGCAGCTTTTTCGAGTTGTGGCTTCATTTTTTCTAAAAGTATTTGCATTTCCTTGACCTCCACTTCGGTAGCAGCAAGTTTTTCCAAACCTTAAAGTTACATCATCATTTAAATAAAAAATCCGATAAGATATGTTTATGTAAATATTTATGTAAAAACCTTTGGACAATCGAGATATTCCCAATGTCAATTCATATCTCTTTTTATCCAATAAATCACCGTAACTGGATAGAAGTTCTAAATAACAGGTAGGAGTAACGTAGTTATGGCGATTTAATTCCTGAAGTGAAGTAAAGATAATTAAATTAAATATTGACTTGCTGCCAAGGTAAGAGTAACGTAGGCTCTAAAGAACTAACTTCTAAAAAGTCTTCACTGGCTTTTATCACACTTGAATGCATGAATTGGCAAGTTTTTACGATGTACTTCAAAACTGTATCAGTTATAGCTTCATCCGTAACGTCTTGAAGGAAATGCATAGCTACGCTCTTAAAAGTTACGTTAAATGTTATCCAAAGCAATTTCCGGATGAATTAAATAATTAGACTTAATACTCTGGGGAATTGCGCAGCATACCTGGAGTGCGCTGTCTGGCCAGGGATCAAACCAATCTATAGTACAAAGATTTACTAACGCTGGAAATTGCCGAATGCGAGCACGAAACAGTTCTCCAATAGGGCTAAATAGCGACGTAATTAAATAATTTCCATGTGCCAAACAGTTAATGAAATATTATAACAAAGCAATAAATTAAAGAAATAAATTAAGCAATAAATTAAAATGTGCGTTACGTACGTCATGGTAATAACCGAATGTAAACAATTGCGAATAACTTTTTGGAAAGCAGCCAATAAGTTGCTTCGATTAATTTGCAGACCTGCTTGCTGAACTATACCTCGCATAGCTTGAAATATTTTATCCAATTCGTCAGTCTGATAAATGTTTGGAACATCGCCGCTGTTTAATATATTATTTATGTCTTCCAAAAATAAGCTACTTTTTATCTGCAAGAATTACTTGACATTATGTATTTTATTTAAAAATATAGTTTAAGCAAAGATAAGCTCGTATAAGTACCTGTGTGTCAGAGAATAAAAATACCATGGGTTTTTGTAGCAAACCGGTTGTTAACAACATGCCTTTTATATCCTCACGCCAATCTCGATTCGAATACGTTTTACTTAATTCAATTTGGAAACAATTATATTCCACAATATGCGACGATAGCTTCGTCAAACTTTGACGACCTAATAATACAGTAAAGACATTTTAATTTACACTTATTATACATAAAGAAAAAATCTCTACTAAAATTACAATATAGTTTCTTATAAAATTTACATATAGCTTCTTTTACACTTTACTGTAAATCTAAGAAATGTTACTATAGTTCTGGAAAATTTTACAACAAATTATTGCAATATTTTTAGTACAACTTTTTTCTTTGTACAGAGATTTTCATAAAGAAAGTGCGGCCAGTACCTGAGCCACCCATGCCCAATAAAAGGGCATTGCCCGATGACTGGCGGAGAATTCTAACTATGCGACATATGTGAGCCATAGCATCGTCGAACAATACCAAATTCATAGGGACAGTCGTTGAACTATTGTAATCTTCGAGGAACTCCAATAAGAATTTTTCCATCTAAAAATAAAAATTCAGATTTATATGAATTGATACTTTTAGAATCTTAATAGAAGAACGACGAAAATGACGTATTACTAGTTTCTTGTTCCTTATGCGCTCGTAGTTTCCCTCGTTATTACAAAAATCCCCGTAAAATAGTGTTTCATCCATCAATTGCTCACTGATATCGTAATCAAATGTTTTTTCCAGTGATTTTTCGAGCAGCTTCTTGAACCATTGCCTATCGGCATCATTCGTCAATCGATCACAAAATACTCGATAACTTTCGTGATACCATAAAGTAAACAATTCATCATCATTCTGCAACAGATAAATTTCTCTTTAACCTTCAAATTTTCTTGATAACACATCCATTACGGAGTTATATTGAAAAAAACTAACGTGTATTTTCTTAGGGTTCGACATTAATATTCCTTGGAAGACCTTACCCAGGTCCCTAACATTGAAAGTATAATGCGACTTATTTGGCGTCGGTAGGAGTTCTTTGCATATCGTGGAAAAGACGTTTATGCTCGTCGAAACCAGGGGATCTGCAAACTCCTCCAGCGAATCCGTTTGCGATAGCCAGCCAAGCATAATCGTGCGGAAAATACTTTTCTGTAAGTCGCAATATGAAAAAAATGTATAATGCTTGAAAAGTATCAAGGTTCGATCGGAGCTAATAGCCAATAAAATCGACCGCGTTAATTCTCCGGCAAATGTATCATTCAGTTGGACATTTGCATAGGGTTAAATTATGGGGACAAGTTGCGCTTGGAATTACGAGGTCTAATTAAGCGAAAGGGAGAGCATGGGGTAAAAGGGAAAAAAGTGGAAGAAAAAGCGAAACGAGTGCCGAACAAACACACCTTAAGCACATGCAAAGAAAGCTTATCGACAACTCGCTTTTCTGCCCTTTTTCTTTCTCTTTCCCCTGCATTGCCGATATTGCCGACCTTCCCGCCGTGGGCGTGGTTTCACCCTCCAGCACGGAATAAAACTTTATTTAAAAGCACACAAGCTCGCTCGACCGAAAGGCCGGTCATATCCAGACTGGCCCTCTCCGCTTTACCATTTTGTCTCTTTTCACCTTCTTATTTGTATACCTTTGTTTCGTCCTCCATTTCAGGAAATGCAAGATAGTGAAAGTGGCGCAAAAGTCGCTCGGTTACCGGATTCCGCCCGCCACCCGGAGGGGCCATCGCACTTATTATGTTAACGTCTTCGATGTTCCTGAATGAGCCAATTTCCTTTCGATCGTACCATCCTGGAGAGGAGCGTGATTACGACGTCTACTTAATGTATATGCATAATACGGCAATAAGATTTAATGTGGGCGATTTATACCGTGCAAATCCATATACTGTCGCAAAAGCTCGATCGGCGGTTGCGCGCCGTACGTCTCCAGTGCTGGCATGTTCAAGTCATCAATAAACAAAATTTCTTTCTTCGAAATGGGAGGGCCGTAGAAGCCTCTCCGTCTTTTGTCCAATTTGCTGTCGATTAAGTCCTAAGTGGCAGATAAAAAAATCTTGATTAATTTAACAAAGTATTTCGAGTAAGGAAATGTGTTGTTATCAATATTAAATCTATGTAGCGCACTTGGGTTTGATTAGCGGAAGTTCTAGCGGAGAAGACGATAAAATCACATATGTATTTTTTGGGCATGTCTCTCGAGAGTTTAGCTGAAATCGTTAATGTTTTACCGCTACCCGTCGGGCCGATGCAAAGTACATTACACTCGCTCGTTAGTAAATAATGAATTAAAGCCGAACCCCGCACCATGTCGATCGTTGGAACCTCGATGTCTAAAGAGATAATAAAGCTATCGTAAAATTGAATTTTTTAACTTTTACCCCTATTTGTCTGCGTACCTGTGAAGTTTTTATTAACGTTTATTTCGACCGCCGGTTGATCATCCAGCCAATGTACCCATTGCACTGAATATTCTTCTACTGGAGGACTTTCGGCTGCGCCTTCGGTTGTACTATCAATGCACTCTAATCTGTAAAATTACCTGCCTCATTAAAATTACTCGATTCGATTCAACTGGAAATGAAAATCCAATCCTACATACCTGTAATCGTAAACTAGACCCTCCTCTGGAAACGGCAACTGGTGATTGGCTTCCTTCATCAATTCCCGTAACCAATCGCTGAAACGGTAACGACTGTTGCTGTCGCAGCTAGCACCTACGCTCCATATGAGGGCAAAGACTGTCCAGGCTTCGATGATATGAACTAGACAATACAGAAAAAATATGTCAATAAAAAGTGACCATCGAATAATCAATAAAACTGTGTCACTTTTTATATATTAATTTAAATTAATTGTGAACATAATTATATTAAAAATTCATCTCTTCACCTGGAAACTTTTTGCCTTCTTCCACTTTTAACGTTTCAAATTGATAATTCATCAAGTTTATGTAAGACGTAACTAATCCAGAGTCGACACTTCCTACTATTTCTTGCAAATTGTTCCGTAGATATTTCAAGGCCGGCAAAACGAAGTAATATGCTAATTCGGATACTTGCTCCGCGTACTCAGATACTCCCTAAACAAAAATTTAAATAAATGCTCTTCTCCAATTTCTCGTTTATCTTCTCTTTTCGGCAATTTTAAACTTACTTCTGGCAACGTACGTATCCAGCAGTCGATAAACGGATTTATCCCTAATCCTGCTGGTTCCATGTAAACCATGCCACATCTAAATTGGAAAGAAAGAAAGTAAATCAATTAAAAAGGGCTTGCTTGTTTTTTTTAAATGGAATACATCAACTCCGCAGTAATGCAAATCTTTCGATCGACGGTAAAAATGAGTGAGGGGCTACGCGAGGGAATACTTTAACTGCGACGTTCTCTAAGATGTGATCAATATTTTGAAGTATAACGTGAAAACAGACTCCCTCAAAAACGAAACATTCCGAAAACATCATTAATTATGCATAACCTTGACACCGTTGCAGGCGAAGCCACCCTCAAATCGGCCACTTCGAACATCATCGTTTGATAAGGCGAAAGCCTCATTATCTCGCCGGACGAGAGGCACAACTTTTTGTTGTCATCGAGGACTGTGTTCATATTCTCTATCCACACGGCATCGACGGGGCCGTCGAAGATGTACCAGCGTTTGTCTTCATTCGTCATGGCGGTTCCGCTTCGAATAAGCGTTGATAAAATGCCGTCCGTCCTAAATAATACACAGAGAAAGAAAAATATCCCATTGGAGTATTTAAGCGGCTCCCTCATCCGCGCGGAGCCCTGAAAAAATAAGCACACCACCAGTCTCAGGGATAATGATTCTCTTACCATTCATGAGTGTCCAGATCGAATTCGCCGTAGAGCTGGCCCATGGTTATGGATTTCGGATTGAGCACGTAGGTATGCACGGTGACGAAGGGCTTGCCGCTCGGCTGCATCTGACCTTTCAGGCGCGTACAGGCAGCCTTCAGCACTCTGTAACACTGTCGCAATAACGTGAGCGGATAAAGTCTCGGATAAAGTACCAAATGAGAAAAGCGTCGGAAGGCGTAATTAACCCCGGGCGAAGGAACTGCCGCCTCATGGAAAATGAATTTCGCTTGATCCTTGGCCGAGGCAAGGATCGCTCAATGAATTTGTTCGGCCCTCCGCGCGGAATTGAGCGCTCTATTGATCTCGCCGTCGCGGCTAATTGGATTCTCTTCCAATTGCTTCCTCATTAACGGCTGCTCTCCGGTAGGAAAACAGAGGGCGAGGAGCTGAGGGGGGGGGGGGGGGGGTAACGGCCCCGGCGTCGGGGGGTAAAAACGCGCGCGGCGCGCATGCGAGGCCGGCGGCGGCTCGGCGGTCGCTCCACACGAGGTGCAGGACTGCGAGGCTCGCCTCAGTGCCGTCGGCGCGTTCCCCGATCGAGGCGACTGCGGAGGGATGCGGCGGGTCGAAGCCGCTGCCCGATGAACGTGCTCGCGGCCCTGGCGGCGAAGAGCGCGGGCTGCGGCAGTCGGTTCCGGCGCTCGGCCCAGCGCGACAACCGCACTGCCAACTGGCAGGAGCCCTGGGAGGGCCCCGAGGAGTTCCCCGAGGAGGAGTCCGACGAGTGCCCTTTCTACTTCGTCCTGGAGTTTTCGCATCAGTACTACATCCCGTGCATCATTCTGCTGGGTCTCGTTGGCAACCTGCTCTCCTGTGTCGTTTTTCTGAATACACACTTGAAGATGCGCAGTTCGAGTTACTATCTGGCTGCCTTGGCGACAGCTGACTTCAGTTTTCTATTTTCGTTGCTGCTGGTTTGGTTGAATAATACGGTAGGCTGGCGCGTCTTCAACAAGGATGGATGGTGCGAGACGGTGGTCTACGTGAGCTCGGTGTGCAGCAGCTTGTCGGTCTGGCTGATCGTCGCCTTCACGGTGGAGCGATTCATTGCCGTGCAGTACCCACTGCACCGGCCGCACATGTGCACGATCGCGCGGGCCAAGGCGATCGTATTGGTCCTGGTGGTACTGGCGATGGCCAGCCACTCTTATTCCTTCCTGACGGCCGGCGTCGTCAAGACCCTCGACGGCAACGAGCTCTGCGACATGAAGATCGAGTACCTCGAGACCATGCGGATCATCAGCATCATCGACAGCATCGCGAGTCTGATGGCGCCGCTCGTCTTGATCATCGTCATGAACACTATGATCATGAGGAACCTGCTGAGGTTCACTCGGAGATTTCGTCAGCCGGGCAACCTGGGCAACCTTCAGGAGCCGCCGTGTCCCAGCAGGGAGCGATCCGACATCAATCTCAATCAGATACCGGTAATTTTGTCGTGACTCCACTTATTGTGTTTGTCTTTTTGGGATTTATATCGGTCGCGCGAGCAAACATCCTGATCGGCGCGGCTGTATACCTGTAGAATGCGATACGCCCCCTAACTTGATTGATATTCGAGCCAAGGTTTATCTATGCGATCTTTTAGCATTGCTTCCTTATCATACTAATAAACTTTCGCTTTCCTTGAAAATCTAATATTTACAATGTAGTATCAATAAATTTACTTTCACTTTATCTAATGATAAGGCCAGCTTATATCACGTTCCCTTGGGTACATAAAGAACCGCTTCCCCTTCGAAAAAAATTAATCGATACTACGCCTATTAGTATGCAAACTATATTTGCAAAAATCTATAATCACTTATTAATATTATAATTTGTTTTCATTTCAAATTTTACGTTGCATTTACGCGCCAAACATCTACTTAACTTCCATATAAAACTTATTTTTGGGAAATATTCAATGATTTAAAAATGATAAGGATTTTAAAATGACGCAATCTTTTATGAAATTTGCGTTTTAATAATTTTTTTTGCAGTTTTTATGAGAAAGCATAGCATCAAAATAGTGAAAAGTTTGTTGATTTTAGTTTTGTATTATTTCTGATGTCCCCGTTTAATTAAATAGCCTTTTATAAAAAAAGTTTATTTGAAGCAAAAACTTTTTTTTGTATTGCGGACTCTGTAGATATTATCCAAACTTAGATGGATGGAAAATTAAAAACCTTAATGAAAATTCTTAAAAAATATTTTAAACGAACTGTGGCTTTGAAAAATTTAAGACTTTCTTTAAAGTGAAAAGCAACAATTTAACTTCTGTTAGATTAAAAACATGTGAATTTTCTATAAAGCTGTAGATAATCAAAAATAAAGATCGACAATACATTAAAATTTTAAATATGAAATTTACAAATAAGTGGTTATTTAAGGGCGCAATAGTGAAAAGGCGACAATAGTTGCAGTGTCATTGCTTGGCATTTTCAATCATCTTGCTCCTACGAAATAAAATAGCACGGAATGAAAAGTGGAAAAATGGGAAAAATGTATTACAGAGTGCCAGTAGCAGCAACAATGGGGCTAACGGTATTGCTCTTAGTTCTGGCATTGCCGGTCGCAGACAGGCGTCCCAACAGTCCTTTCAGTCCTCGAAAAATAATCATTCGCATCACTCGCGCACACAGCAACCGCAGCAAACGCAGGCAGCCCCGACTGTCGCGGTACCGTCAACGCCTAGGAACGCCTATCAGATACCTGAAATTACGTCGCGCTGTATACGTGAGTTTTTGTTTTAAATTCATTACAGATGCGCGCCAATTTAAATTTGCATTTAAATTGGGTTATCCCATCCAAAATACTCTTTTACAGATGTGAGGTCCTCGTCTAGAAATTTAGTCTCTACTCGAAATCAACAGAATATCACAAAGATGCTTCTGCTCATTAGTACCGTATTCATTCTGTTAAATCTTCCAAGGTAAATTCATATTAAAATCCTATAGTATTAAGCACAAAATAAATAAGTAAAAATATTTAATTAAATTTTATATTTTTGATTGAAAATTATTATTATTTGAAGTACTCGCTCTATTGAACACTTCAACGTTATTGAAAAAAAAAATAAATAAATTAAATTAATTTCGTGTGTGATAAAAAAAGTTCCGTAGAAAATACAAGCTACGCTTCCGAATACTAATGCAGATAGTATCTTTAGATTAAATTCAGACTTGTTAGAAGATACATTTGAAGTAAAAGTTTTAAAAGTTGGAGTACGGAAGTCAAGAGAAATTGAGTATTAAAGAAATATTATGCTAAAATAATTTTGTTATTAATGAATGAAAAAAATAAAAAATAAATAAATAAATAATTGGAAAAGTCGATTTTTTTGCACGTTCGTGGGAAAAGATACTTTAGTCCCCAATTTAACGAAAACCATTTTCTTTTCAGCTACGTCATTCGGCTTTGTGTGTTTTTCTTCACGCTAGCACGTAAAGACACACCTGCATTACTTTGGTGTTTACAACAGTTTTTCATGCTATTGTATTATACTAACTTTAGTATCAATTTCTTATTGTACGCGATGTGCGGTATTACGTTCAGGCGTTGCCTTGAGCAACTTTTACGAAAGGTTCTTAAAAGCTTAACAAGATATCATTGTAACCCCCAGCGTTACTTATAGCGAGCATTTAGCTACTCAAGATCTGCAAGAATTCGCGCCGACCCTACATTTATACTGACCAGGAGGGATAATTCATATTCTGCTTAAAGACCAAATCTGATATTGTAATTGTTTCATCATTTATTACGATCGTTTAAAAAAATCGTTCATCCCTGATTTATCAGCTTTTTAGCTTTCGCAATTTACAATAAATAAAGCTGACTTTATCTGTAATCGCAGCACTCATCGAATCTTTCATCATGTAATACAATAGCTTTTTACAAACATCTATCATAAAGTTTAAAATTAAAAGAAAATAAATTTTTCTTATAACTTACTTCAGTAGAAGATTAACGTTGTATATAAATATAAAAATAATAATTGTAAAATAGAATAATTCCTTGCATTTTGTGTGCTTCGTTAGATTATTGAAAATTCTACAAGATGTTAAGTTTACTTTCTTTAAATTGAGACTGTATCGAATTTTTAGAGTATTAATGGCCCTTTATCAAATGTAGAACCTTAAGAAATAGCCATAAAAGCATCCTTTTTTAAATGAAGATAAATTTTTAAAACAGTATTTTTTAAACTAAATGATCGTCTATATAAAATTTGTTTATGTAAATATTTTACGATAATATTGAACCGACATATTATTCAAGGTCAATTTCTCATGTTGATATATGTGATAATTGTTAATTAAAGGTCTTAAGCGACATATTTTTCACGACAATGTAAATAACGATAATATTTCAATGTAATTTCACTAATGTATAACTATTATTATATGTACAGTAAAATAAATTTTATAAAAGTTTACCCTTTAATATTTAATAAATCAGTAAGAAAAGACTAGTTATACACAACTTAATTGTATAAATTTACCTTTCCTTTCCCCCTACCGATATAAAAATTCTAATTTATTATACACTAAAATATAGATACCTTAGTTTTTCCAGATCCTGTTGGTCCCACGAGCATCAGTCCATGACGAACAATCGTAGTTTCATACAATTGTATAACTTTGTGTATAAATTCTGTGAAAAATATTTAAGTTTATTAATTTGTTTAATATTAAATTAGCTTTGAACACTCCATTCGCGAAATGCCAATACGAGTATCAGTTTTTTCCCTCGGAGTGTTTACGCATGAAAAGAGAAACGGTTTAAATGTCAGGAAATTGAAACGATTTTTCTTTCTTTGCACGTGCGAGAAATAATACTCGACTCGTGCTTCACTCGGGCGTCGCGCCTATCTCACACCTAATATCGAAGATACTTTGTTCAGTTCACGCATGGAAGTATTTTAATGGTATTGATGTTTCTCTATTTTTTTGTAATCTAAAGTTAATAAATCTTTTCCAAATTTATCCTTGAACTTTCAAAAAATTGCCGGTTTAGCTCAATATCTATAATCTTCGGATAAGCTCAAATTCCAACTCGCTGTCACTTTTACCCCCAATATGATCCGGGACGTGTTCCCTAAGTAAGTTCCTAGTAAGATCCTCCTATAATCATTAATTTACAAAGTATATAATCCTCCTTTTCTAATAATATCATTGGGACTATTATTTACTTTAAATGGATATGAATGGTTAAAAGAACAATAAAAAAAAACTATAAGACAAGTGAAAAAAACAGAAATTGCATTATTTGTTCATTAGCTGTTTGATGAGGAGTGGTTTCCATTAACTTTCATGTAATGGGTGGACTTACATCAATCGTGTTAATCGAATCGTACTAGGGGAAACTTTTTCGGTTGAGTGCTAAAGTAACTAATACGATTTTGGAATTTGAAAAGAAACGAATTTGAACAGAAAGGATGAAAATCAATTAAATTAGACTTCTAAGATAGTGTACGAATACGTGTTGCAGAAATTCAATAACACTTGATGCTCGATAATAGGTGACTAGCCTAATTTCTCCAAGTAAATATTTTCACATGCCTTGAACATCTGCTAATCCCATCTCTGCTATCACATGTCGAATGGAAGCGAGAAGCATTGTGTAGTCGATACTTTTTTCTTGAACTCCGGGAAACAAGTCAGATACAATTCCTGTGAATTAAAAAAAATGTATTTTTTTCACGCAAGATATAGTGATGTAAAATTAAGTATCTAACCGTTAAATAGTTTTAAGTCATCTTTTAAAAATTTCGGAACGTTGACATCTCTTAAAGCCCTCAAACAAATTTGATCTTCTTCCATGTCTTTTTGTTCGCGCTTCAAAATTCCAGCTACTGCTATTACTGTTTTAACAGAACGCATGCCAAAATCATAGTGATCCTATAAATTATTGTTTTTTATGATACCAATGTAATAAAGAAAATAATTTTTAAATTTACGCATAATGGTTTACTTGTGTACTAAGTTGTTCTGAGCTTAATTTGAATGTCGCAGTTATTTTAGCCGCGAGTGATTTGGCTTGACTAAAACCACATGAAAATAATGAGATTTCGGCAATGAGAGTGTAATTGGGCACCATCATAGCGACGGGACGGAAAAGCGCCTTCAAATTATCCGGAAGTTCTGTGCGGCCAGCGTACCCAGGATTCATAGTTATAAAGGCAGCACAAGAAGCCTTTAAATTAAGCTCGGATCCCTCGAATACAAATCTTGTAATAGCGAATGATGTAAACGTTGAATTAAAGTTAAAATAGTTTTAATTAGAATAAGATTCGATTAACGTGATTTGATGTACCTGTCGCTTCCCAGAAGCTGAGCTTTCCGAATAGTCATTAACTGCTGCGCAATGACGGATAAAACTTCGACGTCTATGCGATTAAATTCGTCGAAACACGCCCAAGCTCCCGAGCTAAAAAAAAAAACAGAGAATGAAATCATTAACCTTGTTCGGAAAATAGTGAACTGATTAAGGGTGTGCGTACCTTGCTAAGCCTTTAAAAAATTTACCCATTGACATATAGTCCAGTTGATCTGAACAATTAAAAACGACGCACTGAATTGCAAATGCTTTCGCTAGATCTTTTGTAGTTTCGGTTTTTCCTGTACCCGCCGGTCCTGCGGGGGCGCCACCAAATTTCAAGTGTAAAGCTCCTGTCAGCGTCAAGTAACATCGATCTGTGAGAGGTGTAACTACTAGTCGTCCGTTATTACCAAGATATTCGTACCTATAATCATAATGCAGAAATTATTAAGCGGCAGCTCTTCAAGTTCGTTACTTAGCATTTAACCTTACCCATATTGAAATTCAGCATTGACTGCTCGGACTTTCATGTCGGTTTCGTCAACCCAATAGTAGCGCAATTGTGAAATCCAATCAAAGTCATTCACATTGGAAACACCTCCTTCAATCATGGTTGTAAGAACATCGCGAGCATGTACCTCAATCGTTATTATAGCTTCGAGCATCATCCTTTCGATATCCGTTCGTTGCCCGCGAACTAATTCTCGAAGCTCATCTAACTGTCGATTAAGAATGAATTGATCGCGACTTTTCACGATAATGAGAAATAGTATTAATTCAATTTTACCTGCGATATCATAACTTTCAAATAGTTTTTCAGATTATGAGCTGCAATAGCTTCTTCAACGTGCGCAGTCCACGAAGTTTGTCCACCGCAGAGCGATACCTGTCCGGGCCATAAAAAAACCCAGTCCTTCCTCGGTAGCAATTCGACTTTTTTAAGAGCCTCGCTTATCTTGAGACGAATAGTGTTTCTCATAGAACTTTCGACAGTCCCAAGCCAATATTCTACGCCACCTTCGGGAAACACTGATGGGTTCAGTATCACTTCCTCATTTTCCGCGGAGTACATTCGCGTGATTGTCAAATCTTCTTCAAAACGTAACTCCTTCATATTTTCAAAACATTTCTTCAAGTGCGGCTGAACTGCTTGGGTGTTTTTTGTTTGGGCGAGTATTTCTAGCAATTCATCATCGCTAAGAAAATAGAAACGCGGGAAAATCATGCGGCGACTTTCGAGATAATCGGCTAGTCCTTTTTGTACCACTTCTAAAAGACTGATGCATTCGCGCAAACTTTCCAGTAGTGTTCTGTCGGGACATATTTTGATAATCTGAAAAACAACGTACAGTCTACGTGACTTTACATTCTTTGTTAAGCACATTGTTTTTTAAAAGACCATAAAATTGACATTTTACAATAGGATTTTCAAATGCTTGCTTCATAATACGACGCCAATTTCGCTCCATCGTATTATATTTTTTGGCTTCTACTGGTAGCTGTCGGCTGATGTCTTCCGAGGAGAATATTGGTTCCAAGTACATCCATATTCTATTCGAATATTTTATCAAATTAATTTAACACTTTAGTATCTAAAAAATAGCAGATAAAAAATTCTCTATACATACTTTTGAACTTCAGTCCATATCAGGATGACTTCCCGCGTAAGTTTCAGTGTAGCGGACCAGTTATCTATATCTTCTTCGAAAGCTGCCTTAAATGGACTGAAGCTAATCTGTTGAGTATTGATTATATGATCATCTAAAAGTAACTGAATCTCATCCACTATTTTCATAATGTACGTTCCTAAAAATTTTTATTTCTTATATTTACTCACTTGTTTATATTATTTAAAATACAAGTTTTACAAAATTTTAACAAACCTGTTTCCTTGTGGGATAATACTTCCATCTCAAGAGTGTTCCAATCGGTTACCATTTTTTTTAAAGCATGTTCTATTGCGTGCTCTTTTGCAGCACTTTCCGAAATTTCTTTTATTGTCTCTTCGAAATCCATAATATTTAATGAGAGCAAACTTTTAAATGTCATATCTGGTCCCATTGACACATCAATTCCTATTCTCTCGCCCAATTCTTCCAAATGTCGAGCTTTCATGCCAGGATTTCGTAAAGCTTCTATAACTCCAATGTATGGTTTAAACGACTCCATTTGCTTTCTCAAATCGTTAGCCAGTTTTTGAATTTCTGATGTACGTGCAATTATAACACATTGCCGAAGCAGCAACAGCAGCAGCAGCAGCGTCGGAAGCGGCGGCAGCAACGGGAACGACAACAATAACATTTTATGTATTTCAAGTTTTAAATAAAAAGCACAAGAAAAACGTTGTTTATGCACCTGGTTGTTCTTGAAATAATTTTACAGCTCGTATCATTGTTTTAAACATTTCAGTCACCATCTCTTCTATTTGGCTGCCATCAACGTTCATTAATGGATTTTCCATCCAAATTTCATACCAGCGAAGCCACTCTTAAATATGAAAAAATAACATAAAAAAATAACTAATAATAAACGAATAACATATATGTATAGGATAATAATCAACATTGTAGATATTAAACCTGAAGCGGTAGTCCAAAAGCTTTTGTATGGCTCAAATTCTTTCATGAGTTTTCCAATGGCGTCAAAGGGTTTAACGGGCACTCCAAATAACTTTTGTCGGGCATTTAACATGATACCGAACTCTTGAGTTTCTGTCATTGATTTCCAAATTTTTTTAATTTCAATAGCTATATCATGAACTTTTTGTATATCGTTTTGCAAGGCAATATTGGTCACGCTCCCTATTAAACTCTCAATTTTTTCGCTAATATTATTCTCATCCTCTATTTGCGCTTTATAAAATTTTTCTTTTTCCAATGTTGCTAGATATTTGAAAGTTTCTTCAGACTGCGTGATAAAATTTGTTAAATTAATAAAATGTGAAATATAAATAATGGCACGGTATCAGCATTTTATTTACTTGGGTTTGAATTTTAAGAGGATATTTCAAAGCCTCCCATTTAGATTGAAAATCATCATCTGACAAATTCCAGTGAAAAACATCAAGCAGTTCGTACTCGAGTTTCAGCCATTGTAACGTGTCATTAGAGTTTGAAATGACCACCGGTAAAGAATCCATCCACTCGCGCATCTCGTATATCTGTTCGATACTGAGTGGTTCAGCAGTCAACTTTACATAAATGTATCTAAAGTCATCGATCATATCTTCAATTTGTGATCTTAGTTCACTATTGTGCATCTCCAATAAACGCGTCGCCATTTGCTCCCGTTTATTAATGAGAAACATTCTTAATTTCTCAATACTAACGTTAAATGCGCCTACGTAAATATTTAGTGGTAAATCCTTTTCTAAAATTTCCTTTTCAGAATAATGTCCTAATACTTCTTCTTTCAATTCCACCAAACTATGCTCCCCGGACTCGAAATTTCTATTTTTCAAATGTTTTTTTATTTAAATGGTTGATTCATTTAAAATCTTTAAATATTACGTGATAAACTTACTCGATATATTTATCAACATCAACCGTGTATAATTCAATATGTTTATTTAATGTTTTGGCTACAGCCAAAAGAGGAATCACAGATTGATGATAAGCCGATTTAATTCTTTCTCGAACTTGACAGACCAAATCTTCTTGTATACTTACAGAATTAATAAATAAATTTTTTGCAAATTTTAAATTCTTTAACAGTTCGGGATGAACTTGTCTTATTTGTTGGCACAATATTAATGTATTGGTGTATAAAGCATCTAACTTTTCCTAAAACGTCATATTGTAAAAGTGAGAGTAAGAGACTTAAGGAATAAGAGAGAGAAAAATAAAACAAAATTTAATTAATAAAAAACCTCAAATAATTTCGGCTCCGTGACATAAAACGCGCCGTTTTCATTCATGTCAATCTCTATGTCAAAAATAGGTTGAACATTTGGTTTAAATCGTGTAGTTTTTAAATCCGTGTCCCATTCAAAATCAGACTTAACGTTTGAAGTGCATATAGTCGGAGTTTCAAGATATTTTAGAAACAACAGCGACGAATTTTCTACTAATGTTCGCAAAGTAGTCTGCATTAATTACAATAAAGCTTAGAATGTATATTTCATTGGAAAAATATCTCAAAAAAGGCTCACCTGCATGAGTTGTTTAATTAGTTCCATAAACCGTTTTAATTTCATTACGTCGTAGACGTAGTGCCTTTTTTGCTTAAGGTCGAACCAGCCTTTTCCAATATCTCTTAAACACATTCTCACAGATTGCGAGATATTTTTAGTCCATTGATCTTTCAAGTAATTTACCACTGTATGCAATGAGTGCAACTGCATGGCCTCAAATTCTTCAAGATTCAAAGGCTTTATGTATTTCACCGAAAAAAGCAGCATCTCCGATACTTTATTGCACTCTTCAACAATAGCCGTCAGTGCTTCATAAACTTCTACCTGCACGTATAAACTATTCCACTGCGAGTACTCTCTAACTTCCTGAAATACACAGCAAATTAGTGAAAAGCATAAAAGTTACATTATGGTTTGGAAGAAATAAATAAATAAATAAAACACCTGAAACCGTTTCTTCGATCTGCCTTCACTATATGTTCTTCTGGCAATATCATTTATTCTACCATTAAAATGGCTGGCGGAGATAGTTGAATGTAAATCGAGCAAATCTCGGCATTGTAGATAACACATGACCCGTTTGTAATCTCGTTCAACTTCGTCTAAAGCCTAAAATTTTACCATAATTTTACGGCTATTTTACGTTAATTCGAATTCGAAGTCGTTGTGTTGCGTGACTACTGGTTGTAGCCGCATCGATGCTTACGTATTTAACTCGAGTTTCCGAGCATTTCATTAGTTGCATTATCGCGTCTATTTGTTCACTCGAGAGCCATACCACACCGTCAAATGGCATACAATCAAGATATAAATTGTATCTACCATTGTTTTTAAGCATATGATTAAAAAATATTTTTTTAATAAGTATGATTATAACTTGTGATAATCGAATTGTAATTCATTACTTTATCGCGGCTTCGGTTTTTTTCCTCTCCGCTAAAGCCGTCGCGATCCTTTTAGCGAATAAGCGGGGATCTTCGGCGTAAAAATTAATAAAGAGTCTAGGTAGATTAAACCTCCGCCTCTCACCGTCGAGAGTTAAAACTTGCCAACGATTGGAATTTCTATGATAATCAATAACCGCGACTGTCTGCCAAGAGTACCGCTCCGCGAGGTCTTTATCGTCATCATTAATGTTGCAATCACAAAACCAAGTCTCTCTCAGGCTACTCTCGCTTTTCTCGACGAAAGCTTTTGCTGGTAAAGGATACTGTTTACCATCGATTAAACCCAAATTTAACCATTCTTCAGGTATCCTTAAAAAACAAAATGTCGATCAGGAGCTTTTCAAAATATACGTCCTATTATCTTTCTACCTACACTAATTGTTATGGTTTATATAACTACAGCTACTTGCCTGCAATCGAACTCTTCGTCGTCAAAAAGTTCTAGAGGTAAACAATGACTTTGCAATATATCCGATAAATGTATATCCTCGTCAATTAACAGTTGCTCAACATTTAAGTTCCTGTACAGTCGTCGACGTCTTTCAGTTTCAACGTTACGAACTAAACATTTTGGTTCGGCTTCAAATTCCATTTGGACTTTGGGCGTGAACGCTTCCCCCGGTATTAGCTTTGATGTGGGAAAAAAGTAATACAATTTACTTTAGGATTTCATTCAAGGGTTATTTTTAATATTATATGTTAATTATATTACTATTCCCGGATCTTCTGGGAAGGCTACCCAACGTTCATTGTCTATAACGTGTTCGTTGGAAAATTTTGATTTCAGGTTACGAACTGCCGGCGAGTTTGATTTCTCGAATACCCTCCAATTTAGCATTATTTCTCGAGTTGCTATTTCTGCTTGGCTCAGTCTCACCTGCTGCAGTTGCTTCGACTCGACCGGATATTCCCAAGTGCCTTTATTGATTGTCGATATTTTCGTTATAGCATTAAATTAACTCGATTTAAATACTTCACATTCTAACGGTAGCTCTACTCACCGGTGACCAGTTCAGAATAATAGCTGCGCTTTCGCGACGTAATATTTTTCTTAGTTACTAACTCCATCGTTGTATTTCCTTTTTTATTCCTTTTTTATAATTAATCCTTTCAGGGTACTAGTCCATGTATAAGCTTTTATAATTGCCATGAGCTTTTTAAAAAACTTAGAGGTGTGCTGCACATCCTGATGACTTGATAGCTTTGTCGCGTTTGCGTGCATTAGTCATTTGTCTATATGACTATAACTATATTTATTGGATTTCAAAAGTGTTCCATACGAAAGTCTGTATATACGCTCTGTACCTGTCCAATCAGAATCCTGCTATAAAAACAAAGATTAGTCAGTATTGTATTAAATTGTTTTTATTTTATTTCGCACATGCAATATTTATTACATACCTACTTATTCTTTGGATTTACGTTGATCATATATAAATGAAGATAAAAACAGCCGGACGTGCATACCTAAACTGGTAAAAACAAAGATGTCGATAAGGCAGTTTTCGCGATAGACGAGCGGCTAGCGGTCATGTGGGTAGAGTGGTCTGCTAGTTGCCGTGGACTCGTAAGGGTGATATGCGCTTTCCGCGCAGTGAGTGGCAGCACAGGCTGGAGGACAGGAGCAGCCGACCGAAGCAAACTGACACGGAGTGGCGACTTGGCGAGGCATCGCGCTAGTGCAGATGTGCAGTGGATACAGGGAGCTAAAGTTTCGATGCAGCGCAGCGAGTGAAGAGATCACTCTGGGAGGCTCGATGCTGCCGGGCCAGGGCCAAACTAGTCGCCGAGACTAGCCGTCGTTGTTAACGAGTCGACTCCTCGCCTCGCTCCCGGGGACAACGAGTGCTAGTGCGAGTGCGCGGCGATCAGGAGGCGACTTTTCCGCCGGAGAAAATGTCGTCGGATCAGCTGCGCGTCGTCGTGCGCCGCGAAGCAAACGAGTCACCGCCGCTGTCGTGACTCAGTCCAGCGTACAGTGCTCGCGGAGCTGTCCTCGCCGAGGAGGCGCGATCGTGTGAGCCCCCCAAGGGCTGAGACACCGCGAGATATCGTCGGGAGCCAGTGGCGGAGGTATCGCGAGTGAGCGAGACGAGCGAGGCACGAGCGCGAGAGAGAAAGAGAGAGAGAGAGAGCGAGCGAGAGAGAGAAAGAAAGAGAGAAAGAGAGAGAGTGAGAGTCGGGCTCTCGCCATGTTAGACTCGACGAGCGAAGCAGCAGGAGCGCGGATCACGTTGCTCTAGTGCCGTGTGCTGCTGCTGTTACTACCACCGCTGCCACCACCGCCGCCATCGTCCATGTGTGAGTGCGAACGCGCGCGCGTCCGCCGCCAGGAGTAGCACCTCCGGAGCGTCGCCGGAGCCTCACCGGACCTTTGTTGGACCCAGGCGGTGCTCTGGCCCGCGAAATCAGCCAAACTGGATAGGCTACCCGAGTATCTCCGCGATACCGTCGATTGGTTTATGGGGTGAGCTATGCAAACTACAATCGGCCTTTACACATACACTTTGTTTCTTTTTCGACCTTCCACAAATAGAGGCTACACGTTCCTTTCCGCTCTTTTCACTGCTTTTTACTTCTTTCCCAAAAGATTTATTTTAGACCCTCGGTTGCGTAACGTCACTTGGAAACTTTGTAATCTACGTGAAATCTAGCACCTGAGGTTTTTCTTTTTGTTTTTCTTGTTTGTTTCTGGAAAGTCGCCCTAAAGATTTTAAAAGCGATCGAGACTCACAAATAATAAAGCGCTCGATTTACCTCTCGAGTACCTAGATAGACGTATATCTTTTCAGTCCTCCCCAAGTGGTCGGTTTGGAAGGAGTTCGCCGATAACTTGATGCGGCTTGTTTTCGAGCATCGATTCTTATACGCTTTGCGCGTTTTACGCCAGGGTTTTACTAATGCAAGCATCCGCGTTTTTAAACCCGTTCGCTGCGCGCTTGCGGCTCGCACTAAGGCATAAATTCGCCAAAAACACACTCGTGCTTTCGTATCTATATCTACCTTAAACAGTCGTCTTTGCTCATGTTTATCAACTGTATGGATCCCGTCTTTTTATATTTGAGCACGTAAAGCATCGTTAAAAGGTCGTTACCACAATAATAAACAATTTATCGTTGACCTATTTATATTTGAATAAGCTGTGCAAAAACTATTCGAATTTATTTTGAGGTTAAGTCGATATACTTTTGCGGTTTATAGTTTCGGAGCAAATTACAAGGGTGTTTAGAGTTTTCGCCGTATCAAAACTGCAGATTAATATAGTAGTGTAGGAGCGGCCAGTGAAGAAGCTGTATACCCGCGAAAGCAGCGTGTGTGCGGTGAGTCAGCGGCCAGCGGCGTGAATCACCTTTGATTCTGATGTGACTGCCGGCAGCACTCGAACGCGAACTGTTTTAAAAATTGCCTACGATTAAAGCCGTTTTAAAGTGAACGTGAAGTACTAAGCGCGCGATGCAATTCGAAAAATAAGGACATTGGGCAATGCGCGCAGAACGTATAGCGTAGCGTTAGGGTCGAACGTCGGTGCGGAGGACGGACGGGTGCTCAGGTGCTCTCCTCAGGTGGGGGAGAGGAGAGGAAGCCCCTGTCGGAACCGAGGGCGAGGTGGGGGGAGGCGCGCGCGGCGCGACTGGTCTGGAGAACGGCGCTCCGGACACCGCCGAGCGCCGCCGAGCACCGCCACAACTGGCAGTCGGTCGGTCGGTCGGCCGCTCGGTCCCGTAAGTAGTTGCCGCGCCGCGTAGTCGCCGCGCGGGCGGGACGACCGACTCGCCACGTGAAACTCCCGACTGTAGTTCCCGTTCTCCAGTGGGACCTCCGCGACACCAGGCTCTCTCCGCTCCGCTCTGCTCGCTTCTGCTCCGATTTTTTTTTATCCCTTCGGACCCTGTCCATGACTCCGAAACCGCGCTTCTATCGTTGGAAAGCCTCGCGCTCTGCTCGGCGCGGCTTATAACACGCTACATTTTCTTTCTCTCTCTCTTTCTCTCTCTTTCTCGCTTAGATAGCGCGGCTCCTCGAGTGCGCAGGAGAGAAAGAGTTATAGAACACCGCGGAACAGTGCCGCGCGGCCATGTTCGGCTTGGGAAGTAGAAAGTTCTTCAAGTACTCAACCATCGATACGTCACTCTCGGTCGATGTTGAGGACACCGTCACATGTTTTTGCAGGTCAGTCCGAGTCGTCCTCAATGCTGCTCCCTGCCATGCTCGCTGCCTCTAGGCTCGGCTTGCCCTTGGCCCGAGACACCGTCGCGGGCCCCACCAGCTGCCCTCACCAAGGCTTTACGACTTTTCAGGCTTTTTCGCCGATATCACGGTCGACGGAACTTTTGGCCAAAATTTATACTTTCACGGCTAGTTCTTTGTACCCGCGGCAACTGTATTACTTTAAAGTATTCCTTCCGCTCTGCTCACCTTGTTTGGAAATTTCACACTTCACGCTATCATTTTTCCGATTTCACAAAGATTTCACAAAGCTGAGGTGAAATTACACCTTATCCTCCCTGGAATCTTCAAAGTCTCGCTAAAGTAGCCCGCCAATCGCTGCTTCAAATTATCTTCAAGTTATATCGTTGATAAAAAGAATTTTTTTAAAAAAAGTGTAATGTGTGTAATAATTATGTCCGAGGAGAAACCGGCCTTGTCTCATTGTCTAACGGCTTTCTTATTTAAAAGAAGGTAAGTCGAACATTTTGAAACAACCAAACTACATGACTTTCCACCCACGTCACTTCTGCCTTCCACCTTTTGCTTCCTCCTCCTCCTCCCCTTCCTCTCTTTTTTTCTTACCTTCGTTCTGCCTTTGTTCTCCTACTTTCCTCACTCCTCTTTTTCCCCTCTCCTTCCTCCTTCCCTCTTTTTTCCTCCATCCCCTCTTTCTTCTTCCTCCTTCCGCCTTCCGCCTTCCTTTTCCTATCGCTGATCGTATAAAGCGTGATATTAAGGTCAGGTCAATATTTGAACTTGCTGCAGGTACCACGTGTGTAGTTTCAGCAGTCGAGTCGCATAATGAATTTTTATAATTGCTGACAGAAGCGCTTTATTTTATATTAAAGTCATGACTATGATGCAATTTGAAAGTATAATAAAAATAAGTAATAAAAGATTTACTGACAGTATTAGAATCGAGTTATTACTTAGCTGTGAAACAATTATTTTATAAATGTAGGAAAAGGAAAAACCGTTTATTGAATTTTGACATTATCAGTAAAATATTATCTTATCGGATTTTGTTATTGGCTCACTTTGTAGCGTTATCGAAATAAGTGAACATTTGATAAACATTTATTGATTATTAAAACGAAAATAAATAAATTTATCAGACGTGATTTGAAATTTGAAATAAAACTTCTTTGTTATATACTTGATTTCTTTGTTGATTCCATTTCGGAGTTCCTTTTGTTAAAAGCGTCAACAAACGATATTCTTTAAGATCCGTTGAAATCGAGTAATTGTTCACTAGACTCTGTGATAAATGAAAAGGAACAAGGGAATAAGGAGTCAAGGAAAAAATCACAGACCTGTTTTTAACATTAGTTAATTAAATGGCAAGCGAACGAGCGGCGCTTTCCTTTAGAGTCTTTAATTTTAGCCGACCGAAGGTGTCATTTCGAGTGATTCTGGCATTCGTTTGACGCTGGCTGACTTTACTCCTTCGCTAAATTTGGCCTGGACTCCTTTCTTCCAAAGCTTCCTTCCTTCCTCTTTTCACCCCTCAATGTGCCAATTTGCAACTTCTTCGTAGACCCGTAAACAAACACGAACGCTCGAAAAGTATCGTTGATTTGAAGTAGTAGCTGTAGGTGAATTAATGCAGAAACAAACTGCTCCAATATAGAGATTAGTCACCCAATAGAGTAGAGGCAACATTCGGCAAAGTAGCGAATGAAGGCTTCGACGCTAGATCATTAATGCTTTTTCGTGCAGTACAACGCCGTAGTCAGCTGCTCGGCCAAGAGCGAATAAAAAAGTGGGTCTTGACATCCGAAGAATACAAGTAGTCTAGTCGACTCGCGGCGTTTCCTTTAGCCTGTGCGTAGAGCGAGAGAGCGCGCGCGCGGCGGGGGAGAGAGGGACACTTACCGTTAGCGTATAGCCTTGCACAAGAGACGGTTTGTCGTCTGAAATTCTCCGGAGCACGTCGGGGGGCCTCGCTTATAAAGAAAAGAAAAGAGCCGGAGGAATTGCGTCATTGCGTCGGACGCGGAGCGAATAAGAGGCGGCGTCGGCGGCGAAGGCGTAGTAGCGTATACGGCAGAGGCGCCACATCGCGAATCGATCACCCGCACAGCCTCCGCAGTTCTGGACGCGACGGAGCCTCGCACATGGGAAGAAGAAGCGCAGTGTGTACACAGAGGCTCGCGCCGTTGAGTCGCGCGCGTTGAGTCGACCGTCGGTTGAGTCGGAGGGAGGAGGCGAGCGGCCGCCGCCGCGGGCGTTTTTATCGATTGTCGCAGAGCGAAGCGAGCGGCTCATCAGCTGACGGCGGCGCGAGTGCGCGCGGCCGCTTGCATCGCGCGCGCCACGGAGAGCCAACAGCTGATCGGAGCGGTGGCGGCGACGGCGGCGGCGGCGCGCGTCAGTGCACTTGTCGCCGCGAGCGCGCTGCGACCGTCGAGTGTTATATAGGCACAGCTGCCCGATCGCCGGTAGCTCCGCGGGTTTTGGTTCGGTGCGACGCGGGGAGTGCGCGGTTGGGTCCCAGGGCGGCACAGGCATGATGGGCTAGGGCAGAGGCTAGAGCAGCGCGCGCGCCGGGGGACCGCTCGTGCGGAGCTACGTAACCAGCTGAGCGGCGTAAACACAGGCGCGCGAAGCGGAGTCGGCCCTGGGTTTTACCCCTCGGCTCTTACGTAACCGAGAGCGACTTAGAGGCCCGTCGAAGGGCTTCCGCGCACGTGCCTCTGACTATTGATTGCAGGTGCGCCGACGAAATGAACAATCGATAATATAGCGGCGGCTGTGTAAAAAAGAGCGACGGGGGAGGTGGCGAATTCAAGGTCGGCGCTCGACCGCTATACGTTGACACGCGAGAATCTCGGCCGAGGTGCCGAAGTGAGGAAACACAAGTTGAAATAATAAAAGAAAAAGATTTGGCGCTTTGCGGCGCTGCCGATAATGAGAGCTTTGCAACCTGTCTGCCGTAGATCGGGGAGGTAGGGGGTGTGCGAACGGGCTGTGAAAGCTGCGCAAGGCGACGGTGGTCAGTTGGGCACGCAGGTGGGTGCGAATAAAAGGAAGGAAAGGTGGAGGGAATTTTGAAGCTCGGCATGCTTCGTTCGCCGGCGCGCGGGGCTGTCGCCATATTGGGATCGTCATCAGCGCCAACGACGCCGGTCCACCATGCCAGCTCCGGTAGCGCGGTGCACTCGCGACTCTCGCTGCTCGACACATGCCATAGGAAAATACGATTCTTCAGTGAACTTGTCGCGTGAGTGCCCACCATTCAGCTAAAAAGTTTAGCGCTCTTATCAAGCTTTTTTGTAGCCGCTTAAACGAACCCGCGTACTCGCGATCGATTTAAAAGTATGTAGTATATGCCTTGTTTGGAGTGCTACCGCACTCCGACCTACTGCTACCGATTATTAGTCCTTTATCGCATCACATCGCATTTTACCGCATTTTATCGCATTTTATCGCCGCCAGGACTCTCGCTTCCCGATTTCACTCGATTTCACTTGATTTCACTCGATTTTACCCGCCAACTCGCGACCTCGCCGGTCGCCCTCGGAGCTCTAGCCTCTTGCTAACAGAATATTTATTTACTTGAGCGGCTCGAAATTTTGATGCTTCTACGATTATTTTATTGAGCCGTTGAGCCAGTGGTCACAGATTGATCAGGTGGCCTCCCTAACGCTCGTTGGATTGTTGGATCGTTAGTTTTTTAACTGCTGCTCTCACTGGATTTCAGAAAAGCCCGACGAAAGGAAAAGGATGCGGGAACAACGGAAGATCCGAAGCTCTACCTGGAGGAGGCAGCCCTCGAGAGGCAGCTCCCCGATGTGGATTTGAGGGTATTAGTCGACCTACCTCCAGGCCTTGATTACAACGAGTGGTTGGCCTCCCACACCCTCGCACTCTTCGACCACATAAACCTCGTTTACGGCACTATTTCCGAGTTCTGCACACCTACCGGCTGTCCCGACATGACCGGACCAGGATTAAGGTAACGCTCAACCCCTTTAACTTTAAGCGTTTCCCGAGCGACCAATTGCTCGTTTATAAATCATTCCTCTCTGTTTTATTCCTTGCAGAACGTACCTGTGGTTTGACGAGAAAGGTAAAAAAACTAGGGTCGCTGCACCTCAGTATATAGATTACGTCATGACCTTTACACAACGCACCGTCAGCGACGAGACGATATTTCCTACAAAATACGGTAATTCCATTACTTACAATTAGCGCAAACTTTGAATTTTTAATCAACTTATTCGCTGTTTCTTTCATCATCGTCTTATTTTATTGCTTATCTTTATCAACTACAATCGACATGTCCTTTTTATATTTATATAATGGATTATCTTTTTATTTGTTTCAGCAAACGAATTTCCTAGTTCGTTCGAGTCGATAGTGCGTAAAATCCTGCGGCTACTGTACCACGTTATGGCACACATTTACCACTGCCACTTCCGGGAGGTGGCACTTTTGGGGCTACACGTACACCTCAACTGTGTCTTTGCCCATCTTACGCTTCTTAATCAGCGCTTTAACCTTATTGATCCAAAGGAAACTGAAATCCTTGGCGACTTAGAGGCTGCACTTTTAGGTATACACCATTTCCCCTATTTCTCCTCCTCTCCTCTACAGGTGTTTATATGTATATTTGTGTTAAGGTGATTCAACGTCTGGAACTTCGCAAGCAACATCGGCTGCCGCGGAAGCACCGACGACAACGTCGGGTACCTAAATAATTTCCAAAGTCGGTGGAGAAGCCAGAGGTTGCAGTTCCTTGAGATTAGATCATCGTAATATGCCTTTGCTCCTCTGTTTGTTTCTCTTTGTTCTCTCTCCAACTGATTACTGAAGAAACTGCTTCATCGAGGCTACTTGTGCTACATGTTGCAGGAAGGAAAAAAGAAAGGATACGTCCTTCTGTAAAAAAAGATAAATATAAATAATTATTTACAGACACACACAGATACACTCATATATACGTACATACACACACAAACTTACGCACGCATGCACGCACATATACAGACACATACACACAGGTCACACACATTCACATACAGTGTGCACGGATACGGATGTATGATGTAAAATGTAAGAAAGGAGAGAGAATGAATAAAATGCGCTGAGAAGGACACTAAAAAACAAGTAGTACCTGTAAATAGCTAATTATGTGAAAGAAAGCAACTGTACGATGTAATTAGGTTCCTTCGTTTGCTGTTTGTGAAATTGTACATAATTTATTGCGAGAATTGCTGGAGCGATGATATGAGAATTATTGACGAATTATAAGTTAATCCCTGTAAGAGGTGAGAAAGAAACTTGTGAGTGAGATTATAATGAAATGAAATGATATAAAATGATTTGTTCTGTATAAAAAAATTAATTAAGCGCGAAACGATGATACTATTGAAAAGTTATAATGAAAAACAAATATATACCTGGTGTTAAAATACCTTGTATTTTTAATTAATTGTTTTCCTTCACTGTTATCGATGGCATACTTCATTTGCTTAAATACCTTTAAGTAGTAACGTTACTTTTCTGATTATAAGTAATTTCAATTAATCTACACGATCTGAGCAGAACAGATATTTCTCTTATGTAAAATCCAATCGCTGTAGCCAATGGTTCACAGCAATCTCGACAAGAGGTGGCCACGTTATAAAGTAAAATAAAAATAGGTTGTATGATACCGTTAAAAGTTATCGAAAGTAAAGGCTTTATAAAATAATCCGCTAATAGCTGGATTACACCAACGATTAGTGGCCTAATAAAACTAAAAAGTATACATCGAAATAATTGCAATAAAAAACTTGTTAAAAGTGACGTTGCTACATGTACTAAACCAAATATTTCAGCCCAAAATTTAGTTGCATTGGAGTTTGTTCTTTCAGCACATTTTTCTGATGTTAATATTGGCGGAATGTCAGTTGTGTGATAATACCTGCAAAACGTAAAAAATATTTTCGTTTTTAATAATTTTGTACGTTTAATTTACCGTAGTAATATAGATATTAGTTTGCAGATATTTACGCAGAATTGCCATGATCAAAATAATAAATTTCAATTTTTTCTGTCATTTCATTATTTTTTGGGTCAAATTCGTGCTTCAGAGGATTTGTATTTATTTTTGGAAATTCTAAATTTGAATTTTTTGGTATACCTTCTACAAAGTCACAGCAAACAAAAGGCTATTGATAAAAAGAAATGTTATTGAATATTCCTTTTTAATATTTTACGATTTCTAGTGAAAGTTTTGTAATCCACAAACCTTTTCCTTATATAAATTTTTTTTATTTTTAGTTATTTCATAAGACTTATCTTTTTTATTTGAAAAACTTTGTTTTGGCCACTTCCAATTAATCTGACACCATTTATTCTTTATATCATCTAAAATTACGAAACTATTTATTTGAACTAGAATTCGTCCAAAAAGTATCATTTAAATATTACCTTCTTCTTTATTATTTCGAAATTCACATTCCTTTCTATATAGAATAATAGATAAGAGAGAATCTGTATCGTGTTTAAATTTCAAATACTTTCATGTTAAAATATCTTTATTGATCAACTTACAGAAATTGTTGACAGGGACAGGGATGAGTGAATACAGCTTGTTCAAAATTAGAGTTCAGTAGAGGGCATGGATAAAATTTAATTTTATTAAACGAGTGCTGCGGACAAAAGCAACCTTTAAAAGACAGAAGAGCAAATGTTTAACAATAAAAACAGTACATACATCGTTGCGTTATAATTTTGTATGTTTTTTTTTGTTTACTTTGAAGATTTTTTAAAGAGTCATCATCGTTCTTCATTTCTAGAGGATGTTTAACTGAACTTACGTCCGTTTGTAAGGAAGACACATTTGATCTTTCCAAAGTATCTGATGAATATTCTTCTTTACCATTGTATTTAGACATTATTTAACTTTACTCTACGATATTAATCTACTAAATATTAATCTTCCAACATCAGATGAAAATTAAAGTATAATCCCAACTTGAATTAAAAAAATTCTAAACGTATCAAAATAATGTGAATTTGTTTACTAACAGAAAAATGGCAGTAGACGGTTAAATTTAACTAAAAAATTATAACAATTGACATTCATAAAAAATAATACTTGTATGTTTCTCCTACTTCGCAAGTATGTACTGATATTTATTTAATACACTTTTTTATGCATTCATTATTTCATTCACAAAAAGGAATGACAAATATTTAAATGACTGCCAAGTATCGTTTTTTTAAACAGTCTTTATTTCTACTTTCGCAAATCTTTGAACTTTTACACGATCTTCGAAATGAAGACATTCAATAAAAATACAAAAGCAGATGATTTAATACACATACATTTTTTTGTAAGCTCAACTTAATTTTATTTTAAATATGAATGCAATATTTTTTTTCATTTTTGATTAAAATTACTTTTCTAAACTATATTACACTGAGTTTTATACAATAATTATAGTAAATCAATACTTTTTGTGCAGTCGCGCAAGCTTTTAATTCTTACATCTTTGAAGAATCACAGTTTAACACCAAACTTGATCATTCGAGTTGGTATGTTATTTTAATTAATGTATGTAAAAAAAAAAGTATTCAAAGGTAATCCATTTATTTTTAAGTTATTAATTATTATAGTGTTAAAACTTTGTTCTAACACGAATAATCATTTGATAAATATAACACTTAAGCTGTTACATTGACTGAGAGAAAAAATTTACTTTTTTGTGTAATTATTTTATTCATTCACAAAAAATATTTAATTAATGATATTGCTAAAGGAGTGTTAAATATTTTAAATTTACGATTACTATATGTATATGATACGGAATAAGTACAAAAAATTGTATAATTTAAATTGCTAGTATGTGAACATAATAGTAGCTTATTTTTGCGCTAGTGCAAAGTTCCTGATCATCCATCTGGAATGTTATATTTCTCAATTTTTTCTTTTATTTTCTAAAAAAAAGAAATAATCACTAAAATTTTCTTTCTTATGTAGTATTTGTACAAATATTCAATATATTACATAAATTACTAAAATCTTTCTTTATGATCTAATTAAAAATTCATGTTTGACACATACAAAAGGTGCGTGTACCAACAATGCAATTACTCAATTTAAAATATACAAAATTAAAAAAGCTGAATTTTTTTATAATACAGGCTTAAATGGATTATTATATTGTTCATTATTCATTGAACGTACCTAAAATCACCAATAGATGACCAATTACGTTTAATATAATTTCTGTAAATAAAGATAATATTTAACTTTACTACATGTCCATTGATGCTATTATTCTGTCTTATTAAAGTCATGTATTGGTGTTAAAGCAATGGCAATAAATGTTTTTTGTTTAATTTTGTTGTATGACTTGAATGAAATTGTGAGAAATGCAAACAAAAAAGACTCATTCAGAATAACAGTTACCACGTGAAAATTTAAAATTGCTTAATATTTGTAACAGCTTATATATTTACAAAGTGAATAAGATATTACAAAAAAATGACTTTAAGCATATAATATGTTGCAAAATCTTGTGATGGCACAATACGTTAATGTGTTCTTGTAGCGAATTTTGATTCGCTTGATATGATGACTTTATTTTTTATGTTCTGTAAACTGCGTTTGCATGTCAGAGTTAGATGACTAGATTGGTGAGACTGCTGTTCATGTCACTCTCATTGTCCAAGATGCCCAGGCATTCCGCAATATTTTGGTTTCGAGCTTTTCATATTTCACGTGAACTGAATTAATCACTAGTAACTCGCAACTTTGGCGCTATTGAATTAAAAATTAGACATACTGATAATTGTCTTTTTGCAAAAGTAAAGGCAATTTTTCAACACTTTGTTTCAAATCGTAGCTATGTAACCAGTCGGTACTAGGTTTAGCTTTTAAGCCGCACAAGCTACAATCACAGAAGTCGGCTGCATTTTGTAAGGCGCCTCTGTGAAATGGATTTCCTTTACTAAAATGCTTATAACGACCAGCGTTTATTCGTTCGTTTGTTGTCATTCCCAAAACCATAATCTGAAATAGGTATAAATTATATAATTATATAATTAATATTGTTATATCTTACAGAATATCAAATTAATATTAATTACTAACCTGATAGCATTGACAAGTAAGGAGAGTTGCAACCCAAAATGAATGAAGAACAGTATTGACTGTTACCCACATTATCCATGCATCACAAGTTGCTGATGCGACTAAATAATTATCAGCAGTGTGACCATCAGTAAGATTTGTCCAGCATTCAAACTGCCAATACTGGATAGTAGCAGCCAAAATTACAATGCAAAGACCCAATAGAGACATTAAGAATCCAAGAAAGTATTTATGATTACGTGCACCTTATCAAAGTTAAATTTTTATTATTAAATATAAGTTAGTAAATTTATAAGTTAGTTTAAATCGGTATTGTAAAATTTACCAATGCAATTGTTTACCCAAGGACAGTGGTGATCATATCGCGCAACGCAGACGTCACAAACTGAACAGTGCTTTGATCTTATTGGTTTGCGTACTAAACATGTATGGCAAAATAATTGAGGCTCAAAGCCGCCATTTTCTGCTAATTCTACTATACACTATAAAAAGTTAAAAAACATTTGTATTAATAGATACATTAGTTACTTTTCTTTTAGTATTGATATTATGAGATCTTACATTAAGTTTATCCTCATGAGAGGCTTTAATTATGCCTGGATCACCACGCCAAGATTGTAAAAAACAGATCCATAGAGGAACTGATCCACCAACTAATAAAAGCCAAAGATACCATGCTGCATGTATCCCAAGCCAAAAAATCCACGTTACATATATCCACATCTAATGAAAAAAGTCGTTTTTTAATTTTTTATTAATTTTAAAATATTAAAGTACAGGTTTATTTGATTTGGTGAAAAATCAGAAAAAATTAAAAGTGACCTTGTGTATTATCTAATATCTAATCTGATTTTTTAATTAAAGTATTTGATAACATACCTTAGTTGCTAAGTAAACGGACATTGGCAGAACATAATAAAGTCTTTCATCATAAATGTAGTTACTTGCAGTATGTATTATTGTGTAGAGAGCAACAAAAGCAATGAATTTTATCAAGTAATCTAGGCCACTTTGAAATATCATTCCAACTATATAAAATATTATAAAAGGAGTGCTTATCATGCAATACCATCTTATTCTCTAAAAAGTTAAATAGTTTTTATTAATCATTCCGTAATCAATATTGAAAAAATTGAAAAACATAGAATGCTTTTCTAATCTAATCATATTAAATTTGAAATATAATGTTTTATTTACCTTATCTCGACACCAAACTCTTGTTCGTCCTTGTTTTTGTCTTAATTCATGGCTGAATTTATGCCCTAACCAAGCTGCACCAATATGCGGGCCTAATAGCATCATAGGTGTTTCATTTTTGAAGTTTGGAACATCTAAAGAAGCTCCGAAATGAACTAAGGTTCTAATTGCTGTATTATTTTTAGCTATTATTGCCCAATGTAGCGCTGTATTTCCATGCAGGTTATCCGTGAGACTGTGTGAGGCTCCCAGTGTGAGGAGCAATCTGGTTGGATCTAGACTGTGAAAATATGCGAAACTTAAAAGAAAAATTATTACTCTTACTTTTAAAATTCAATTTTAAATCTTCAAATTAATGACTCAGTTAAAACGATGATCGTTGCTTGAGAAAACTAAATAAATTGAAAGAAAATAAAAAAGGATAGATTATATGTTGATTAAAAAATTATGAGATACATGTAAATTTGTATAATATATGAGCGAGTGATATTGTAAATGATTATCTTAATTTACCTGTTAATTTTGTATGAGCTCCACATTAGTGGTGTCATGGCACTTCTATCAGGCATATTTGGATTGACACCCTTTGCAACTAGATAAGCTACAATAGCTGTGTGTCCAAATTGAGCTGCTAAATGAATACATGAAGAGCCCTCACAATCTCGCAGTGTGGGATCAGCACCAGCTCTCAATAAAATTACTACAGTTGCTAAGTGTCCTTGTCTGCAAGAAAATAATCAGTAAAATATTAAGTTTTAGAAATACTAATATTTAGAGAAAATAGTTACCTTGTAGCCCAATGTAAGGGAGTTGATTGTAATTCTCCTCCGATTGCATCAACTATTGCTTCTTTTGCAATTAAATATTTAACAATTTCTTTGCGATTATTTATTGCTGCCCAATGTAATAATGTGACTGTTTCTGCATCAGGTTGATTAACATCTGTACCTGCTTCTATAAGTTCTGTTACTCTGTCAAGTGCTCCATACTATAAAAATAAAAATTTTATTTCTATATTTTCCTCGATATGCATTGTTAAACTATACTTAGTTATTGTAAAACATTACCTGTGTAGCTCTAACAATATCAAAAGAGCTACAATCTTGTGTTACGGTAGTGTGAGTAGGTTCCTGATTTTGAAGACATGGATCTGGTTGTGGTTCTCCATCTCCCTCCCCCTGACAAGCACTTTGCATTTGTAGAGCGTACATTCTAATTTGAAATAAAAAAGTTTTAAATAAAGTGAAAAGTAAAGCTTAACGTAGTTGTAAAATATAATTTTATTTACTTAATTGGTCACCAGGTCACCACGCTCGAGATGCTCTTATCAATGTTAAATAGCTTTGTACACCAACATGTCAACTAGTCTTTCTGCTGTCCTCTCCTCTTTTATTACTGCCTTTTCTTTAGTAAACTGTTTGATAATTTTTGAAAAATAGAAAAGTAATTATCATTCAATAACAATATCAGTTAAAGAAAATTGAACGACGCTAAAGTAACTGCATACATGGAAATTAAACAAATAGGCATGCAACTAACCTCACTTAATATGTAGTTCAGATTCGACTTTAGTATCACACGATGTGTAGAAAATAATCGGGAACTAAAATTAAGTACGGCTTCATTGTTTCCTAGAGTTGGTCCTGCGACGTCCTGTGACTATTGATGAATCGAATCACACGGGTTAGTGACTCTGATAAATTTTCTACACTACAGACGAGCACAAAAATATAATAAGGGACGTACAGGCTCACCAGCACAGGTCGGACAGGAGGCGGCAAAAGCTCCCGCAGACGAGTTCAACGGCGGCGGCGGCGGCGTCGTCTGTACTTTATGGTGGCACTGTGGCACCAGCAAAATATGATCAATGCGTGCTACATGGTCCGCGATCGGGACTACCTTGTCCTTATTTGTCCGTGCGCTATCAATGGCGCGTAAGTATTTACGCGGAGCGGATTAATTAGAAGAGGCTACTTGAGCGAGGCAGCACTTAAAAATATATCTAAACTGATTTAAACTGATTAAACGAATGCACACGGTAGCGTAACTGAAACCCCAACTGACTCCGCAGTCCGCACGGCGTATAATCTCGGAGCAGCTTTACGGGACGTCTTCTGCTAGGTACTGCTTGCACCCCGTCCACGACCCCCCGTGGACCACCACCGCGAGTCCGCGTCTCACTACAGTCGAGACTTGCACTGTGTGATTGCTGATTGCATGCGTGCGCACGGCACACTTAGGTATAAATAAGTGTAAACGGTATTTCTCGAAAGAGTCCAGTCATCGGTACTTTTTTCTACTTGTTTTTTTTATCAGATATCAACGCTGTCGCAGTTATTTTCCGATAAACTAACTAACTGTGAGTACGTTTTATTATAACCCGTTTTATTATTATTTTAACTGCGGTTTTATTATCAATTATCATGCGGTGCTATTGTAATTGGCCGTCCGCTGTTGGTATTTTAGATTTCTTCTCTTTGCAGCATATTACCAGCAGCAGATTTATCCAGTGCAGTGTAATTTCAATAATAGCAATTGTTAATAATTAAGCAGGCACTACGTATTCGTTTGATTCAATTTTAAGAGGATTCAATTAAATAACGAAGTGCAATGGAGCGCAGCTCACTTAACGCTGAGTAATGACCGGCATTAAATTAGCTAAAAGGCATAATAAATACTTTTTAAGGCGATCAAGGAAAAGGAAGTAAGGTGACATTCAATGAACTGTGAACATTAAAAAGCAAAAGAAAAGATTTATCAAGTGCATAAATTATAAATTTTAGCTGGACGCTACGGTGTTCGAATGCCGCAGCCCTGCATCTAGAAAGTCATGTACACAGGCTCGCTCGTACACGGATAGTTGAGCAGCGCAGCTTTTAACACACTAGTGGGAGCCGTCGCGCCCGGACGCGCCCGCAGCTCGCTAATGGATCCGAGCAAGAACGACAATGAGATTTACCGAATCATCGAGAAGCGGAACTCGTTTTTCCCCGCGCTCGGTTGCGAAAGATTTTTTTATCGGCCGCGCGGAGAAAAGGATACCGGGAATCGGCCGTCGCGGGGTCTCGGCTCTCGGGCCGCCTCCGGAGGCTGCTGTAGGCTCTGGCAAGTTCGATCGAGCCCGAGCCGCGCGGGGCCCGCGCCGCCGGGAGCTTCTGGTGCTTTACTATATCCGCCGGCGCGAGCCAATACCTATTGGGACACACGCGTCGTTCCAATGTGTCACGTTAGCCGGAGACGCAATTTTCCCGGCCCGAGTTTGCCATAACGAATCCGATATCCTTGGCTCGCGGTTCTTGCCGCGGCGTTGCCCGACCAGCAGTGTGCAGCAGCTTGCCTTTGAAAAATGTTTACGCTCAATTTCGGCATTTCAAAACGGTTTTCGTATCCACCTCATTTTTAATGAGATTGGTAATGAATAAGTTGCGACAGATTTCGGCAGAAAGTTGCGTGGCCGTAGGCAGCTGCAGCAACCCGTGTCGCCTGGTGGGACGGCGAGCACTGCTGAAAGTATAAAAGCCCCCGGCGTGGATTTTGCTCTCGTTACGGCTTACACCCGCAAGTCGGTTTGTATAGCGCGAACTGATCGGTACACACATCGACGGCGTCGGTAACATCGGTAGGGACGAGATGGCGAGGGCACTTATGAGGGTAACACTGCTGCTGCTGGCTTCGGTCATGCTGGCGGAGGCGCGTCCGGCCGAGTACGCCAAGTACCTGGACGTGGACACGGACATGGCGACGGTGGGTTCGCTGCGCCGGGAGGTGAGGCAGCCCGCCCCCGTCGCCGAGTTTCATCAGGAATCGCAGGCCACCGAAGTTGCCGATCTCCTGTCGTCGAGCAACGCACCCAAGAAGAACATGAAGAACGCCTCGGGTAAGCTGCTCAGTCACTTTACTTCTTAGCTACTTTAGCTACCAAGTACTTATGTAGAAGAGCACCACAAGTCTGGCATGGTGTAGGATGTGATTTTCTTACAGATAGAAACGAAATAAGCCAAAATTTTAGATTTTATTGCTTATTAGTTTTTGAGCTAGAAAGTAGAATGTTGATTTCAAAGATCTATTATTTACCTACAAATCTATAATTAAGTCTAGTTACGCAAAAAAAGG
>JAXIUT010000001.1:7694318-7707640 GCA_035586675.1 Eurytoma californica
TGTAGTGGCATTTTTAGCGTACAAAGCCTTGAATTATAGATGATCTTATGAATTTTTTATAACGTTTGATCGAGTCATGTAAAAGGCAGGTACGCGATTAATGAAATAACATTATTTTTAATCCTGTCGAGCCAAAATTAACGCTGTGACACACGCTAGCTCAAAAACCAATCATCAATATGTAGTCTAAAACTTTGTTACTTATAATTTTTATGTATAAGAAGAAAATACTTCCTCCTATTTCTCCAAAATTATAAATCCGGAGCTCTGGTGTTTTTCCAATTTCCGCCGCTCGATTATATCTCTAACTAAAAATCGCAAAAACGACTACTCGGCACAGGCAAGACCAACGAGGGCGGCCTCTTCAAGACTTTCGGTAGCGACGCGGAGGGCGAGAAGGGCTACTTGAAAAAGAGCTTCAGCAAGGGCGACCACGGCTACAAGACCCTCGACACCTTCCACAAGAAGCTCGGCGACAGGTACGGCTTCGAGGAACACGAAGCCTTCGGCAAGGCTTCCGGCGACGACGAGGAGCATCATCAGGGACACGCCAAGTCCGCCAAGTCCTCGCGCAAGCAGAAGAAGAACGCCGACCACGAGGGTGCCGGTACTGTGTCCAAGCCCCGGCCTACTCTCCCCTCTAAATCTGCATCAGTGAAATTCGATGTTTAGTGACAAATTACCAAAAGTTACATTTCGCTTAGAATATTATGTGATTGATCGTGTTAAATTAGCGAAGCGACAGAGATTTCACTAATTCAGATTTTGAGAGATACATTCCGGGTGATTCGACGACGACTAAAGTGGTGCCTTGTTTACAGGTACCGACGTCGAGAGCCACTACGCCTCCGGCGACGGCGGCGAGTACGGGGGCGGCGAGAACTACGGCGACGGCGAGTCCTCGAGCTACGACAACGGCGGCAACGAGGGCTACAGCGAGTCCTACTCGTCGGACGGCGACGGTGACGGCGCCTACTCCTCCGGCGAGACGTACTCCTCGGACGGCGAGTCGTCCGCCGAGGACGACGGCGGCTCGTACTACTGAGCGCCTGACCCACCTGTACCTAACACTTGTTGATTATTATTAGTTTTAATACCTTTAATAAAGCGTTACTTTTACTTTTTTTCTACAAAACAATGCGTCTACGTTCATTTGACATTCTCGAGGGGAGGGGGGGGAGGGTGGATCGATGTCGATCGCTGCGGCACGCGACAGCCGTCGCTACAGCACGCATGAGCACGGCCATTACGGGGCACGCGATTGAGCGCCGGCTAAATTTGTTGGGGCACCGTTGTCCTAGGCAGCGGCCACCTTGACTCCTCCTGCCCGCGGGACTAAGTGCATTTTAGTCACGCGAGTCGCGACTTGGAAACGTTAATCCTACAAGCATTTAATCCACTCCTCATATTTGTTTTATTATTTACCTCGTGTCCGCCCGACGGCCGTGTGTCTACGACTTATTTATAAGGCGTAAGCTCTTTATCGCCTCGTCACCGGGACATTTACAGCGCCCTTTAAGCGTTTTCGTATAGCGGAGCGTACAGCGCGGTGCTTTCCTCTGCGAATCTCGACGAAACATTTTATTAATACCCGCCAGTGTATAAGGGGCATGCTAAACACAATAAATTTAACTGATATTTCAGGGGATTTCGTCGAAAATCATAAAATCATAAAACGCTCGTTCGAAAAGCCGAATAAATGAATTATAAGCCCCCGCTTAAAACGGAATTTCAATAGCTCGCGCCGGTAAAATGTGCACGCATTTATAGTGCGCGCGCGCGCGATGAGTGCCCGGGTGTGCACTTGAAAAATAGCTTTGTGAAGTTCGCCCGGCGCTTTCCCGTTCGCCGCGGCGCGTCCGCGCGCTGCCGTTTGTTGCAATCATTTATAACGAGTAAAGTTTCACGCGGTCTCCGCCACCCCACCGCACTGCAATAAAATGCCCGTCGGAATTTGCCTCGTTAATTGTGCGTGATAATTACAGTTAATCGTCCACTCTCCAGGCACTCACTCACCTATTTTCCCTCCCCCGTCCCTTCCGAACCTTTATTAATTGTGTTCATTCTACGACAATTATTTATTTTCACGTATTTTTATTTTAATTTATTTTTGGAAAATGAAACGGGATTGCACTCCATTTTACGAACAATTTCAAATATATTTCATACAGTGCGTATTGCAGTAATATTACAGTAACAACGGAATACAATTTTAGTCATTTTTCGTGTACCTATAAAGCTTCGTATTATTGTACCTTTTAATTACTCTTACTTTTGTAAAATAACGATCTATAAAAAAATAAAAAAAAGTAAAAATTAAAGTGCGTTCTTCTTAATTAATTTTTACCGTTGGAGTTTCAATTAGCGTATATCAGAATCGAGATTATTGAAATAACACTAAAAAGTCTGGCTGTCTCTAAAATTTAATTAGTGAAATACCACTAAAAGTTACTAGGATCTTCTCTTTTAATCATCATTTCTCTAAATTTTAGTGCATTGTATTAATTTTTAGTAGTTTTTTACTAATTCAACTTTAAAGGGTGCGAAAATTCTGCTCAAAGTGTTGCGCGAAATACACGTAAATAAGGCGGAGAGCGTCAAATCCGTGTTTTCTTCATCGATGACGGAGTTTACATTTCACCGAGATGCGAGCAAATGAGATTGAGGATCGTAGGGTGGAAAGCAGAGAGGTCTGGGGCCGATCGCGGAAAGCTTCCGAGTCTGATTAGAGGGAAGACAAAGGCACACCGGCCGGATGCTCTTTTCTCGAGTCGAAGCAAAGTGTATAACGTCATTATGTGCGTTATAGACGGGTATACGGTGGCACGCGCGCGCGCGCGCCACCCCCGTATAACGAAGCTACGTGAGTTGCATGCCGAGACGCCGCGCGCGACGCCCTCGACGTGTTGTTTCGAAATTCTCTTATAAAAGTCCCGCGAAAAATCTATCACCGCGCGGCCTACGATTGCGACGGCGCACCCGGCAAAAAATCGAACTCGGTCTTTCGGCTGCCGAAGCGAAACACTGCATGCGCGCGTAAATTCGTGCCTCTCACAACTGTTATACGAGTTTTACGTTGCAGTGAATTCCTCGCCGGGGGGGCCAATGTTACCGGAGCCGCTGCGTCAGCGTCTAAAACAGAAGTTACAGTGGGAATCGTTGTAAGCGATGCCCGGGCAGCCGAGGTAAACAAGCGGCGTCGATTTTTTTCCGCGCGGCGAAAGAAGCGCGTCCAAAGAGCCGCGCTCGGTCGGTTATCTAATCAGCCGGTTACGTGCGCGCGATGCGAGAGATTCGGTGCCCGGGTCACGCTTCGGCTGCGCGGGGCTTTCTCCGGGCGATAGGCAAAAAGATGGAAACCGAGTGCGGTCTCCGCGAGCGTTGCTCTCCCTGGCCGGGGAAGCGAGCCTGTCCGCATGAATGGCCATATCGTGGCGACGATCGGCGGCGCTCTTCCGACTGCCGAGAAAAAGATCGACTATAAATAGTCAGGAGCCGGCAAGCGCGGACGAGTCGTTCCGCGTCGAAGCGAGCCCCGAGGATCGGCGTCTTCATCCGTCCGCGTTCGAATATAGTCCGAGAGAGGATGGCCACCGCCCGAGGAGCACCGCGGCTGGCCCTGCTGGTGCTTCTGCTGCTCTGCCTGGCGGGCGCCAGTCTGGCCCGGCGGCCCGGCCGCTCCGCGGAGGACCTGCTGCCCGCGGCGTCGCACCACAAGGGGCACAAGGACCACCACTCCGAGGAGCACGGCGGCAAGGAGCACCACCATCACCATCACGAGGAGCACGGCGAGAAGGGCGAGAAGGGACACCACAAGCACCACCACCACGACCACGGGGACCACGGGGAGCACGACAAGGAGCACCACGAGGGCCACCACGAGGAGCACAAGGGCCACCACAAGCACCATCACGACGAGGAGGGGGACCACGGCGAGCACCACGAGGAGGAGAAGGGCCACAAGGGCGGCAAGTTCGGCGAGAAGAAGGGCCACAAGAAGGGCCACAAGACCAGCGGCTACCACCACAAGGTGCACAAGGACGAGTACCACAAGGAGCACAAGTTCTACGACGACTACCACAAGGGTGGCCACCACGAGAAACACGGCCACCACCATGGACATCACGGCAGCAAGGAGGGCCACCACAAGAAGGGCGGACACCACCACAAGGGCCACCACGAGGACCACAAGGGCAAGAAGGGACACTCGTCCAAGGGCCATCACGACGAGGACCACAAGGGCCACCACGGCAAGCATGGGCACGAGGAACACCACGACCATCACGAGAAACACGAGAAGAAGGGCGGCCACCACCACGGCAAAAAGCACCATTACAAAAAGGGCTAGATCCCGAAAACCTCCTTTTTATTTTTACTTTTACATTTACATTTATTTAATCTTAATTACGTGCCTTAATAAAAGCGAATTCTATTTTACAAAATATTGACTGCCATTCTCATCTTTTAGCCCTACGACACCACCCGCTCCCTTTCCTTCTTTTCCTCATTTTTATTCTAAGTTGCACAGAATTACTTTTCATTATAATTATATTAATTACGTTTTATTGCACATTTACTATAAGATAGATTCGATGAATTATAATATTGCGCTTAACGTACTTTCTGATTGCATTCACCACTTTTTTCAAGTCTCAACATCAACTATTGAAAGTAGCGAATATCCTTGAGATCAAGCAAGTGCGAAATTAAATTGAAAAAAAAGAGAAAGCGTTTAATTAAAAAAAAGAGATAATTAACAAAAGGAAGAGTAGTTACAGTAGTCGATCAGCTAAAGAGCGAGTCCTAAGATACAGCAAGGAGTCGTACGTATATCTCGCCAGGCGAGCGAAATGATACGCCGGAGAGGAGGAAAAGGAGGCGCAACCTATGTAAAATTGACAAAATTCACGATCACACGATTAACGATAGATTACGTAGATCGGGTCTAGGTGTAAAAAAAGGGAGAAATCGTGAGAAAAGCAAGGAGAGGTGCGAGGCGGGGGCGTTTGGGCAAGATCAGCGATTTCAAGCGGCGGCGTTGCATAAGCGCCGGCGGCAGGCACCTTCGGAGGCGTGCTAACTCGGCGTGGCGGCTGCGGCCGCGCTGCGGCTGCCGCTGCGGCCGATTTTAAGCAGGTTAAGGAGACGGCGACGGCTTTCGTAACGGGCGCGCGATGCCGGGCAGGATCGGCTGCGCTCGGCGGTATCACGACGGAATTGCCCGCTGCCTGATAGTGATGTGTATAAAATCGGCCGGACTACCGATCCGGTCAGTCAGTCGTGAGAGCGAGAGCGGAGCGAGCGAAACAAAATGAGGCTCGGGACGATGTTGTGCATGCTGCTGGCCGCGCTGGCCGTCCTCGTGAGGGAGGGCGCCTCGCGGGGCCTGGGCGCGGCCCACCTGGACCTGGTGCCCGCGGCCTCGCACCACAAGGGCCACCACCACGAGGAGGGCCACAGCGGCGAGTCCCACGAGGACCACCACTCGGACCACGGCGACAAGGGCCACAAGGGCTACAAGCACCACCACGAGCACCACAAGGGCGAGAAGGGCCACCACGACAAGGAGGGCCACCACCACCACTACGACGAGGACGGCGGGCACAAGAAGCACCACCACCACGACGACGGCTACCACCACGAGCACCACAAGGGCGAGAAGGGCGAGAAGGGCCACAAGTTCCACGAGAAGGGCCACTTCGGCAAGGGCCACAGCACCAAGGGCCACCACGAGGTGCACAAGCTGGACGAGTTCAAGAAGGACAAGGAGTTCTTCGACGAGCACCACGACCACGGCCACCACGAGGACCACGGCGGCCACCACCACGAGCACCACCACAAGAAGGGCGGCCACCACAAGAAGGGCCACCACCACAAGGGCCACCACGAGGGCCACCACGGCAAGAAGGGCCACCACGAGAAGGGCCACCACCACCACGACCACAAGGGCCACAAGAAGGAGGGCGGCCACCACGACCACCACCACCACCACCACGGCTACGGCAAGAAGGGCGGCCACGAGGACCACAAACACTGGCACCACAAGAAGGGCCACTAAGCGGCGGCTCCGGGGCCACCAGCTATTCTTTGTTGACTATTGTGTTACTGCATTATTCATTTTTCACTATTTTTTTAATTCTCCTAGTACTGTTTGTGTCGTTATTTAATTTAAGGACTCGATCGCACTCGATCTCGCCGCTCGCTGTTCTCCAGTGCGACAATTGTCAATTTTCTAACGCTATTGCCTATATTAAACTTTTTATTAACCAACTAAAGGAAAACTTTCTCGTCTTCTCATTTATTCTCACCGTTACCCTCGTCCTCCCTCCCATTCCCGTCTGCGGGCGCTTTATTTACCAGCACCTCGAAGCTTGCGGATTGCGATTAAAAAAGGGGGACAGATGTATTTTTTATTTAGCAATTTAAGAGAACATTTCAAGTGTATGCGGCGCGGCCGCTGTTTGACGTTATCTCGAGCGTTATCCCATTGTAAGAGGCGCGGGGGAGGCCGCCGTCATTGGCGGGATGGACGGCGAGTTTACAGTGCGTTCCGCAAACATGCCTCGCAATTGCGCCGGCCAGGAGATCCGAGTAAACCGCCGAGAGATGCTCCGAACTTTAATTACTTTGTCCTCGAGGTTCTGCAGCTTAAAGCAAATAGCGGGTCCGAGTCTTGTGACGCGCGGCGCCGGCAAAAGCCTTTTCCTCCAAGCGGCGTCTCCCTCCTCGGCCGAAATGAATCAAACGCAGCGGCCAGCGGGGGTTGCAGTCTGCTTCGCTCGATAATTCCTAGGGCTACTTTTTTAAACGACGCTTTTCCGAGGCGGCATTTATCTTCTGCGACGCTTCTTCGACGGTGGATAATAGCCGCCGTAATAAGTTAACGGATCGACGTAAATTTTCATTTCCGTGTGGGGCTCCTGCACGCACTTGAAGACGAAGTCACCGTTCTCGAAGTAGCGCCGGTACGGGATCGAGTAGACGCACTTCCAGCCGAAGGTTTCGGCGATCTTCGCGGTGTATCTTAAAAAACGATGAGATTTTATTATCTTAAGGAAATTCATGAAGATCATTTATTTTTACGGATTTACCCGGATTTATGATATCATGTGTATTTAGGAAGTGCGCACTTTCTAAAGCAAATCATTTTTTTAAAAGAAAATCATCATTCTTAACGAAAATTATTATTTCTAAAGAAAATCGTTACTTCTAAAGAACATCATCACTCCTAACGGAAATCATTATTTTAAAAAAAAAATCATTCCTATCGGAAATTATTATTTTTAAAGCAAATCCTGACTCCTAAAGAAAATCGTCACTTCTGAAGAACATCATAATTCCTAAAGACATTATCACTCCTGAAGAACATTATCACTCCTAAAGAAAATCATCATTTTTTACGTTTCTACTTAATTAAGAATATCGGAGCTTTTAAACGTGAATCATAAAATTAAAATACACGAGCTTAATTAATACTTGGAATGAAACGACAGAAGATTGTCGTGTTGGAGTTTTCGCGTCTATTACTTGCGCAGCGCACCTGCTACTGCAGTCTATCCTGAAGAGTCGGTACGCCGTGTCCCTGGCGAGTATCCAGCTCTCCTCGACCAGCCGCAGGGCGATGCCCTTGCCCTGGTGCTCCGGGTGCACGGCCACGTGGGCGCACTCCCACACGTTGTCGACGCCGTACACGGACCAGAGGTCGGTCTGCTTCGAGAGGTAAGCGAAGAACTTGACGATCTCGACGGCGGGCCCGCGCTCGCAGGCCTCGGCTATCTTGACCGCCTTGTCGACGGCGTCGCGGCGCAGGTCCGCGTTCACCGCCGCGCCCACCACGCAGCCGTCCAGGTCCTCCGCCAGTACGGTCATGCCCTGGGCGATGCTCGTGTACATCGAGTGCACGAGGAGCGGGCTCCCCGTCTCGGCCAGGCCCTGCCCGATGTTCACTATCGACGGCTCGGTCTTCAGGTACGTCTCCGACATGAAGTCCATCACGCGGTCGTAGTCGAACGGGAAGGCCAGTCGCACCTTGTAACGAGGCTCCTGCATCGAGGGCGCGATTCGCATTTTATCTTAGGAGTGCACTCTTAGTTTTATTTAGAGCTTCTCTGCGAGCAGCCTTACTTACAATTTTTCTACCGCAGAAAAAATGCCGAAAGTCTAAATTCAGGTTAGTTTTTGACAGATTTCTTAAGATTCCTCTTCGCATTATTTTCCCTATATTATTCATAACCAAGATTTTTTTTCCACTCTTCCAACTACTGTACTTTTTTTATTTCGTCTCTTTGAAATCCCAAGTGTACGTTGCTGTTACTTAGTTTATTTCGCTTTTTTAAGATCCACAGTGTTACGCGTTTTTTCATATTACTTATTTTAACTGTGCGAGTATTGTTGAATTATGGCGAAAGAAGGGCAGCGATATTTCAACGGCGAGATTTTTGCCACCGACGGGTAGAACAATGAAAACATTATTAATGTTCATTAATCAAACGCGGCAACGCGAGGGGCGACGCGTGAACGGCGTTGCGCTCGGAAGAAACATCGGAAGTGTCGTTAACGCCTGAAACTAGGTATAGATCGCTATTAAACTCGAATTTCTGCCGATACCTATACATATAATTACCGTAATTTCAATTTCATCACCCACGCATATTTCAATTGCGTACTAATCGCCGCCGAGTTATCATACTGCTATAGTGAATAATTATCGAAGTTTACTTGAGCGCAGAAAATCGCTCGAAACCATTAAAATGATAAATAAGCAAATAAATGGCAGGATTCAATGGTTAGGAGTATATAATTTATTAAAGTGAAAAAATATAAATATAATATTACAAAGGCGAGTATTGTTAAAACATTTTCATTGTCGACAGATCAGTCTTCACGTTGGGAGTAAGCGGAGTGCGCGTGTGGAAACTGCCATTCCGTACGGTTATTAAGATCGATGAAACTCCTGGGCATGCTTTCTTTCCCTCGCCACTTTTTTACCGCTCGCCTGGTACTTATTATTCGGCTGCTGGTTCATTTCCATATGGTCGACGCCGGGCGACTCTATGCCCTCGAAATCGGCGGGCAGCATCTCCGCCTCCGGCTCCAGAGCCCTGGTCGGCGTCGCTCGGAGCGCGTCCTTCTGCTTGGTCGCGGGCACCTCCTCCGTGGCGAGCTCCTCCGCCTCCTCCTCCTCGGAGGCCTCGCCCAGCTGCTCGAACTCGAAGTCGAAGTCGTCCGGCTCCTTCGGCTCCCGAATCGTGTAGGCCCGCAGCGCGATCACGCAGCAGGCGCACAGCAGAAGGTACACCCTGAACATGTCCTTCATCCTGAAGAAACCAATAATGTACTTGTATACGCTTCGTAGATGCGTTATTAATGAAGTTACGATAGGATACGTATAGATACTTTATTAATGCAGTTCCGCTGGAATACGTAGATACGTTATCGATGCAACTACTGTAGGTTATTTTATGAACGCTGTATTTCGCAGTGGCGCCAAATGATAAATCTCGCGAGATGAGCTTTGGAGAATCGCTGCTCGACGACTGAATCGTCGTCGGAGAAATCCCTCGCTTTTATAACGGCCGGGCAGGAGAGGTGAAGAAAGCACGTAAGACCGCGGCCGGCGCTGGTTACTCGAGCGTTTCTTGCGCATTGTTGAAAAAGTCCTTGCCCCGCCGAATTGTTGGAAACGCCCCACGAGCCTTAGGATCCCTTCATGAATGAAAAATGAAAAGGAAGAAATTCGTCTGACGCTGCGCAGACCGTAAGCGAGAAAAAAAGTATACAAAAGCGCGCGGGAGTTGCGCAACTTCGCGAGCGATGCCTCTGTGTACGGGAATTCGCGCGCGCGCGGGGGCAGTGTCAATGACGGCGAGTTTGTTCTTGAATTATTCATGTCGACCGTGAAGTATGTTCGACATTCCCTATGATAGCCAGTCCTTGGGAGGCTCGTATAAAGCGGCGGTACTGACCGGCTTCGTCAATCAGTATCCATCCGTGCGACGGCGGCCGTTCCGCTCCCGATGAGCATCGTCGCCAGGATGAGCAACAGGCAGCTCCTCGTGGCCGCCGCGGGCCTCCTGCTCGGCGTCGGCGGCCTGCAGGCCAAGCCGCCCAGCGGCACGATGGAGCGCATGGTCGTCTCGAAGATGCGCATCTCGGACCTGGAGGGCTCGGAGACGGGGTACGCGTACGAGCAGCGGCCCGGCGCGCCCGTCTCCTTCGTGCAGTACACGAGTCACACCGGCGGCGGTCTGCCCTACGACGCGAGCCCCGAGGCCGAGCAGCTGCCCTACTACACGAGCTACAGCAGCTACCCGGTGTACACCTACGGGGACTACGGCCCCGCCGAGCAGTACGCCGGGCCCTACGCCGAGCAGTACGACGGGCCCTACGCCGAGCAGTACAGGGCGCAGTACAACGCGCCCCTGGCTCCTTACTACCCTCCCGTGGAGCAGGCCGCGCCCCTCGTCGCCCCGCCGTACTACCCGCTGGCGGAGCCGGCCCCGCCGAGGCATTACGCGCCCGAGCACGGGCCGCATCAGCCCCGCGGCGAGGAGGAGGCCTACGAGCAGGCGGGCGGGGCCGAGCACCACGCGGAGGACAGCTCGGCGCACGGCGAGCACGGCCACAAGGGCTACGGAGCGCAGAGCGAGTTCGAGCAGGCGGACAAGGGCCGCAGAGAGGCCGACCACCGCGAGGGTGAGTTTCGCTAACTAGCGGTTAGAGCGGCCTGCGAAGGGGCACGCATTCAAACGTTAAGGATGATTATCTTGGATGGGATGTTAAATTTTCCTTAGATGCATTAGTTCTGAGCACCTTGTATGTGGTTACCGGATTTTATCGATTTTTCGGTTTTTTTTTTTTAATTTATTTTTATTTTAGTTTTATAAATTTACGGGATTTTGAGCATCGATAAAATTATTACTAAAGTGTAATACGAGGGTAAATCGGTAGCTGAAGCAGACATCAAATATCATCACAATTTAAATTCTTTTACACGCTTTTTAAAAGTTTAACCATATTGTCATTATTCAATGTAATATTTAAACCATTTCAGTACCTTCAGCAATATATACACCGAAATGTGTGTAATTATAATGGGAATTTAGTTTAATTTAATGTTAATATTATTTCACTTTTTTAATTAAATTACATAATTATTGATGCAGGGACACATTAAATGCTCCATATTTCTTGATAATCTCAAAATTTATTGAATGAAATGAAAAACTAATGAAATTCTCCTTTTTTTTATAAAAGTTGACACTTATAACAAATCAAAAATAGAGAAGGTGTAAACATCGTAATCATTTTTTGAGATTACTATAACTTGAATTATTGACTATTACATATGTGATACATATTTATTTCTTTATTCTAATTATTTTAGTAAATTAATAAATTATTACTATAATAAAGAATCCACACGTAACAAAAACTTAATTTGTATTCGAGATGGTCAATATGGTTTTGAAAATGGAGAAACGTCTGAACAAAAGGAAGAAATTCCAATAAAAAGAAAAAGGAAAAATTCTTGACAATAGAGGAGGAACTTATAAGTAGATTTAAGAAAATACTCCTTTTTAAATTTATATAAATTCCTATTTAAAGAAATAACTAAATCTCTTGAATAAAGACAAAACTCCTTAAAAAAATTAAATCATCCTTAAGAATTCCGTCCCCAAAGAAGAAAATATAAAAAAAAATCTAAATCATTTCGCATCCTACGATTGCAGCGGAGTATAAGGACGAAGCTGGCCATAAAACCGGCCACGAGGAGGCAGGCTCTCACTACGACGAACACGACGAGAGCGAATCCGGTCAGGAAGGCGCGAGCTACGGCAAGGGCTCGTACCAGAAGAAGGGCCACAAAACCAGCGGGTACCACAACGTGTACCACAAGGACGAGTACAAGAAGGACACGGAGTTCTACGACGAGGACCACGACGGCGGCCACTACGAGAAGTACGGCGCATTCGACGCCCACCACAAAGACGAGGAGTCCGGCTACCAGAAGGCCGGCAAGCACGACGCCGGCTACGAGGAGGCCCACCAGGGCAAGGAGGGCCACTACGACCGGGGCCACGAGCAGAGCGAGCACAAGGGCCACAAGCTCGCCGAGGGCGAGGAGAGCTTCAAGGACGAGCACTCGGACTACGCGAAGAAGGGCGGCGGTCACGGCGGCAGCGAGCACGGCTACAAGCAGTCCCACGGCTACCGATGATAAGGACCCACCCGCCGGCTACTGTACATATCGCACACGCTATTGTTTCCCTCACCTTTTTTTATTGTTTGTCGCTTAATAAATCATGTTTCTTCTCCGACTTGCCCGATTTTTCTCGCACCTTCGTCCTAGCGCCTAACGACTCGACGCAAGAAGTGCAGGCTCCTTTCGCCCGTTGCGCCAGTAGTCGTCCTTCTGCGTGCCGTTCCTCGCGGCGGTGACTTTGGCAACTGACTCGAAAAAAATTGGAATCGCTCCGTACGAGAAACCTCGTTGCTTACTGATCGGTGGAAAGGTGTCGGATGTCGACAGCGCGGCTGCTTAGGGGGAGCGAGAAAAAATCCGAGTTAATCGCTCGGCGTGAGATAAGGTGTGCCGAACTAGGCAGATCGTACCGGCGGATGCCGGCGATTTATGCATTTCGGGGCCAACGGGGCACCCCCGGCGAAAAGCTCCTTCATATATAAACCCGCCGCCTGCGTTTCTCCTGGCTCTTGAGGAAAAAAATTCCCCGCGAACGCATGCTCGTTTGACTACCTCGACCCGCGCCTGTCCTACGCGTTGGCTAAGGGTCCTCCAGAATGCGGCTTGCAGCGGCGCGGGTAGCGTTTCTGGCGCTCTTCTTGCGGGACGCGGCGCTGGCGATACAAGTGCCGAAGACCGAGGAGAAGAAGGAGGAGAGCACGAGGAAAGACCTGAAGGTAGCCTCGACCAGCTACGCGTACAGTAAGACCGGCGACGCCGTCAGTCCGTACGAATACTTAGACTCGTCGCGATACCGAAGCGTCCACGGAGTACACTCAGGTCTAAACTATCCATTCTTCTATAGATTTGGCAGCTTGTACGGAGGTGCGGTGCTAAACAGTTGATTAATTTTTTATGCCTATCAGCGGCTTCAATGCTTCTCTCGCTTATTTAAGGCTTCAGCTTATCCAATTTAATAGTACTCTCTAAAATCCAATCAGTGAAAATCCACTGAAAATTAGTGCATATGCATTATTTCGAGTAGTTCAGATCAGGTCACTAAAATAGTGAATATTCATTGAATGAATTAGTGAAATTACTAATCACTGAACGAATTAGTGAATATTCACTGGAATAA
>JAXIUT010000001.1:7711754-7744131 GCA_035586675.1 Eurytoma californica
AAATTTTAAATCAAATCGCCTATACTAGCGTATTTAATCAAAATCTTTAATGTGCCAGTCATTCTTTAAATCAAAGTGCGCGCTTTTTATGATTTTGGTAACATTTTTTGCAAACTTGACTGATACTTGAGAAAGTGCACAAAGATACGTCAGCTATTTAAAACAACGAAAATGTTATTTTCTGAAGATTGGACGCTATCTGTCTATTAGGTACAATGACTATCTGATAGATCTACGAGTATTGACAAAGACAAAGTTTTATCGTTAGATTCTATGGTTTTGACTTTATTTTTATATTTTGACATAAAAAACCGATGACCCAGACACGTTTCGTGAGGCTCGCCTGATAAGATAATCTTTCACTTGATTCACTCTATTAATAATCTTGTCACTTAAATAATAGCCACAAAGTAATGACTTTTTTATTTGAAAATGAGGTCGATGAGCATTTAATGATTTTTAAATGCAGTTCATTCTGATTACTGATTACTATTATTAACCTTCTTACGTCAACCCGTCATACTTTTCTGGATCCATCAATCAATACAAAAAACTTTGACAAAATGTTGACACTTCTTAGAAGCGCAAATGTTTCAAATGAGCACCTACTTATTACTTCTTTATTCCATTACATCCGCTGACTAATCTTATCCGGCAGGTGAAGGAAAAGTTCGACAAGGGCGAGAAGAAGAAAAAAGAGAAGAGCAAAGAATCGGGCCACAAGGAGGAGGAAGCGGGTCACAAGGTGGCCCACGAGGACGCGGAGAAGCACTACAAGGAGCGCGAAGAAGCGGCCCACGCGGAGAAGGGCGAGCACGCGAGCCACAGCGAGGGCCACAAGAAGGGCCACAAGACGACGGGCTACCACAACGTCTACCACAAGGACGAGTACAAGAAGGACACGGAGTTCTACGACGACGAGCACGTGGACTCGCAGCAGGAGCACTACCACAAGGAGGACGAGAAGCGCGCCAAGGCCGAGGGCGAGCACAAGAAGAAGGAGAGCGTGGACGCGGCCTACGACCAGGCGGAGAAGAGCAAGAAGGGATTCTTCACGAACGCACATCAGTACGGCGTGGCGCAGGGGCACGAGAGGGAGGAGGCACTCAAGGAGCACCACAAGAAGGAGCACGAGGCGCACAAGCAGAAATCCGGCAGCGAGCACGCCGCCTCGGAGTCTGAATCTTCCCATTCGCACCGTTAAATCTTAAACCATGGTCCTTCCCTTTTTTATACTTGTGTTTTTTGTACTTTTATACCTTTTGCCTATACTCGAATAAAATGCCTTATTTCTCACATTTCACAGCGGCTCTTTAATAAATCTCGCTCTACTAGTCAGCATTATTTTTCATTTTCTTAATCCAACACGCGCGGTGTAGTACTATTGTTTATTTCGTTTATTTACAGCGAACAAGTTTGATCAGTTATTTCTCCGCTGCGATTGACGTCGACTGTTTTCATTGGTTTCACTTATCAGGCGCAAACTCGGGGCTGTCCCTTGTTTCGCGATAAAACTCTCGGAGCGGCGTTCACATGGATTCTCGCGCGTTCTTTTCATTCTTTCATTTTCACGTGCAGCCGTCAGCCGGGTGGTTATATAGAGCGCGGGAGTATGAGTCGCGCGGTAACACGCTAAGGGAGTCTCGAGAAGAATTCTCGCGTCGGTTGAATTGCACTTGAGGTTCGAGGTGAAACAGTGAAAGGGCGGAAAAGCGAGGAAAAGGAGAGAGAAGAGGGAAAAAAGGAGCGAAACTGGCGCGCAAACTCGAGCGTCCGATGGAGAAAGATAAAATAATGCCGCGCGGTTTCGAGCGGGACACGGTGGAAGATGAGGGAAAAAAGTTTTCCACTCGCGGAGCACTCCGGCGCGGAGCAAACAAATCCGACGTGCGACGTGTGTATACCAGCGCGCCCTCCTCGATATCTTTTCGCTCTTTGTTCATTATTAAATGCCTCGTGCGGCTGAGCGTGGCAGCCGCACTTTCACGAGTTGCGCACGCGGCTTTTCCCGTTTTCGCGGCGACGATGAGCGGCCGAGGCGCATCGAAAGTGCCGCCCGGGACATCGGCCGAGAGTGGGAGATCCGTACGATTCACGTATTCAGGTTATCGCGCTACTTTGCCTAGTCCTCTCTCCGCGTCCGGCACATCGGCCGCCGCGCCTCGCACCTTATAATATTTCGATAAAACTTCAAGCGCGCATTGAACGGCGAGCTTATCTGCTGTTTACTTCGTAGATGCGCCGTGAGTCTAGTGTGTTAAATTTGAAGATTTTTATGATATTCGGGATTTAAAGTGTTTAAGATCGATAAAAGTGCGGGTCAAGTGGAGCCCATTGATAAGTAGCCAGCTCGAGTACAGTAAGTCTTCGACATTTTCTTCCTGCTTTCTTTTCTTGATTGTATACAATTCATGCGCAAAATAATGATTTCTTTTTTATAGCTCCCACCGTACACATAGAATTATTAATAAAACTTGAAATTTTAATTGATAAATGTTTTATTAAGTATTATTTACAGCTAACATATGGATTGATTGAGTACAGTATTCACATAACTGCTTAAAATAATTATATAACTTTTGTAAATTATGGAATCCGAAGAAAATTGTACGTATGAGCAGTTAAAATTTGACGAAGCTTGTATTGTCATCAACAATCAAGCAGAAGATAAATCAAATCTGTGGTTTTATACATTATCTTCTGATTGTGCATCGGTAAAATAATAAATACTTGTGAATTATTTGTGAATATTAAATTAAAATTCCTTACTGAAATGATTTATTTTGTTATCAACTCAAGTGCCCCTATACAAAAACTGCTAGACTGATAAAGTCTAAGACGATAAGTGTGAGCGTTAATACGGCTTCTTCCCAAATTTGGAGAGTTATCGATAGTGTTGCCGCCGACGACTACCTTTCTCTTTCTGACAGAGAGTACGATTTTTATTTATTTACTTTTTTGTTCTATTTTATACATGCTTTATTTTAAAATGTTTAAAATAAATTTTAGTGGACTCTACTGTGAAGTGAAACCTGATATAGGTCAATTTGGGGAATATGAATTGCGCATCGAAAAGAATAACAGCTGTTATTTATATACAAATAGAAATGCTGAAAGTTTATATAACCGTAAGTACGGATACTGGAGTTGCGCGCAGCTCAAACATTTCATGCGAGTTTTTGTTTATTCTTTTAGCACTTGTCGTTAGCTTAGGATCTATTGTCTTACTGCTCCTTACTTTATCGGTACTGAAGTTAATAAAAGGATTTGTGCAAACGAAGTGGAAAAAAAGAGAAACACAGGAAGTGGAGCAGGAGCAGGGACAGCAACCAGAACCGAACGAAGATGACGACAAGAAAAGCAAACCCGTTAAGCGGCGAATTCGTTCTTTGGACACTGTGCGGGGGTAATTGTGAGCAGAAAATCAGGGGGATGCGAAAAAGGCGAATTTTATTGAAAAATAGGACTATTAATTTTCAGGATAAGCATATTATTGATGATTTTCGTGAACGGCGGTGCCGGGGGCTACAAGTTTCTTGAGCACGCGACTTGGGACGGTCTCTTAGTCGGCGATTTGGTCTTTCCATGCTTCATGTGGATTATGGGGGTGTGCATTCCCTTATCGATCTCGTCGCAACTCTTGCGCGGCTCATCTAAGTTGTCGCTTTGCATGTCGATTCTGAAGGTAATTGTCAGCTCCGCTGTTCGAATTAACTACATAAGCTACTTAGATAACTATTTCAATTATATTATTCATTTGTTTGTTTATTTCTTTTATAGAGAAGCTTTTATTTATTTGTCATTGGGCTTTGTTTGAATACACTTGGAGGACAGTATCAACTAGAGAAAATTAGACTTTTTGGAGTTTTGCAGAGATTTGGAATTTGTTATTTCGTCACTGGAGTTACTTATACATTATGCTTCAGTATGAAGAAACCCGTATTTAAGGTACCGATATCAATATCAACCTGCATTACACATTTATTTTATCATTTCTGCACTTTAGCTGCTGAACTACAGTCGGAGAAAAATTCTGCTAAAAATTGCAGTAGTCACATAGTAGATATACATCATGACGTTATAGGAAAAATTAATCAGTTTCTTGTAAAATTCATTACAGTTTTTTATAAAATTTACTGAAAATCTAACGAATTTTATTACAGTAAAATTCTAGTAAATTATACAAAAATCTATTTCAATATTTCCAATAATGTCAGTTTGCGATAACATTAAAATTAACTAAATGAATGACATGTCGGTTTCGCGATAGAATCAATACCCGTTACAATTAAAATTAACTACTTCAATTTTGTAGCAGAGCTTTTTTCCCCGTGTAATGACACGATTGCTTTTCGGTAGGGCACGCTACTTACTCGCACGCGAGATCTGTGGATATTGTTACCTCAATGGATCGTTGCTTTGTCCATTCTGGTGTGCCACTCTCTTATCGTCTTTCTGCTTCCTATACCCGGTTGCCCCAGGTACTTATTACTTACTTCACTTGTATTTTACTTACTTTCGCCGCTTGAACTTCGGCCGTCCAAAAGTCCGAATTGATATTCTCCGGATGTCCCCCTCAGCGGATACCTAGGGCCCGGCGGGCGCCACGAGGAAGGTCAATACTACAACTGCTCCGGCGGTGCCACGGGTTACGTCGATAAACTTTTGCTGGGAGTCGAGCATCTTTATCAGAGACCTACGGCGAACGAGGTGTACGGATCTGGAGCGTTCGATCCCGAAGGTGTCTTGGGTAAGTTCGGACGGGTTTACTATAGAAAACGAGTAGTGGCTATAAACGAATTTTTAAATTTCAGGTTGTTTACCGTCGATGTTTCAAGTATTCTTAGGTATTCAAGCCGGTCAAATACTCCGTGAATATAAAGAATGGCAAAGTCGTGTGCTGCGATGGATGCTCTGGGCTTTAATTCTTGGTGCTCTCGGCGCTGCTCTTCATTATTCTAATCTCGTCCCTTTAAACAAAAACCTATGGTAAGCTTACAGAAGAAACATCTCTAGATGTGCGATGAATGAGAAGATAAAAGAAGAGTGTATATTAAGTACAAGGAGTAAAAGGATTTACAGGCGCTTTACGTTTTAGGTCGATTTCCTTCGTCACGCTGACGACGTCTTTTAATCTCGTGCTTCTCTCCGCTTGTTACCTCCTCATCGACGTGGCGGCCATTTGGCACGGTGGTCCCTTTCGCATTCCAGGTAAACTGAAGCTTGCACTACGCCTAGAGCTTAATAATTCCAAAGAGACTTCGCTTCAGACTTTGCTTGCTTTTGCCTTTTCACAGGAATGAATGCCCTGGCCATGTACGCGGGTCACCAAGTTTTTTACGACGTCTTCCCCTTTCACTGGAAAATCGGGCCGATGAATAGGCACGATTGGCTCCTGGCCGAGAACCTCTGGTGCGTCGCGCTCTGGACCTGCATAGCTTACGTGCTGCACCGAAAAAAGCTGTACTTTACCCTCTGATGCTGCGAACAATAAAAAACAATTGCTGGCGAGAAGAATGGAGTGGTCCGATTGGCGAGGTCGTTGTAATTTTAAAATTGGGGAAAAAAAGCGACGGGGCGGTACCCCCCGGGAGGGGGTTATATTGGGCGGCTCGAGTCGCCGTCTCGGGCGAGCACTTTCGTTAATTAAATGCCGTTGTTCGCTGTTGGTCCTCGCTCGTTCGCCCGCTTTTTAATCGAGTTATCGTTTAAGCCGCGAGTCGGTGCGCTGCGCTCGACAAAAGGGGGCGGCCCTCGCCCCCTCCGGCCCGAGTTCCTCTCTCTCGGAAAAAGGGCCAAGAGAGCCGAGAGCCGCGAGAGCTGCGCCTGAGTGACTAACGTCTCGGGGCTTAAAGAGCCGTTGCGTAAACATATCAAGCCTCGGGGCTGCCTCGGGCCGCCTCGCTAATTAGGGCCAATTATTCGCTCTCGCGACGAGAGAGCTTCTAAAAGTTTTGAATTCGAGACTGCACGAAAATTACTCTTGTTTTGCCCAGAGCAGCCGGCACTCGGGCATTCGGGGCCAAGGCACTTAAATGCTTTTCAAACGACATTACCCAATTGGCTTTTCCCGCCTACTCCCCGAGCCTTTTTTCCTTCCTGTCCAACTATTCAGTTTGCCGCCCTCGTAACGGGCTTTCGCCTAGTATGCTGTGCAGATAATTAAACATTATGTCGGCGGGAACGCACTGTTAATTTTTCTTATGTGCGCGGCGTTCAGCAAAATCAAGTCGGAATTTTTCCTTCTTATATACGAAATCTAGCTTCTTTAAGTTCCCCTTTTAGCTCTTTTTCTTAGCCCGGCCGAGAAAATCCGGTAATCCTGTCCTGCGGCGCAGGATGAATCTCCGAGTACACCGGCAAAGGTCTTTTTATGTGCCAGGCTCCCCGCGGAAAGATGACATACTAAATCAGAAGAATAAAGTAGCTGGGAAACTTAGCAACTACCGGATCCTAAAGGCCAGACTATTATAATAACTGATTTCACGGCGGCGGAGCTTTTGTGACTTAAAATTCCGAAATTTCGTAAACAACTTTCCGAGATTAGCAAATTACATTTTAATAAGGCGCGGCTCTTTGGATAATCAGAAACGCTTGCTCGACTTTCCGAAGACTGCGCGGAGTTTAAACTTTTGACAATTATTAATGGAGCGTCCCCGAGCGCTTTCAATCCGCCTCGCGAGTGCACTGCCAATGTCTTTTCATTAATCCACTTCTTTTTTCACTTTCGATCTCTTCTCGGGATTATTATTTCCCATTAGGCCGCCGTCGGGCGGACATTCTTCAATGAAATAATCGAACTAATAAGTCTCGCTACGTGAGTCGGAAAAACTAGCGCCAAATGAGATTCGTGCGTGGCTTACGGCAGCTGCGAGCAAATCCGCATCCCGGCGTACTGATGAGGCAGATTTCTCATTCGGCGCGAGCGCCGAGATTAACTAATGGAAATTTTTCGAAAAATCTCCGCCGTTTCTCTTACTGCCTTTCCGCCGTTCCTCTCGAGTAGAGGATAATAAGCGACTCGCAGCTCCGGCTGATAATCAGAGTTTATGCTTTGGAAATCCAAACTCAATCAGCTCAGTATGATTAATCATGCTGAAATACTTGTAAGGTAGAACGAGATAATTTGAAACGTCTGAGGTGATTATTATTTAAAAATGCAGGTTTTTTTTATTTAAATATTTTCTTTAATAATTTATACAAGCTATATTCTAGAGTCTTAATTTTTTGAAAACTTTTTCTTGTATGTAATACAAGTAAATATGTATGTAATAAGTGCCATTTTTAACTGCAGTTGAAATTTACTTCTTTTTCTAACTACAATAAAATGCAGTTAGCATTAAAAGTGGTTTTAAATCGTACACGTCAAAGAAGCGGAGAGACGTGCCCGACTTTATGAAAGCCGTTATTATTATGACGTTATTTTAAAACCCATCATTCAAATAAGAAATCAAACACAGTTTTTCAATAAAAAATAATTTTAGTTTATTTTAACTGAAAAGTAAATTGATCGATAATTATACTACTACATGTATACGTACGTACAACGCACTCTATTAGGAACATAGTTAAAATAAAGAAGTGGTGGACTGAAAAACTGCAGGCGTCACTAATATGCGTAGATTGTTCGAAAATGGAGAAAAATAAAAAAGGCGTGCCCGCGATAAGATTGGATCGGAAGATGTGTGCGACGCGCGTTTACTTATCAGCGAATTGGAAAAGAAAGCTCCGCCAGGATTTCGAGGGGGTAGGGGGACGAGCCCCGACTGGCAGCGACATTCTCTTGTGGAAAAAGCCAAGGTAATATCTCACAAGGCCTTACTCGCAAGCGTATCCTATGTGTTTTCGCCGGCACCGCTCGCACTCCTTTCCTTTTTTCCTTTCGGTGCGCCTTCTCCTCCACTCAGACTCGCACGGAGGAATTTCATTTCGCGAGCCGTCAATAAGCTCCTTTCCGCCGCTCGCCCCGAACTACGTGCTCGCGCGCGTAAAAGGACTACCCGACGCATGCAAGCTCCGCCCGTTCTTTCTCACCTAGCGGAATTAGCCACTCGAGGTGAAGCAAAAGGATAGCTTTTGTCTTGCCGATTTTGGCGTGTCCATGAGTGGATCTTATCTATGTGGCAAATGGGTGCTGTTGCTCTGATAATTCAGAAGAATGAAAAATTCAAAAAGTGAAAAATCAATCTTTTTTTGAAAAATCTAAACCTGTTCGAGTTTTATTGGCTCAGTTTTTACACGAATCGAGTAGTTTTTCATTCTTTTACATTTTGAGAGTATCTTGTCGATTTTGACGTGACGATGATTAGACGAATAACAAGCTATTTTGGCTTGTCAATCATGAGTGGATCAACGGAGTCAATAGCGAATCAAGCGAGTCGGGCGTGTCAACGAGTGGAGGCGCGCGACGAATCAAGAGTAAGAGATTTCCTCTCGAGAGAAATAACTTTTTATGGATAAACACTGATTCTCCGGGGCATTTTACGATTAATAAAAGTACGAGTCACGTGCAAAGCTGGTCAGCTACGGCCTCCACTTTTACAACTTGAGCGGAGCGCGAGCGCGCGGGATCCTCTTTCTTAATGACGTCCAATAAAAAGTTGGACACATTTCGAATCCCCCATAAAGAGTGCGCGTGCTGCGAAACTCGAATGGGTAGCGCGCGCGAAGCTCCGGTCCGGGCGGAGCGAAGAAAAAACAATAAGAGGAAAGTATTTACAAGATGATTCAAGGCGCAATAAGCGAATTCTCCGGCGGCTTTCAAAGTATCAATCGATCGTCGGACCAGTCGCACGAGCGCCAACACCCCTACCCTCTCTTTCCTGCTTCCTCTACCTCGCCTCTGGCCTCGTCTGCTCGCCCTCTCTCTCTCTCTCCGCCCAATGAATAATTCACAACAGTTCTTCCTTTCGCAGATTTCGCCAACGAGCGACAGACGGGAATCCGGTGGTAACGATGCGAGTTCCACTTTCAACGATATCGCCTGGCTCGGGCCATGAAAATTTACCTGATGCAGCGACACTCCCACCTGTAGTTATTCTAGCAAATTTCTTCTTGCCACACTCTTCAAAGCACCAGCGAAATCGAGCTTTTTTTATTAATATTGCAGATGCTGTTGCTGCTGTGGCTTTTGTTGTTGTTCTTACCCGGCAAAAATACTAAACATTGCATTGATAAATTTTAGTGCTCTCAGATTGATATTATTGGAAAAATTGTTCTAGCTTCTTTTAAAAATAACTGATTGTTTCAAAACAAATTTGAAGAATGTGATTTTATTTCAAGCGCTGTATTTGTTAGGATAAACGGAATGGTCTTCACGTATGTCAACTCTTTGACTATTTATTTTGTGTTAAATTAACAAACAGTTTGTGTTTTATTGTGTTACAAACGAAATTAGTTAATTTATTGAACCACCTACAGTAAATTTTAAAAGAAACTATGTTTTTTACTTTTTTCAATAATGTCTGTCTGAACATTAAAAATAACTATTGTGCGTTATTTTTCTCCATGTGTTGATGTTAGTGTTAATTTTATTGGCGCAGTAAACGAGCGAGAATAGCGGATTTATAGATTAAAACTAAAATAAAAAGAATTTTCACAAACTTTTTCTTTTCTGCAATGAAATTGCTTCATCGCTTTGCAACGAGCGGCAGCAGCAGTAGCCAAACAAGTATTTCCGAAAGTTGTCACTATAAAGAGAACTAGTGGAGCGAAGTAATGAAGTAACAATAGAGCTCCGGTATCGCCCGTGTGTTTTTTTAGTATCCTCCTGACGCAATAGGTTTTCCTTCGCAGCCGCGCGCACTCGATTTTACTCGATTTTGCAAGTAATTTATTTACGCGTCGAAAAAAGTAGTTAGCGCGCGGCAAAGGTTCCCGGGTCATTGCCAATCGGGCGCGAGGCGCCGTCCGTCTCGATACGGGGAGCAAACGGGCGCGCGGCAGAGATGAGGAATGCCGGGCTCGATTGCTCATCCGCGAGAGGTGAATTTGCACAATCGCCCGAGTGGAAAAATCCTTTTACACATTCTTTCGGCAATAATAGTCTTTTGCTCCTCCGCGCGCCGCTCTGCACGGATGCACAAAGTACAAGTCACTGTGGATCGCGCGCCGCCGCCGCCGCTGCCTGGCGGGTTGCCAAGGCGACACCGATCTCCCTCATTTCGCCGGGGCGCTGAATAAATTTTCCAGGATACACACGGGCGCCCGGGTATGAGGTTGTCGTCGAAAGAAGGAGAAGAAGCCACTGCGTTTCTGCACGCATCCGCCGTTTCGGCGGCGATCGCGACGATATAAGAGGATTCCTGATGGGAGAAAGAAAAGGGCCGACGGGAGAAAAGTTGCTCCAAAGTCCCCGGCAGTTTATCTCGACCTGCATGTAATATAAATCGAATAGATATTCGAGGCTCGCGCAGGCAGTCCACGAATTGCGACTTCGAACGGCGTTTCGCACGCCGAATTCTGATGACCCGAGGCACCCTTTTTCGAACTGTATTTTTTTCAATTTTTCATATTTATATTTTCCTCGTTTCTCATGCGCTCCGCGCTTCAGGCATCTCTTAGCGACTCTGTCCTTGAATGAATTAGTTAACTTTTTATTTTTGTTTAAAGTTACTGCGATAGCTCGAGGCGCGCCTTTTTCGAAGGGTATATTTTTTCAATTTTTTATATGTATATTTTTCTCATTTCCCTTGCACTCCGTGCCTCGGAGCGTCTACTTAGCGACTCTGTCCTTGAATGAATTAGTTAACTTTTTATTCTTGTTTAAAAATCCAGTATTTCACGATTGCAGCCCGCGCCGTGGATCTTTCTCCCGCAGCGCTGGGAAAACTTTGTTTTATGAAGCTTAAGGAGGGGGCTGCTCTCGAGATAAAGGAGCTTTGCCATTTTATATCCAAGAGTTGCTTTCAAATAAATTCTTTCGATCGGCTAGAAGGTTATCGGGCTTATCAGTTGTGAGTACGCGGCGCACTATTCCCCGCTAAACTTTATGAGCCAAAGTGAAATCTTAGGAAATCCGCGGAAAAGCGAGTAGCGCGATCAAGGGCTTTTTTTCTCCGCGTTATTGCTCCAGCGATTTATTACGATGCTTCTTCGATTCTGTATTTAGTTTACTTGGCTTTTGATCTACTTTATTTAAATTAAAGTAAAGCAAAAGAGTAAAAATAGTTAATTAGAAATTGCAAATATAGAGGAAGAAAGGGTGGACGCGTTTTTGCTATTCCCAGGTCAAAGTATATTTCCCGAGAGCAATCAGAAGGCCCCCCGCCTCTCGCTACTCCTGAGATGGACGGATCAATTTTGAACGCGACTATTTTCAACAAGTCGAGCAACGACCTCCTGATCATATTAAAAGACGATCCCCCCCACCGCTAATTCTCCTCTCGTTCTCTCCCACCCCTTCTCGCGAGGCGTTACACAGTGCTTTGCCGGAAAATACATAAAAATTCTCGGATCACCGAGATTTTGGCGGGGCTCCATAAAACTTTAGCCCTTCGTCCGCGCGCATACCTCAAAGTTAACTGCCTGTCATCGCGGGCACGGCCGCGGCATTTAAAGCGCGCGGCGAGAAAAAAAAAAATCGGGCGAGTTATCGTACGGATCGCCCGGAGAGAGAGAATAGCCTCGGGTTCTTCGTCCGCCCCCTCTATATCTTTGTCGCGTTTCCAGGAGCCGCCGACACGCGCCGCGCTAATACAGGAGCGGAGCCGAGCGGGGCTTTGTCTTGCGCGAGGAAATTTGTAGAAAGCGAAGCATTTAAATGAGTAGAAAGCCGGCCGGTCGGTTGCACAGCCACTGGCTACGGAGCCAAGTTAACACGCCCGATTAACTTCTATTCCCCCCCTCCTACGACCCGCTATCGTTCTCTTTGTTGGCCAAAGTCCGCGAAGCGCATTTCGGATGATAAATTCCGCTCGCTGAATTTCCGGCTGGCTCCGGAATTTATCTAGTCCGCTGTAGCGCGAGCCCTGCGCGCGACGAGCGTAGACACGCCGAAATTGACGCAAACTGCGGAGAAATATCCACGGCGCGAGCTTTGATGGATCGCAATCGGAAGTCGGTGCATGCTTCTTTCGGTGGGTCGAGAATTGAATTTTATTGTTGGCCGCCTTCGAGCGGAGCTTGCGACTATACGTCGGCTCGACGTTCGACCGCACACGGGCTTTGAAGCTCTGACAAGTCGTTTCCCCTCGAGCTTAGCGGATCGGGATTAATGAGAGTGAGCTTGTATACAGAGGGGCTATTCAAGTAAGCATTCATTATACACGCGTACACTTGAGAAATCAATCCAATTGGTTGTTGAGTGTACAACATCAGTCTGATTAGATCTTCATAGGTAGTATCACTATAGGTGTGTATCATCGTAGGTACGCATCACTTGTCAAATAGCTCAACAAGAAATCGACTCGAGTGAGAAGTAAGAGACAGAAGACGAGGATTTTTGCCGGTAGGTAGTACAGACGTGCGGGTTGCCGAGGTGAAGGCGCCTGCTTGCGATCGTTATTCTCATTAGAGTGCCTATCGCGTATGTTCGGCAAAGATCGCGAATGTCCAAAGTGTCCCATCGATCAGTGTCAAGCGTCGAACTCTCTGGGCTCTGCGGGCTCTGAGGCTCTGCGGTTTAGCGAGGCGCGGCCGGTGGAGCGAGTAAGCGCACGTAAGCGGCCGTAAGCGGCCGTAAGTGCAGCTAAAACGGGCGGCATGAACGACGCTCGATTTATTGACACGACAGCCCGCCGACGGCTTGTTTATTCGGATTTTACAATTCATCGAGGACAACAATCCTGCGTGTCAATGGACTTTCAATCTTGCCATCGGGAAAATATAGGGGAGCGATTTTAACGTTCGCTGGGGGAGTGCAAGAAGTCTGGAGATGAGACCGCGAAAATGAGAGGAGCTCACGCGAGCCCAGAGCCATTATCGATACTATAAGTAACGACAAGTGAATCGAAATATTGAGCAATTTATTTGTGTTCAGTGAATCCAGCTGCTGGATTCTCCTAATATAATCTCTTCTATTCATACGAGTTTCTCGATTCCACTTTTTAATTATTATGTTTATTTCACGATTTTAGTGAAAAAAATCTGTACAATCATGTAAAACAAATTTATGGATTCTACAACTGTAATTATTAGCTTTCATTAATTTGCAGTAATTTTGAATAGTACAATATTTAAGATAATGAAGAAAATCGCAAAATAACTGTTGCAAAAATTACTAAGTTTTTATTTGATCAAAATTTGAAGACTCTGCGATTGACGGTATCTTAATGCCGGGATTAAAGGATTAATCCATCCGACCGAAATTTCAAGTTCAAACTGTTTAATAATAAGCAAACTCCCGCTAATACAATAATTGTGCCTTTAATTAATCGAAAGCAGCTCTGGTCGTTCAATTAATCAAAAGGGTTTATAAGAGCCTCTGTAATGGATGAGCCGCGGCAGATAATTAACAACTCGATAATAGGCTCGACTCCGCGGTTTTTTCTTCGAGCACCAACGAGTCGTTGATTCAACAGCAGGCCGCAGCGCGACCACCGGGGGGGCCCCGCCTCGCTCAAAAGCCAAACAGCTTTTCGCTTTTCCGCGCGTTTCCCGGGGCTCGCGCCGCGCCGGTTTCCCGGCTCTTCTATTTGGCGAGAGCCAAGGCGACAAAGGGGAAAAGAGAAAACGAGCCGCGCCGGGCTGAATCCGGGGAGAGGGAGGCGGGACTGATAGTTTGAGCCGGGTACACACAGCCACGCGGGCGCGCGCACGCAGCTACGCGCGTAAACAGGCCGCTGCGAATGGGGCCGCATCCAGCGTAGTTGAAAGATTAAACACCGAGTAGGCTGCATTATTCAACGGCTAATTAATCGATTGGCTGACTCGGCGGCGGCTAAGAACGAAAAGCGGACCGGCGCATATTTTTGTTTGCTCATTCGGGTTTTGGGCCGGCGCGCCGTGCGCCAGACAGGCGCTAAATCATTTATCGGACTACCGGTCGATTATCGCGAGCCACTTCCTCCCGTGCACACACCGCAAGAAGAGCCGGCGCGATCCGCAGAATAGGTGCTGCTGGCGGTGTAGTATGCTAATGTCTAAGGAGCCGTACGTCTGCACAGCCGCGGCTGCAAGAAAGGAGACGTCGACCGCGCGGGACACGTCGCCCCGCCGTAAGAACGCACAGTTGGCTCGAGCGCGGAGACACGCTCCGTTAAATAATATTACATTTAATAACATTGAATTCGCGGGCGGCGACGACGTTATTTGTCCTCCCGCGGCGCGCGGCGTTTTATATATACAACGGCGGGCGAGGAGCGGATAGCGTATCTTGTCGAAATAATCTGGCTGCCGCACTGCTCTCCCTGAGAAGCGAGGGTGGAGGAGCCGACGGGGCGCTGCTTACTCGGCCAGGGGAGCACTCGGGGCACTTGCCGCTCGTAGTAAATATTCGGTTCATGCATTATTTAAGCGGCGAGTCTCTTGTTTCCTACGTTACGGCACGCGCCGCCGGCGCGCAGTCCCGCCAATTCTTTATGAGCGCACTTTCTTTTTCTTTATGGATCGCTAAGCCAAAGCGCCCGCTAAACAGGCCCTCTCGGAGCGCGCGGGAAAATACGAGGGGCGCCGCGGTAGCGGCAGCACCTGTGGAGCCGCGCGCCGGCTCTAATTTCCCCCAGCCTCCGGACACACTCAATAGCTCAATAGCGTTACATCCCCTCCGGCTCTCTCTGTTTCAACCCTTCTCCGCGCGGAATCGTGCCTCTTTTGTCCCTTTAGTCTCCTGACTTTCATTCTTTTTAAATTATCGTCATAATGCGCGCTGCAATTGAGATTAATTTTATCGTTTTATTCTCTTTACGTTTGATTACGCTCTAGTTTATTTTGACAAATATCGCCGCTGAAACGACTGCGCTGCGAGGGGCTTTCTCTGCGAGCATGACGTAGCCGCAGGAACCGCAAGCCGGACGGTTCATATAGCCGAAATCGATTGGTGCCTCGGAGGGAAATCGTCCTCGGATACGAGGCGTTAAATTTTAGGGCTTTTGGATTGGTGTCAAGTGCGCGCTTCACCTGCGCTCGCCCCGCCATACATAAGCCAAAACTGGAAAATGGAAGCCGGACTGGATATAAACCGAAAGCGGAGGCTCGGTTCCTCGTAAAGGGAAATCGAAATTGACCGCGCAAGCGGCTAGTGCGGAAAAGAGGCTTTAATTGAGTCCCCCGAATGGAACGCCGAACTTTATCTCAGAATCGCGTCGCGACTTGGCCTTTCTTTCTCCGTGTCGGCGGCGTCGTAAATACGGAGGGTGTAGTAGCGCGTTGTCGGGGCTTCCGCACAACTGCGGGTTAATAAGCAATAGCAGCCGAGATTGCTGCTTCATTATGCGCACCGATGTGGCACGCTGCCAGAGCCTTTGATAGCCCCCCGCCTAAGCCGGGTTGCGCATAATCGCAATAAATTCAGGGGCTGCTCGCGCGGGGTAAAAAGATTGCGTTTACACGCGGGGAGTCCCCGCGAGCAGCGCCGGTAAATAACTTAAGGCGCGGCACTGGCTGCGGCGGCCGCTGCGGATCGGGCGCGCCTCGATTCCTCGCGCTCTCTCACCTCCGGGAGAAGTTGGCCGGTAGTCCTCCCCTCGGCCCGCGAAAGCAACTCGAGGCCCATGAAAAATTCATATTCATTAAAGCAAGACTCACTTTTCCCTCAAACTTGCCGGTGGATTCCGGGCGCATCTTAGGCAACGCGTTGCCGGCTACCCGCGCTAATTACCCGACCCTCGGCCCTTTCGGCATTATCGGCAGCCGCAGTGGATTCATCGATTTTACTAATTTATGCAAGTTGCACTTGAGATTCTGGCGGGGCGGTCGGTGCACACCGCTAGATTCTATGTATACGCTACCGATGGGTGGAGATGGGCCTCATTTGATGATTCTAGTAGCTGGAAGGAGATTGCGCGATGTATATACCCGTTCGTGTTGGGGCAACTGCCCGCAAGTGCATGCAATATTTCGCTTCTGCGGCTATTTTCTCTTACTTCTCGAACTTGATTTCATTCCCTTCTCTGACTTCTCGTAACATCTTTATTTAGTCAGAGCTTCACTTTGAGGGTAGGTAAAATAGACTATAAACTCTCTTAATATAGCAGAACACTGGTTTTGTTGAAAATTCAGATGTTTTCATTTTAGGAAAATCACCGAAGCTACCATTTTAGATTATTAATTTTAGATTAGTTTTGGAAATAGAAGGCATATAAGATTTAATTTCGTTAAATTTAATTCGTTAAAATCCAATTCGCATACTCAATCTAAGTTAGTGCTCACTGACATTTCGATCAAACTGATTGAAATGGACAGTTTCACGGTATTGACAGTTTAAAAAAATCTTCGATCCCGAGTTCTGTTACTCTCCCAGTAAGTAGAGACACTTTCGCCAAAGTAGGCAAGTAGCCGTTCTCCCCTTTCCTCGTCAGTCTCTTTTTACCCGTGTTTTAGTGGGCCGACAGTGCGAGCGCTGTCTGAGGAAGATTACAACTCTCTGCGCAAGTTGCGCACATCTTCGGCTTCTTCGACTCGCCCAACTTCATGCCGAGTCCCCTCGCAGCCAATTATTCACAATTATTCATTATCGCACTTCCTCGCGGAAATTCCTCCAGTCTGTTTACTTTAATGCTATATTCTCATTTTCCCTCTCGGGGCAGCCCTGCGAACGCTAAAATCCTGCCGTCGCTCGAGAAGCAGCGGGGGGGCAAAAGAGACTGCTATGATGAATGAATGAAAAGTGCATTAACTGTTACGGTGCATGAAACTCTTCCTTCCTTCCTTCCTTCCTTCCTTCCCCTCCTTACTTCAAGCAGAGACAAAGGATTCGCAAGTTCTGATTTAGGGAGAATCATAAATTTCAAAGGATTATAGCGTACGGAATTTTGTCCGATGTTCCGCGCGCACCCGGGCGCCGACAAAGCCCGAGCGGGCAACTTTTAAGCCGCTACAAATCGTTAATTAAATTTTCCCTATCGAGCTCTCTCTCGCTGGAAAAAAAGGCCAGGGAGTCGCGCGCGACAAAAAGCGCGGAGGCGCGGGATCCGTGTACCGACAACACGTTGCCAGTATTTTGATCAAACTTTGTACCGAGGCCGCTTTTTTTTAACTATTTCCCCCTTTTCCCGGGAACGCATGAATTATTTATGCAGCTAAATCACGGCCTGCCTCTCAAAGGCCCGCATTTGATCTCAGCTTCGCTTGAAACTTGTAATTAGCCTCCTATCAACTTCACAACCGATTCACCATGAATATTTATCTCGTCATTATTAACCAATAGTACACTCTAACTCACCCCCCGTCCCTTTTTTCGAAACGAGTGGAAAGTACACTGAGTAATATTAATAGGTGGCTTTTAAAGTGCATTTCGAGCACGACGAGTGCTATCAATAATAAAATGGAAATGCTTTCCCCGCTCGCTCGTCATTTTATTTCACGGGGTACAAAGAAGCTCGCCGGCGTGTCTCCGAGTCTTTATTCGACGGGTCGCGACTGCACCGGCGTAAAATCGATTGCTCGTATCAAGCGGCGTAGAACGGCCGGCGTTAATGAGATTGCACGCCGGCTAATAAGTATACTCCCTCTCTCTCTCTGTGTTGTTTCGCGAGCCGCCGGCGGCGGCGGATCAGTAGTCTCGGTCCGGCTGTAGTCGGACGGGCCGCTGAAGCTTGACGGAGCTCGGCCGCTAATGAGCCGTTAATGGTGAATAAATGGAGCGGCGGGCTATATAGGATCGGCGACGAGACGCAACCCCCGGCTGGCGCTGGCCCCTGCGTACGCGACGTCAGGCCTACGTCACCGCTGATTAATGAGCGAGCTTTGTCCTCGAGCGCGGCCGCCCGTACCGCCGGCGCGAAGCAATTACATCGAGAACCGGCCCCTCCTCCCCCGCGTGATTTAACTTGAGTTACAAAAAAAAAAAAAAAAAAAAACAGCAGCTGCTTGGTGTAGAAGGGAAAAAAGGCTTTTCCATAAAGTGATTTAACTCGAGGCGCGCAAAAAAAGTCTATAGTGTATAGAGCGGGTGTCTGAAGTGTCGCTCCGGAGCTTTTTCAAAATCCATAATGAAAATTTATATAACACGCTAATGGAAAATTTTGATTACAATGTTGAGTTATTTGTAAGGTCAAATTACGACACAAAAAAAAAATGAAAATGTACATTGATGCATTCCATTTTTAATTGCAAGCTCTCGGGGAAATAACGGAATTTATCTTCGTTTTTCTGTGAATAATAAGGCAATTAAAAAATATTCAGTTATTCACTGAAACAAAAGCAAGTTACTAATAATTAAAATTATTACGTTAATGTACGTTATATACCGAGTTATATACGATTATTATTTTATTTTTAATGCATTACTCAATTTATCTCAGTTTATAGATATCAATCAATACGGCACTTTATCATAATCTGTTTTATTGAAATTTATCGAGTTGCCGACGTAAGCCACCTAGAATTATGAAAAAAAAGGCTGTTTCAAAAAGTGCAGGTGCATTTTCAGCGCGCGACTGTCGAATTATCCCCGGCGCTCGGCTACAAAGAGCTTGCGGTAAAAAGGAAGAGGAGGCGCTGGATCGGTGTCTTTTATGCGGCACTCTTTTATATCAGGGCGGCAGTAAGGGCCGGCTTCTTAATTACAGCCAACTCGTTATTATTATGGCTGGCATAGCGACCCCCCTGATTTATGGGCGCACCGGAGCGCCTCGTGCGCGCGCGCAAGAACGCGCGCGCGAGCAAGCGCGGCCGGCTCTTTATCATCGGATACATATATATAGTCCATCATATCCCTCTTGCCGGTGCCTCGGCGCCCGGCCATTATATATGAATTCCTCTACATAAACGAGTGAGCACCGAGCAGTAAAGGCAGCTTCCGCGCCGTGCGCCTCGGAATAAATAGGCTCCTCTAGGAAACTAGGTATATCAGGCAGTTAACGCCGTTATGGGCTCATCGTTCAAATTCGATTTCGAGTTACAAACGACGCTTTTTATTATGCAACCGGTGTTTCGAAGCCGAGGAGCGACGGCTGCCGGCGGCTTTCGTGTCTCTCCCGCGCGAAGAATAAAAGTGCCGGGGAGAGCACCCCTAATGGCCGGATTCGTATTCCCAGGGAGTAGGTTAAGGGATCATGCAGATTCGCCCGGCGGACCATTATCGGCGCATAGCCGCGGAGTAGAGCCCCCGGCCTACCGGGCGGATATATATAGCCGGGGCTCGCGGGACGTAAATCAAAGTTGAAACGCGCGAGTGAGCCTACAAGCTGTTTCAACGGTGATACGCTCCTCCGAACTTTTGCGCATCGGAACGAGCAAACTTTTGCGCTCCTTTTTTTTCTTCTTTCCTCCTTATGGGGATAGTACGTCGAGGAGCCTCGCTTAGGCGTCCCGGTATAAGCCTCGTTCTTTTTTTTTTTTATTGAAAATAAAAAGTATCACTGCTCGGGGTCCTCTCTTTAATTTTTCGAGTCGTCCCCAGTTTTCGAGAACAAAGTCCAAAGCCAAAGCCCTCTTTTAACTTTGGCGCCGGGAAAATAAAGCGACAAGTTATTAAAGTGCCGGGCGGATCGTTTAAGAAGCTTGGCGCCGCCGCGGCGAAATTATTCGTCGCGCGAGGGGAAAGAGGGCAAGGAGGTAGGCCGGACGCGCGCAATTGCAGAAGGGCGAAAGAGCGGTTTCAATTGTGTCGTGCAATTACCCCTAAATTACCTAATACTTACCGTTACGCTGGAATTCCGTGTTGCCTAGACAACTCCATTATTTGACCGCCGGTACAATGGGGGGCGCAAAAAAAGAGGGGAAAAAGTACACTTAACGCATGCGAAGAGAAGAAAGAGGGAAAAGAAGCACGAGTGCTCTCCTCTTCTTTCTTCGATAATTCATTGTTTATGCCAGGCTGGTAAAGGAGCGGGGCGTTGGGTCGGGGTTAAATAAAACATTCACAATGTCAACTGCTGAGTGTTACACATTTCTCAAAATATTTATTTAAACTTGTCCTTCGTCGTTCGTGGAACTGCTGAGCCCAGCCGAACTTTGACAAATTACATTCGTCAGAGTACACATTCGCCGCGACTTTTTTCGACTATTTGCTACTTTAATGCGAGATTATCATTTTCAATATTGCCGACCAATCTTATACTTTACGTGTATTATTTTTTATTTCATTTTAACCTTTAGTTTACTTTATCATTATTTAACTTTTGCGATATACAAAGAAGAATAATGGTGTAAGTGTTAAGCACTCGGCCTATTTTCGATGATAATATTTTTTTATTTTTCATACATTTATATACAATCTGTTTCTTTTATTGATTCATTTATTTGGTCTTCCGTGAAATTCCAACGACGCGTTCTGAAATTGGGTAAAAATAACTTCAAAGTTGTTTCCGAACTATTGGGTACTAATTACGTAAAGACGAGGAATAATGGATAATTAGTGTATATCTACACAAGTCGGAGGATATCGGCATTTCGGAGAGAACGCAGGCTTGACTATTGCCAATTTTCGTTCTACAATTGAACAATGTTAATAATACAGCGACGTTGGTTGAAGCTCGTTAGTAAAGTATAACTTTATAGCTGTTTAGGATTTTGACAGCTTATAAACCCACAAATTCTCGAACGTACAAACTCACAAACTCGAACGACAGCTTTTAGCACGACATATAGAAATATTTTAATGTGTTTCAAGCTAATCATCCGTTCGCATTGGCACCGTTACATTCGTCGTCCGCAAAGATCCTGTCCTCTTACCCTCTATAATCTTATATCTTAGCGTTGAGGTTGCGCTCCTTAAGGTCTATTTATTGTAACGATTAGTACTAACTTTTATTAATCTACATGCCTCATGAGAAAAATAAATTGTCGTTTAAATATTCGCTAATATTCTTTTTTTTTTTTCTTTCTTTCATTTCATTTCATTTACTCTTATCTCGTCGCTCGACGCCTCGCTCGCGTCGATTGTACGCGTCTCAGCCTTTCCCATGCTTCTTGAGCAATCGCAGCGGAACAAAGAAAATCGTCCGGAGAAGAGGATAAAGGTGATGGAGTTTTAAGTTTATAAGAAGTATTATACCGATATTGAGATGCCGGCGCGCCGGCCGGGAATTAAAAGGGGACCCCTGGTGCCGTCGGGAGGAGTCGCCATTAGAGGGTCTCGAGGAGGTTCTGAACGAGGAGGGCGGGCGCCGTCACCCGAGCCTTGCCCTTACGCGGCTGCCGGTTGCAGCTGCGCAGGGTGCAGCGCCCGGGCGCGGCCGTCCGGGCGAGCTGCTCCGACTTATTGCTGTCCTGCTCGAGCTTCACCGAGACGCTGGCCACCCGGGGACCCGAGCCGGCCACGCAGCCGTTTTCCTGAAACGCAAATCAACAGGTGCGGGCGCGTTAAGCCACCTGGAGACTTCAGCAGCACTTGTGCGTGTATCGATCACTCACCAATAAACAAAGATTTCGCTCCTCCTCGTAGTGCCTTTGGCGGGTTTGAGACTCGTGCTGCAATTCCCAGGCTTGGATGTACAAGTCCCCTCGGTATATGAAGCTGCCCCTTTTAGCTCGAAGCATCATGTGCCATCTGGAAAAAAAGAATGTGCAGCAGTACTGTTGTGCATTTGGATCGGCTAAAGCTGTTAATAGCTGCGGTTGCAGTTAAAATTAGTACCGACATCACTAGTTGACGTGTCGCGACTCATCTTTTCATTCATTCATATCAATCGTTCAGTCGCTCATTCATTCGTGCAGTGAAGCGGCTCCGCTAAGAATAGAAAAGGCGCATTCTCTGAAGTGTGAGTTGCAGACAGCTGGTGTTGCTAGTTGTCCGCTGCAATTTTCAACTGGCACTCTGCCGACCTTCCATTATTTTCTCATAAATTCTTCACTCACGTCCTCACTGCCTTCTCATTGCCATTTCATTTATTCCATACAAAGAGAATCTCTAAGGAAAGGATGAATTCGAGAGAAAAAGTACTAGTACGAGTACTAATATTATTACTAGCTAGTAGAGGGAACATGTGCGAGTACTTGTACTATATAGTAAAACCAGTACGAGTAATAATACGAGTACTAATACTAGAGTAAAATCATTATAAGTACTAATGTAGTACATTAGGCATAATCAATACTGGACTCCTAATGAATGTATATATTGAAAGACTCACCTTACTATTAGCTGGTGAACTCTGGGCCACTGCCCTCTGGACCTTAAGATTCTTGCAGTGCCGAGAAGCGAGGCTCTGTGTATCGGCAGAAGAGACATTCCCTTGAGGTAATATTCGAGCGCGGGATACCACCTCCCTGATAGACAGACAGGAATACCTTTGCTAGTACTAAAATCTTCAGACATAAAGAAGATACCTGCCAACTCTCCCTACCATTTTGATAGAGCCACGAGGCGTACTCGGCCAGATAATCAGGGCTTTTGGGCTGCAGGCGCACGACGTGCCTCAAGAGCGCCCCCGCCGTCGGGCCGTTCGCCATCCTCGCGAGCACCAGGTAAGCCGGCGTGTAGGCGGGATCCAGCGACACGCACTTCTGCAGCATCCGAATGCACTCCTCGGTCCTGTTGGTTTTTCTGCGGAAGCAAAAAAAAAAACAAAGCCAGTAGGGAAAAGGGTTAGTTACACAAGCGAAAAAGTCCAGGCTGGAGGGGGAAGGAAGGAAGGAAGGAAGGAAGCTCGGTATAGGGGCACGATAATAAATTCAACAGCGGTACATAAATTGAAGGGGCGAGTGGGTAAAGGGGAGCGCGTGGTAGGAGGAGGGAGAAACGAGTCGAAGGAGCTCGGGGCGCATGCTCGCAAAACTGTTGCCGCGGCTACGTTCCGCTGAGTTATGAGCGCCATCATGTAATCGAGTTTAACAAAGGCTTTGGTAATTAACGGGCGCCGGCCCGTTTTGCGCGCCCTCGCGCCAACTGGCGCTTTTTATTCGGCCGAAAGTTCATCGCGCCCACCTCTAATCAGCGAACGCGATTAAAGTCGAGAGCCCGCGAAGATGCGCGAATCGATACGAGGAGGGGAGCTATATTTAACGAATCGCTCGCTCACCTATACAATTGGCCGAGGTTGTAGTGCGCGTTCACGTGGCCCGGCTGGGCCTGAATGGCGGCCAAAAAATGCTTCTCCGCCTGCTCGCCGACTGTCAGCGTGCCCAAATTGTTGTGGGCACTCGCGTACGTCGGCCAGAGCCTGAAAGAAATAAACATGCGAAATAGTGATAAAGTGCTGTGTAATATCGGATAAACAATAATCCTCCCTTTAAACATTTTGAAGGGATGTTGTAAATTCATTTAAAGAAGCGATTTTTATTATTAATGTTTGTATATCTGGTTCAATGGTGCAGACGTTTTAAATATTTTTTTATGAGTTTAACATTTTTATTTTAATAATCAAAGAATGTTGGTGAATGTTATTAAATAGTTGTGAAAACACAATAAAGTGCGCGAATTGCAGGGGATTTCGCTGCTAACAATAAATAAAAGATATCTATATTGCTAAATCAATCACACCACGTGAAATACGAACAACAATGAAAGGGTTATGGAATTTTTTTTATTAAAGGGATTTATCACTTTACGGGCCGTCCACGTGACAAATTCAGCCATCGTATAATTTTGACTGTTACGTCATAGTTTAAATGACGCGTGCGCTCGCAGTATGTTTGCAATTCTCGGCCTAGCCGAGTGCACATGTTTATGTCTAACAGTGGAGCCGGTGCGCTATCTGGCTGACTCGCGCTTGTTATATCACGTGTCTCGTAGAGCTTCGCTCGGAGGAATGACGGGGCGCCGCGTAGGCAGCTTAACGACGTGACTCGAGCTGTCAGTGCTCCTCCGTCGAGCGGGCGAGACGCGCGAAAAGATGCATCGCGCGCGATTATTGTCACTACGATCGCGAGGGACGGCGAAGCAGTGATTAAGCGGGCAAATGGGCTATTGTAATTCAGCGTTCGAGGTGCGCCGTTGCAGGAAATAAAGTTTCCCCGCTCATCTGGAAGCTGGGAACTTTTGCTTTTTGTCAAGTAAGAAGCAAGAGGTGAACTAGCTCGGGCCGGGCATCTTTCTGATCCGCCCGGGGCGGATAGAAACTGCAAAGTCTGAGGCGCTGTACATAGGAAGAACGCCTTCATGGAAAGTTTAAATAAGTTTTGCGTCTACGCCTGATTGATTTACTTTTAACTCGATAGGGAGTTTTCTAGCTAAGGCCCAGTCGACCAGCTCCCACTGAATTTACTCAAGATCCCGCGGAGATCCTGAGAGATCCTGAGATGCCGCTCGCGCGGATCCCGAGATAAAGATAGACGCGCGGAGGATAAGCGAGGCGAAAATAAGAGGAAAACAGGAAATGAAAAATTCTTATCGATTGCGCCGCGCCGCGGGAGATTGATGTAAATGAACTTGAAGTTTCGAATTTGCGGCCTGGATAATCAGTACTGGCGCCGGTATAAAGCAAAGGATAACTTTTACCCCCCGCCGGGGATTTCCCCCATTAATATCTATTGTTGCCTACTTTTTTAAGTGTAAAAGTGCGGAAAACAGTTGAGCTCGTTTGCTGATGCTTTGTCACGCCTCGGTAATTACGGTGGAAGCCGTCGGAGCGACTGCCAGAAGAAAGGCCTCGAGCGACAAAGAAGGAAGATGAAGCTGCTGCGCGCACCCCCGGACGGCGGGGGGAGGAAAAGAAGTGGAGGAGGAAAAGTTGAAGAATAAAGCGGAGATCTCCTAATTGATCCCGTTTAAAACGGGCTTTAAAACGCTCGCGGACGGCGGAACAAGCCTGATTTCCCGGATCGCTGACTCGAGCCCTTCTCTCACCTTTCGCTCTCTCTTTTTTTTTTACTACTACTACCAGCCAATTTTTTTTTTCAAGCTCCCCTCGTTTTCCTTGCGGTTTTTTATTTTCTCGCGTATTTATTTTTCTGCATGCCGAACTCGACGTCGCTCGCGCAGCTTTCAAAGGAGGAGTCAGAAGCCCCGCGCGCGCGCATTCTATTTGGTTACTGCCGCTTCTTCACTTTTCCTTTTGGAAAAGTCTTCTTGCGGAATCGACAACTGCCGACTCTCGCTAAGAAGCCATGCATGTTCGGCTCTCAGCATTTCCAAGGATCGCGACTTAGCCGGCGGAGTCTGCGGAGGTATAGGCGAGCGGGGGGGTGGAGTAGCAGAAGGGAGGGACAGAACTTTCCCAACTTAAAGAAGAAAAGAGAGAAAAAAAAAGAAGAAGTGAGGAAACATCTCGACTACAACAGCGAGCTTCTCTCTCCTCCTCCTCGTCGCTCGCAACTCGATTCGACGAATTTCCCTCGCAGTCATATTTTTTTGACAACGCTGCAGTTAGTTGCCCGTCGTACTTTTTCCCCAACTGATGGCTCGCAAATCGATATGCATTACACGCCGCGCGCCCGGGGCAATCGCTGACAAGTCTGACACGCGGCGGGAAGCCTGCCGCCCGTCATCGCGTGATCCTCTACATTCTTTATTATTTTTTTTTTTAAAATCATTGTCTTCAGTCAGGCGCTTTTACGGCGTATCAGCACATTTGGGGGATTTTCTTCGGAGTTGATTTAGTGCCCGATAGGCAGGTAGCCCGGCGCACAGTGCCGGCTTGTGCGAGGAGCCTCCTCCTCCTCCGCCCGCCCCCGCAGCCATACCCTACCGCCGCAGCCGTCGCGCATTTTATGTCCCCCGACTGAATAATGGTAAAAGCGAGGCATCGTAAAACACCAATCAAATAATCCATTATCGTAAATATAAGGCCTTGTGTGTGCACCGAACCCCCTCCCCCTATCTCTATATCGCACAATCGCACGCATAAAATTTTCATGCTTTATCTATCCCGCGTGGCTGATCCTTCCAGCATCTGCTCTCTTTTTTTTCAATTTTTTTTTTCGCCCGCTTTTGCAGGGCAACTGACCCGCGGGTTAACTCAGTTGTTCCAACTAAGATTTTCGAGCGGTGGTCCATCAATAAAATGGAATTTTCATGAGCGCGGCGCGGCCGTCCCTTTTTCCAATTCTCTTCGTTTCCCCTTTCATCACTTATTCATCCTGTAGCTTTGCGTTTCGCACTTGCATACCGGCACGTCCAGTTTTCGCCCCGCGCGCGCCCGCGCCTCTCTTTGTGTTTGCCTAGCTGATTGCATTTTCGCGGGCAAATATTACGATATTATGACAAAGTTGATTGGCGGACACCGGGCTCGCAACAGCCGGCTCGTCAATTCGCAGAGGCGCGAACCGCGCGGCGTTAGAAAATTAAAAAGCACTAATGGCTGCGGATTTGCCGTGTGCGTGCGCCACCGAGGGGATCTCCCGTTGGATTATCGCAAGCGCTGCGCGCGTCGCTTCTCGCGTGTGTTATGCGCCTCTCCATTGCTTAGAGACTTACTTACTTATCTCAGTTGCTCGGTAACTTATTTACTTACTTAATACTTACTTAGACACTTCGCCGGGTGAGGCGAAGTTGGTGTAGTTTATCATTCGCAACTGAGCATTAGCCAGTGACCTCTTTGAGCCGCTCTGAGACCCCGCGCTGCACCAATGGCATTTTCACTCCTTTGTCTCTGACCAATCTTAGAGCGGAGAAACCAAAGACTTAGCACCTAATTTGCAATTCTCTCATTCGTTATTCTCCGAGGGGAGACACTAATCTATTTCAACACAATCCAACGGAGCGGAGGGGGCCAGGGGACGAGTCTTGTAACTCCGGTCGTTCCAGCGGTTCTTGGTTTTTTAAGCGCTGCTTTAGTCGTTAACAATGTGAGCAAAAATCCGAGTACTTTTAATTAAGGTTGATTACAAGAAACACTTGTTTACGGTACGTTTTTAGGATTGGAGTTTTAAAAAAGGGGTTGTTTTTGACGTTTTGAAAAATATCGAGGGAAATTTAAGATGCATTTATTTATTCACGCTGTTATTAAAACTAATTAAAATTATTTTTATAATAAAAATACGATAAATAATTTATGGGAATATTTTATATTTTTTCACATTTTGATGCTGTTTGACCAGTCATAAAAATTTCAATCTTTTTTCCAACCATTTTAATCTAAAATAAAAATATCTGCGCTTTATGTAACGTTATAATGAAAAACATTAAAAGTAAAATATCTCTGAAACGTGAAAATAGATTTAAATCGTTATCTCCTCAAAGCTGCTGTATAAAAAATTGTTGAAAATTGTATACATCTTCAACTAAAAATTTCCAGAAAAAAGTAAAGTGCCAAATGCATATTTAAAGTAGAAAAGTTGACAAATGATTGAGTATTATGATATTTTAAACTCTTTTCTGCATTAAGCCAGAAACTCAATATAAATAATTACTTTGTATTATATTATTGAGGGTTTATTATATTTCCATATCGTGAAATTGATCTCCCAGTTGTATAATACATTGATGAAGCTAATCAAAATTGTACCTAGAAATAAAAAGTTTTTACGACTCTTGCGCTGCTATATAATACTGTGCTGCTCTGTATGCAAGTATCATTCGCGTGACGAATGAGCATAAAATTTTTTTTACAAAATCATAACCGTAAATATTTTTTTTTATGAAATCTATAACATTTCAATAAAAACGTTAGCCCCTCCCTTCAGTCAACAGAAACAATATCTCAAGCTTCAAATCCTCGGTCGAGCTGTTAATATTGACTCTGATATCGAGAAACCCTCGGCTTTATAAGCGCCGGCGCTTCCTTTTTTGTCAAATGAGAGAAACCAGCGGGAGGGAAAAAAAGGCGAGCGCAGGTGCCACGGGATTTCGGTCGAAATAAGAGTGCAGGAGATTGCGGTGATTACATACACTGCGTGGCGACTGTCGCAAGTGTCACACGCGTGTCGCTCGAGCGGGTGGAAGCGGAAGAACAAAAAAACAAAAAAAAAAAAGAAACGGGCGAGGGGTGACGGCATGTGCGGAAGATTGCTGGGGCGATCGGAGGAAATTTCCGGCCCCGCGGGAACAACTGCGCCTGCACGTGCCCGCTAAATGGGAGACGAGCGCCTCCCCCCCCACCCTCTTACTTATCACAGCCGGAGAAAAAGGCGCCGGCTAACGACGAGCGATGAAAGTGCACTGCGGCGCGCGCAAAAAAGCGGAGGCATTTTTTCCCGGCGAGATAAACGACGTTACACGCCGGCCGGAGGAGCCTTTAAATATATTTAGCCGCATCGCGCAGGCGAGCGGCCAGCGCCGGCTTCTTATACACCCCTACATACTTTTCTCTGCCCCCAAAGTACGAAATATTTCGAAACTTTCCTTTCGTTCCCCTTTATCCTTCATCCCGCTTCCTCTACTCCGCGCGGCGCCGGCTAATTTATTATTTCAGAAGTTTTGTTTTTTAATCAAAGTTAACGGCGGCGCGGGGCATCTGCCCCGTCCGCGCGGCGACGGAATACCGGCACTCGTAATGCAAATAAAGGCGAATAACGCGGGCAAATAAAGCATTTCGATTTGCCTCGCGCGCGCGCGCGATAAGCGAGTTTCAAAACACTTGTCTTGTTTTATTTTATTGTTAAACTGCAAGCAATCTCGGGGTACCCCGGGTAGAGCCAATAAAAAACAGCCCGGCCGAGTATAAAGAATAGCCTTGGTAATGGCTGCGCTGTACTTTTGACTGGAAAATTGAAATCGCTTTGTATGCATTACTCGTGCGCTTTTAAAAGGGCTCATAAAAAATGGTTCCATCAAAGTTGCAGCGCCCCCCTCCCCCTTTTATTTCTCTTATCCGCGGGGCCCTTCGCTTGCTTACTCCGAGGCGCTCGATATAAAATAAAACGTCCGCGGAACAACCAGGCCGCACTCACCGTAAAGCCAGCTGATAATGCAGTATCGCTCGGTTGGCCTGCGCGCTGTCCCTGAGGAAGTTGGCGAAATTGTAATGCATTTTCGCATTGTCCGGTAGAGCGCGGAGCCCGGCCCTGCAAAGTGATAAAGCTCGCTCAAGACCAGAACAATACGCTGCGCAACTAGTTAGCGCGGTTATTATGCGAGCGGCGGTTTACTTGAGAAGCGTCTCCCGCGAAGTCCAGTCGCGATTTCTTAGTATCGTGCGACAGCAGCCCAGCAGGACCAGAATCGCCAATCCGGCCGCGAGGACGGACCGTCGACGCGGCAGCGCCGACCACGTCAGTTGAGCTCCGTAAGCCAACAGCAGCAGCCATCCGATGCTGCGGTCAAACAGATTTTACGCGAGCGTAAGATGTACGTGCAACAGATTTTATGTGTGTACATTCAAGTTAAAATTGCTGGCGGTGTAAGCGAGGAAGAAGCTGTTATTTCTCCGCTGAAAAAGCTTGTACTGTTTCGCAGTCGGCTCCTGTTTCGCCAGCTGCCTGAAAAAGCTTGCTATTTCGCAGTCCGATGAAGAACGTTCCTATTTCGCTAGACGACTGGAAAAAGTTGTTATTTCCGCTTAGTTAGAAGACGGCGACTATGAACCGTGACTCGAAGATTAAAACAGACGACCTTCGGTAAAAACCGAAATAGCAACGTTCTCCAGCGGACTGTGAAATAGAAACTTTTTTTTATGAAATAGCAGCGTTCTTCAGCAAGCTGCGAAATAGCAACCTTCTTCTTCGCCACCACTTAAATTGCAGTTACCAAAGCGTATGTTTACTCTTCTGTAAAATTCTGTTCCTTACCTGGGAATGTAGAGGACTCGCTCGGCGACCACGAAGCCCACGGTGATGAACAGGTTAGAGGCAGGTAAGAACGGCAGCACTAGGAACATCCAGCCGAGGACGAGCGGGGGATGCCTTTGTTGCTGAAAAACAGGCGAAGTAACAAAGCGAAAAATTAAAAACAGTGGAAGAAAAAAGCAGGACGGGGAAAAAGGTAATAATAAATAAAACGCCGGCCCTTTCGCTAGATGAATGCGAACGAGCTGACGAATGAGCAGAACAATGAAATTCCCAATTCGAGGCGAGCGGATGACGAGTGTCGGGGGGTAAAACTGAGCGGCCAATAGTCGCATAAACCAGTTGGATATATCGGCTCTCATATCGATGCATCTCTCTATTGCATTGGTCGCCTCTGTCCGGTTCGATGGCTTCGAGCGTACACGCGTATAAAATGACGCTCCGCCGAGGCTGCTCCGGACCGAGGGACCGTGAGAGAGAGAGAGAGAGAGAAAGAGGCACCCGGGGAAGAGAATGGAGCAACGACTCGACGGCGCGTGCCGAGCGCCGCCGACCCGTAATTAGAATTCCAGCGCACCCAAGTGCGCTTTTGTGCCTCTGAATTACAGCCATTCATCATGCGGCCAAATCCGCGCTCTCCCGCACATACACCGTGTACACGCCTCGTTTTCCTCCGCGATACTTCAAACTACACACGCCCTTCAATTCCCTCGATAAACAATAAGCAATTTTTTTTTTACTTTCACCTCTTTTTGACTTTGCGCCTAATTTCTTTGTAAACAGCGGTGTGCTAATCTTTGAGTCGGTCTTACATTCAGTATTGAATTGAGAGGAGGAGGATAATGTCTATAAGGAAAGTGTGCATTTATTTACACGTATAGCACGCGCCGGTTACGATAAGGATGAACGTAGAGTAAATTACCGCAGAATTGCGTGGTGAGTCGTAAATGAAAAAAAAGTAACAAAAAAATAAATATACGGGGAAGAACCTGTTTTAAAAATAAACGCAATTTCTTGACCGCCAGTGAGTAATCACTAGGTATAAATACCCGCAATCGGTACTCGCAAGTCACAGTCAACTGAATTCAGAGCTCGAGTATCTGCTACTATCTGAAGAAAGTTAAACAAAAAATGAAGATTTTTATTTCTCTCTTCATCTGCGCTTTGATGTGCCTAAGTTTGGTGAAAGCTCAAGAAAAACTTCCTCCAGGATCATGTTCAGCTTGTATGACCGTTAAATGCGGAGCTGGATATAGGTGCATTGACGGAGGTTGCGTACCCAGACCGGCATTGACCTGTGCTACTGTAGACTGTCTGCGGGGCTACCACTGTATCGAATCGCCTAAATGCGTAAAAAATTCTATAGGTAAAGCTAAAAGTACTGCAATAATACATTTATGAAAACAAGTACATTTCATGTTAACTAAATAGTAAAACTCGCTTTACTCATTGCGAAAAAGACTAGTCAAAATTGCAAAATTAAATATGGATTTTAAAATTGTATATATTTTTTACACTTTGTAAATTCTTATTTGCAATAAATTCTATTCTTATTCTTATTCTTATTCATTTCAGTGTAGTGGTCACACCAATCAATCAACAGCTTTTTTAAGCAAATCCAAATGAAGATACGTAAAAATAATTAATTGATGTTTGTAAAGTTAATAAAAGATTGAATAAGTAATTTAATTTAATCTTTATTCTTTAACTCTAATCATGGACATGTACAAATTTTCGAAACACTGAAAACATGAGCAGGCGTGAAGAAAAAAAGTCTTGAGAAGAATCTCCCTACAGTATTCTCTGGCATGTTTCACTTTAGGTATTAGTATTAAAGGCAAGCAGATATTTGCAGAAAATTGGCTTATAGCACTCACAAGGCTAAGACAACATCGAATATTTCATACATCGCCACAAAGGACTGTACGAAGATAAATAAATTCTCGGAAGCCCAAGTAACTGTAATAATAATTAGCGACTCGCGTTGAAAGCGCTCACCCACGAGATTTAAGGCCTGCCATCAAAAGCGCGCAGCACCGAAACGCACGCAGCGCGAAAAAGCGTAACCCCTTACTCGTGTCGGGCGCATAGCTGATGCGGCGCGGCTCGCTGCGGAATCCGGGTGCGCGTAACGCAGCAGCTCGCGTTATGAATTTAGTAGTCCGGCCCGGGCCGCAGAACACAACTGCGGGGCTACGCAGCACAGCGAGTGCGCGCGAGGCCGCGCTCAGCCCATCTAAAGTGCGGTCTACCGAGCCAATGTCCGGCCCAATGTTCTCGGGGCTCGGGAGGTATCCGGCGACCCCGCATTGATTCCCATTGTTTCGGCCGATGCAGCCTATTATTCGCCGGGCTGCCGGCCGAAAATTTCGCCCCCTCTTCCCCGGCCCGGCCCTTCGTCATTCGCACTTACCTCGAAGTCGGCGAACGCCCTGTAGGTGAGGACGAGGCAGCCGCCGAAGAAAAGGCACGTCGCCAAGTTTCTGCTGTCCGCCAGCGTGGCCACCAGAGGAACCGAGCCCATCTGCCAGTCGTGCGACAGGCTCGCCGGGCAGAGCACCAGCCAGAAATTCAGTGTCGCCAAGTAACAAAAGGTCAGCAGCCTGCGACGAGAAAAAGCAAAAATAATAAAGCGATGCAATTGTATTGGCAAACAAAAGTCCCTTTCAAATGAGTTTGTATAATATATCGCCGTTCCTATACATAGTCCTTTTTTGAAAAAGCTTTTCTT
>JAXIUT010000001.1:7744231-7775053 GCA_035586675.1 Eurytoma californica
ACTATCACATCCATTAAACCTGTACATTCTCGCCACAAATAAATATATTTTTGCTCAATCTGTTTGTGCAATTAGTCACACCAGTCAATATCCAACTTCCACTCTGACTTGTTAGTATATGATAAAGAAATATACATAAAGATCGGGAAGGAATCGTTAAGGTAAACGCGTGCTCAATCGGTAACGGCTTATTTCGCTTTTAATTTAAAGCGAGGGGTCTCGGGGAGAAAAGTTCGAGGGAACTCGAGAAAAACAATGAAGGCACTAGCTGCCGGCTCCGCTGCGGCTTTTTTCTCTCGCCTACTTTCATCCAGCCGGGCCCTCGTTCTTTTCTGCTCACTCCCCCCCCCTCGTGCTCTTTGCTCTTTTCCCGCGGAATAATTTTTCTTGCCTCGCTTATTTCGCCGGCGTGATTAATAGTACTAAATGCAAGCCACTCGCCACTCTCTCTCCCCCCCGTCCGCTGGTCTCCTTTCTGAATTCAAACGAATTGCGCGCGCCCGAAGGAAATGTCAAACTAATAATGCGGAGCATTTATCAAGAAATCTTTATTCCACAAGCCGCGCTCGCACCTCTCCGACTATTTTTTTTTTCTCCTCCCCGCTATAATAGTCCTGTATTCGGATTGAAAGTAATAAAAATCTCGCAGACAAAAGGGGTTGATGGAGCGCGGCGGGCGAGGAGGAAAAGGACAGGGAGGATCGGACCGGTTGTCGGAAGATTCAGGAAGCGCGCGGGGAAGTTGCTCCTTGCGCGGGCGCCGAGAGGCGGAGCTAATCTTTCAAGTGTAATTGATACGTCTTCGCGAGGGTAGCTAGTAGCTTCGTTCGTTACTCCGGCGCGCGGATACTTGTCAAGGGGGCCGCCTCGGCCGACTCAACCGGCTGCCTACTTCCACCGGAAGGTGGCAAGAGCTCCGTGCCTCGCGAGCGAAACTTCCTTATTTGGCTCACTTGTACTTGGCGTCGTTCGCACTTTAATAGAGTAGCTACCTGCACGAGTTAATTAAATGAGGAGCCCGACGATCCGGCACTCGCGGCAGGTATGCTTGTACACTTTTGAAGTCGACGAGGAAAAAGTCTGTTTGTTTATACGCGCTTTTGCATACGCCGCTCGAGATAAGGATGATCGTAACGCCAGCTAGAGGTCACTGCAGAATTATGCCATGAGTCAGAGATGAACAAAAATAAGGAAAAAAACGTTTTTTTTTTTTAATAAATACGCTTTATTGCATGTTAGTAAGCAGCCATTTATAGATAGCCACGGTATAAAAATCCGCGCGCAATCGGTTCTCGCACGTCAGTCAGTCGACTCGATTTAGCAATCGAGTATCTCCGACAGTTTGAAGAAAGAGAGTAAGAAAGAAAATTGAAAAAATGAAGATTGTTCTTGCACTCTTTATCTGCGCTCTGATATGCCAAAGTTTGGTGAGCGCTGAAGAGGATCTTCCTAAAGGAATAAGTTGTGCGAACGTTAAATGCAGATCTGGAACCAAGTGCGTTGAACCCGGAAGATGTGTACCATTGTTGACCTGTGCTACTGTACTCTGTAGGTCAGGCTACCGCTGTGTCGACAAGCCTAAGATACATTGCGTCAAAATCGACAAAGGTAAAACAACAAATCCCTTTTACAACTATGAGACTGTATAAGTACCTTGGATATTAACTAACAAATTTCGTTAACCCATTTCAGAGTAGCAGAATGACTCATCAAGCAACAGTACCTTTGAAGAAGATTGAATAAGATAGGCCAAAGAGGCTAATTTATGTACGCAAATTAAGTTAATAAAAGAGTAAATAATTATTTGTTTAAAATTTTATTTTTCAAATCTAATATTATATATTAAATGTTCTAAATATTGAATACGCGGAAACGAATAAAGTATCTAACTCGTGCAGTATCTTCTGATATAAATCACTATGGGTAATATTTTTAGAAGCAAAGAGATATCTGATGATCGTTGACTGGAAGTGATAAGATCTATGTCAACACATAAGACAGATGGAAAAAGTTATTTTTCGCTAACTCGAGCGAAAATTGCATATCATTAATAATAAGCAACTCGTATAAAAAGTATCATCAGTAACATTTAAGGTTTAACAGAAAAAAACACCTCCTTTACCTACTGCATTTACCGTAATTATTGACTATTACCAGTATCAGCGAATACATAAATGCCTATACCGCTGAGATGTTTAGTAACAAATGGAAATAACGCGACGAGCGACTCGTTCTTAGACATTTTTTCGAATCCGACCCGCCGGCGCGGAATCGCTCGCGTTCTCTTATCGGCTCCGCGCGGAACTTTGATCTCGACTACTTTGAATTCAACTGTAAAAGCAATTTCTCACGATCGGCCCCCCTCAAGGCTGCCTTTGCGAGGCGCGCGTTTTTCCTTTGCCCTCCTCGACGCCGGGTTCTCCTTTCGAGCGGGCGAGCAAAGATCGCGGGCGGAAAGAAGGAAGCAACCGTGGTTCAGTCAGCCTGAAAATAAGACGGAATTCTCCCGATAAATCGAGCGGACTCGCGGCGAGAGAGGAACACCGGTTAACGATCCCGCGCTGCGGCCGCTAGCTTTTCGCGCCAATGAGGGAGGCGCGATTGAGCTCGGGGCGCCGGTGATTGCAGAGCGCGCGCGCGCGGAGACACGCGAGCGACTAACCGGCCGCGCCTCCGCAAATTATGTGCATATATTTATCGGAGCCGCGTACCAGTCAGCACCGCCAGTATACATCCCCTCCGCGGGCAATTGCGGCGATAAAAATAAAAAAGGGGGGATATTTGCGCCGAAATTCGAGGCGAGCTTTCTTCCCTTGTGTGCGCTTTCGGGGTGTTATATTGTTATAGAGCCTGCGGTGGAAAAGCTCGATAGACCGCTGCTTTGGAGGTGCACAGATTTACACCGCAGATCGGCTTATGTCATTAAGCCTTTACCGCCAAATGATTTAACAGTAAGTCAAGCTAAAATTAGCTTTATCGAAAACGCGCTTGAAAGCTCGCGATGACTTTGATGAGAGATTTGCATGGAAACACGTCGAAGCTAAAAGGGACCTGCAAATAAATCGAAAGCTAACATACTGTACTCTCTCGAGTAGCTATGTCGAGTCAATTAACTCTATTTATTGGGCAATTTAAAAAAATGACGAGGGACTAGCGGAACTTTAAGCCGCGCGCGCTGCAGTAAATTTGCAATGCGACTGGTCCACCGAGGCGCTTAATGGATAATTTAATCTCTGCCGAGGCACGGAATGAGTAATCAAGTGCCTGCATTGCCGATCAAGTTGCGGAGGATCCGGCGCTGCCGGAGGCCCGTTCGTTTCGCCCGGCGAATGGCTCTTCCCTTCCACCGCCCCCCTTCACCCCTTGCTTGCTCGTACATCCTCGAGCAGCCAGCCGATCGATAACTTTACATACGCATATATAATGTTTACGCGTTTCCCGTGCGGAGCTGCGCCCGCCGCCCGGCAGCCCTCCTTTCTCCGTGTTTAGCTTGCATTTATAATAAATTTCGGTGAAATTCCGCGCTGATCTCGTCGACTCTTCACCGGGAGGGCGACGCTTCCGGCCTGACGCAATTAGAAAGCCCCGCCGAGCGAGAGGCCGCGCTGCAGTTCCTCCGCTCTCCTTACCCGGGAAGTTGGGAATGAGTATCCAATTAGCAGGCCCTTAGATATGACAGAGGGGGAGGCGAGCGAGAAAGAAAGGTTTGCCGAGAGGACGAGACGGAGACCTTATATCCACAAGCTTGAGCTTCGCCGCGGCTCGGGAGACGGGAGGAAAGTATATGCCCCGGGCGTCTTAACCCACTCTCTGCCCGGCGGGCAACTTACCCAGAGCAGACAGCAGCTCCCGCGGTTGACACAAGTGCACTACGCTACCCCTTTTTCCCCGGCCAATTATTCCTTATTCTTTATTCTGCGCTACGTACCTACGGTGCGTAGCGCGGCCGCCGGGAAGCATTTATAATAAATTTCTGACGAGCGAAGCGCGCGGATACTTGGCTCGGTTGCGCGATATGAGCGAGACTTGGTTACTGGACGGGGCAGCGCATTAATTAACGAACTCATTTATTTATTTATTTATTTTTAAGTAAATACGAATGAATCTCGTAATTTTAAGAGAGAAATATCGTATTCTATATTTGCAAGTCGTCTGCCTGCAGTACGTTCATTCATTGTTTATTTCCGAGATTAACAATTAGATACTGGTTGAATTATTAAGTACTTATTGATCAGTTTATTTACTTATTTGTAACTAAACGGGAATTAATTCGATCCTTAATTTGTATAAACAAAAATTACGTTATAATTATTTATTATTAAGAGACACGATCTAGAATAGCTGTTAATGAAACTAGTATACGAAAAATAAATTTTTGATAAGTAAGCTCGAATCCTTTCTTGACTCTTCGAGACGTAGATATTGGTAAAAGCGCCAAAGTAATTAACGAACTTAATTGCTTATTTAATAAATTTTTTATTACAAAGGTTAAATCTGTGACTTTGCGCGCTCGTCGAGATTTGCACGTGTCAATTGCGATAAGGATGATCGTAGAATAAATTATAGCAGAATTAAATGATGTGTCATCAGATAAAAAAAAATAAAAATAAAAACGGGGAAGCACCTGTAAAAAGAAAAATCAGGGAAGAACCTCTTTGAAAAGTAAACACTGTTTCTTGCATACTAATGAGAAGACCACGTGGTAGTTCCGTTATAAATACCCGCAATCGTTAGTCGCTTGCCTCAGTCGACTCAGAGCAGCGTTCGAGTATCTTCTTGTGCGAATAAAGTAAAACAAAACCATTAAAAAATGAAGGTTATTCTTTCACTCCTCGTCTGCGCTTTAATGTGCCTGAGTTTGGTGAACGCTGCAGGAAACCTTCCTGGGGGAGCAGCTTGTCAGCCCCGTGAATGTTCATCTGGATATAGGTGCGTTGAAGGAAGATGCGCACCTAGACCACTGTTGACCTGTGCTACTTATGACTGTCGCCCGGGTTACCACTGCATCGAAGCGCCTAAATGCGTCGAAAATTACTAGAGGTAAATCTAAAATACTGCAATAATGTCTTCTACGATAACAAGTACCATTGCATGTTAACTAATAAAAGTCGTTTCACCCGTTTCAGAGTAGCGGTAATACACGCCAATCAACAGTTCTTCTAAGCAAATCTAAATGAGGATACGTAAAAATAGCCAATTTCTGTTCGTAAAGTAAATAAAAGATTGTTTATCGAATTTATTCGAGTTTTTATTCTTTAACACTAATTTTAGATATGTTCAAATGTTTGAAATATTGAAAACTAGTTTTTTTTTACCAAATTGCTTAATTTGTGATGAAAAAAATCGTATTGCATATACAGGAGACGAGCTGCTGACAGTATAGATACAAATTTAGAATAATAAATTTTTTATTAGGAAGCCGAATTAATTATCGCATTAATTTATTTATTTTCAATAAAAAAAGAGAGTAAATCCCTTAATTAATTAAAAATCCTTCTTTATAATTATATTATAAATTATATTATAAATTATTAAAAATCCTTCTTTATAATTATATTATAAATTATATTATAATTATATTATATTATATTGCATAATTATATTGTTTACACATTAATTTTGTTATTGCCATATTATTTGCATATTTACAAGAAACGTTTGCAGAACGTAACGAAATTAAAATAATAAATTTCTGATATACGTTTTGGTTATATCGTAATCTTTTAAAATCGTAAAATAAATACAATTTAGCGTACACGCTACATTCGGAACTGGAGAGCTATGAATTTATTTATTTCAAGCAAACCAGAATAATCTCATGTATACTTTATTGAGAAAAAAAACATTTATATTCGCAATTTACAGCAGTTGCTATAAATCGAAACCCGAATAACAAATTTTTTAGAGAAGAAGCTCGATTCCTCGGCATTTCGCGCGCTCGTCAAGACTTCGATACCGGCGCCGAATGGCCGAATTAATTAACGAATTGTAGTAAATGCCGGAGGGCGCGCGCGCCAAGCTCTGCCCGGGATGGATATACGAGTTATGCGAGTTATACGAGGGGCGTAACGCTGTAAAGCGTAAAGAGATAATGGCCCGCGGGATCCCGCCTCGGCCGCGCCTCAGCCCGCATTGTCCTCTTTCGAGGGGCCGGGGCTACTCAGCGCCACTTCCGCCAAGACTCAAAGACGTTTTATTAAAGTGCATTAAGTGCATTCGAGTGTTGCGCCCCCGGCCATATTGCTTTTAAGCTGCCGGGGTCCGCGCGCGGAGATGAGCGGGGCTTCCTCCTCTGCTCTTCTTCAGCGCGCGCCGCGGCGAATATCATAACGCGCTCATTACACCCGCCGTCGACGTCGGCATTTTCTAATCCAATAAGCCCCGGGACGAGGCATCGCCCGCGGCGAAATTACCGATAAATCATGGAGGCGCGCGGCAAACGCAAACATTATTATTTAGCGTGTTTTGCCGAGCAATAAAGCGGGAGGCGCGCGCGCGCGGTCAGCAGCCTCTTCCGGCTGCTTTTACGACGCGGCAAGAAAGCTCGAAAGCTGCGGTACTCACTGCACCGGAGGGAGGGGTGCTTGTGCTCTGCGGTTTTGCGGCTTATACGATCGGTTTTCTCCTGTCCTCCTCGCGATAGGCTAAAGCCCCCCTCTCGGCCGTACGCGCGCAAGAATCGAACTAGCCTCCTCGTATTGCTCGTTCACGGCTCGCAATAAAAAGCTATTTTCCTCTCACGGGCTTTTCACTCCAAGTCGCGCGCCCGCGCGAGCGATGCTACCGCGGTTATCGCTTTTTCCATTTTCACCGGCTCTGCCGAGCTGCTCCTAAGGATATGGCTTTCGACGAGCCTCCGCACACACCCGCGCACACCCCTTTTCATTTTCTCGTTTTCGAGTTGTATTAGATTTTTTACGAGGCTTTGTTTCAGGACTAGCCTTACAAGCAGTGCCTACACTATAGTTGACTCCTTCAGACGCCGAGAGAGTGCCAATCTTGTGAGTTTTGGATTTCTTTCAAATTTTTTAGAATGATTGTTTAATCAAAAATAATGAACATGTGACACGGGACTATTTTTGTCTCGCGGGATTTAGATAGGAAAATAGGACACTGTTAAAAAAATCCAAGAGAAGCAGACATTTACGAAAACATTAATTATTCGGAAACTGAAAGTAGTACAAGTACGTATAAAAAATGAAAATGAAGTGCAAGCTAAAAGCTACGTTTTGAGGCTTATCCGATTAAAAAATCTTTAATAGTTTAAAAGTGATTTATAATTGAAAGCACCGAAGAAATCTTGTAAAAAATAATTTACCTTTAATTTTGTTAGTAATTTTTAACTTATTTTCAATTATTCAAAACTTTGGTACTACTCAAGTGTTTGTAATCTGATAAGTCTCAAAATCGATACTTTATATGCATATTTAAAGGCGCTTGTAAGACTTTCAGATTCTATAATAACGTTCCCTATTTTTGTTACTAAGTCCCACGAGACAGTACTCCGAGCCACGCGCGTTCGTAATTTTTTATTAATGAATCATTTTGTAAAATTAAAGAAGAAGAATTAGAAGCCCAGCATTTCAACGGTTGACACACTCCTATTCGACAGTGACGTTCTATCAGCTCTCCTCTTCGTTTCAAGCATTTATACGCATTTACAATCGATTAGTAAAAATGAGGTTACTCGAGAATTGCACGCGCCAGACACTGGCTGGGAAAATTTATTGGTGACAAGAAAAGAGATGGGGCTGAAATGGAAATAGCGAGGCAGGGGAGCGTAAAGAAGGTTCTTTCGCTCGTGTCGCGTCGCATCGAAAGCGATTGCACTTCGGCATAAAGCGCCCGGGGGGGTCGTACAAGTGTGCGTGCACACGGACGCCCGTCGAAGCGCGCGCGCGCGCGTGCATTAGCCGAACATAGCGCGATTTGCGAAACATTATACAACCCCGCGCAAATCTGGCGGGGCCGCTTTCCACTCGTTCAATTTCTTTCAATTTCTCCGCTCGAGCTCGCGCGGAGCCCCTCCGCGGCAGCGATCGGAATTTGGAGGAGAGGCCAGATCGAACGGCATATGTATGTATGAGCGGGAGCGAGTAGTATAAAGGGACGTAGTACCGGCGCGGCAGCGAAAGGCCGATGCGCGCAGGAAAAATGTGTATGAACAGGAGAGAAGTTGTAGGCGGCGCGGTGCTTACGCCGATCGAATTCCCCATTCCCGTATAGCTTATGCATTTCAACAAGATGCATATGCGAAGACGCGCGGCCGGGCACTTTCAATTCCGCTCCCTTTTAAAACATATAAAAATCATTTAAATGCAAAGCCGCCCGTCCGTTCCCTTTGCAATTTATGTGTTTTCCCCCGGAGCATAAATAGCCCCGGCGCGGATGCTACGAATGGCAGCTAACATGCTGAGACATTTGTTCGAGTCCGCCGAGCGAAACGAATGTAAATGCCCGCGAATGTTAAGTCCGAACTGAGGCGAAGCTTTGGCCACGCGCGTTTTGCATTAATATGCCGGCCGAGGCATATAGTTTTAAAAAGTTAGAGCGGCCCCCGCTTCGAGTCGTTTGCGCCGTTTACGCCTGCGGCGGTAATAACGACGCGACATAAAGAGGGGTCTGTATACGCGTGTCACTTACCTCGTGTGGAAGCAGGGATGAAAGGCGGCGGGATTGTCCTGCGGCGAGAATTTCGGCAGCGTGCCCTGCAGCAGCGCCAGCCTGACGACCAGCAGAACGGCCAGCTGTGGGGAAAAAGAGGAAATAAAGAAGAATAAGCCCTTTGTGTTATTTATCGAAAAAAAAAGTGAAGGAAAAGTCGGCTCTAAGCTTGGCCTTAGTTCAAGTTAATTGAAAGCGGGACACGCAGTCGCTCAGCTGCATTGCCGTCACGTCGTGCAAATCTAATAGAGGCGAGGCCGAGAGACACTCTCCCGCAGCTGTCTCGCTCCGAGTTGGCCGGAGCTCCTTCCTCCCTTTCTCCGCCGAAGCCCGAAGGAGCCGCGAGGGGAGGCGAAAGCCCGATAGAGGACAATATCTGACAATCCGACCTATTCATATCTACGGCTTTCGGTTGGCCGGCCAAGGATAGACGCCCCGGCTCCGGGGGCGACAAGAAGCTGGATGTGGTCAAGGCTGGATATTCCGCGGCTCCTCTTCTTTATTCGACTATTCAATAGTCGGAAGAGGAGGATTCGGGATTCGCCGAGCGATTCATAAAAATCTCCTATAACACTCCGGCACTGTGATTTTTCCCCTCCTCCGAATGCACCTAATCTGCGCGCGCCGGCACTCGTCGTACCCTTTCGCTCGAATCGCCCGGCGCCGTCGAAGCGACGCGGAGGGACTTTGAGACGAAAAGCTTAATGGAATGCAAGAGGAGGAAAAAAAGAGTAAGGGACGAGATTACGATGAGCGGGGGGAGATTTGAAGCGCGCGGAAAAAGGGGAAAAAGTGAAACCAGGTGAAACTGATGCAGGGAATTGATACCGGCGACGCGGGAAGAGAGGTAGAAAAGGCCCGGCGCGATATTACGATCGCGTGGACAGTAGGTAGCCGAGTGTCTGAATAATACGAGCGCGCCGCCGCGCGACAGAAGCGGGCAGAAAGGGGCAAAATTCAATTTCGGTAAATATCCGAGCAGCAGTTACATCGAATCTCCAATGCGAGCCTTCCTTCCTTCCTTCCTTCTTTCTTTTCGTTCCCGCCAACCGCTTCGCGCACAACAGTCGCTCGCAAATCTTTTCTTGACCACCAAGTTTCCAGTTTCCTGGTATTCGCCAGTTTCTAACTCGACTATCTAATAGCTTAATCCTTTGTTTCTAAAAAAGAGTGACAGGATATTGGGAAATGTTTAAAGAAGCGATTTGATTTGCTAATTGTGAACTTGCTAGTTTAATTTGCACTGGCTGTTAAAAAAATGATGGTAGGATGCTGTGAATCGTTTAAAGAATCAATTCAGTTAGTTAATCGTATCTTAAAAAAAATAATGAGGGGATGTTGATAAGTATTTGACGAGCCAAATATTTTTGAACGAAATTCGTAATTCAATTTGCACTCTCTCTTAAAAAGAAAAAAAACTCTGGCAGGATATTGCGAATTATTTAAGTAGTTGCTTAAATTGGCTTAAATGATGTGAAACTTTAAAATGTTTCCGTATGAATTTAACATTTGAATTTAAATCGTCGAAGTATTTTGAATAAAATACATTAGATGCAAAATATAAATAATTTTGTTAAAAAGGAAATTCCGTCACGATTTACATTCTTCTGCAAAAATTAGAATGCATCAAAAATAAAAAAACGGACAACAGCCGACTGAGCGCGCGAGGCGCGACGGCTTTCGCCCGTGGAAGTAAAAAATGGGAATAAAAGGAGAAGATAAGATAAGAGCGAGGTGTAACTAGCCCCGTAGTTTCATCTGACCGGGACAACATGGAAATATACATGGTGCGCCTGGACCGTGGCCGTTCAAATTCGCGTCACGTGCGCGAACGTTTAGTAAGCAAGCGACGTAGATTACGTAGCGCCTACAAACACTCGAGTTGGTAGGTACACACAGTAGTTGTGTGTACCGAGGAAGCAGCACGAGGAGCTAACAGCCCGAGCATAGACACGGCCCTCCGTTCGCCTGAATTAGTGTACACCGTCGTTGGATCCCCGGTCCCAACTTTTCGGCCGATTTTTTAAGTGAACGACACGAAAAGGGAAGTCAATTGCCGTCCGGTCCCGCATAAATTAGCATAAGCCGGCTTCTCCCGGGAGGGGGGCCGAGCGAGCCACGGGGATCGAACAATTCCGCGAGTGAATTTTGTAAAAGGCGCGCGCGGCTTAAATGGCTTCTGGCGTTTTGCGCATCGAAATGAAGCTCGTGCGCGGCCCGGGGAGATAAGGAACGGGGAAGCCAATCACGCGTTACGACAATCCGCGCGTGACCCTTGAAGCTTTTACGAGGGGCCATTAAATCTTGGCTCGGCTTTCTCCGACTCTAGAGCCGGGGGGGTAGCAGGGTGCAATCGGCCACCTCGGCCTCGGCACTTTCCCGGAGCTTTTTACGGCCGCGAATTAATTTAGACGGCTCTCTTCTAAGCACCATTATTGTCTTGGGTAACGGTCTCCTCCGCGGGCGATCCCGTCGAATTTCGCCGGAGCGATTATGAATGCTTGATCCGGTAGAGTAGCTATAATCCACTCTCGGAAAATGGGGCTGTCACGAATTTTAAAAAGGCGCGAGGCTACACCTCTAAAAACGGGGCGACGAAAAAAGCACAGCGGACGCGCCTCTATCGATTTCTCCGTCTGCTTGACGCTTCGTTCGCGGCGTACTTACTCCACGGCTTTAAATTCAATTTTAGCTTACCGAAACCAATAAAGTGGCCGCTCGCCTCGTGAACAGCCGGCACTCGTCGTTCCATTTCCCTCCCAAAATGGATCTGCAATTGTTTTATTAAACGATTAAACAATTAGTCAATTAACGGGCGAGGCGAAGCTTTCAGTACGCTCGATTTTAATTAACGTTGGTCAGAAAGTGAGCACCTTTTAACGGAATGCCAGGAGCGAGATAGATCGTAGAGGAGGTTCAGCAGCAGCACGGTGACGCCGGTCTCCTTGGCGAGCATGGAGAACGCCCCGAAGCACACGCTGCTCCACACGTAGGCCGCCTCTTGGCTGGAATTAGAAAAGAAGCAAGAAAAAAGCGATGAAATTAGTTATAAAATCATTAGTCCACTTGGACGGCTCGGTCGAGTTAAATAAAGTAAAGAGCCAAGGGCTAAGAGGTAAGAGCTGCTCCGGGCGAGCGGGTAAGAGGTAAGAGCTTTTTTTCGTCCGCCGCTGCTAAATCATTCTTCTCGGCTGAGATATCGCGACATTTGGAAAAAGGAGGAAAGAAAGCGAGCGAATCGATTCTAGATGAATCCGCTTCTCTATCGCTTCAATCTATCGTTTTAATCTCCCAAATGGAACATTCGTGTCGCCCTACCTTCGTTCAAATTAATCGCCTAACGCGCGCTGCTCAATTTATATAGGCTATAGCCGCGTAAAATATACTGAAACGTTGATACCTCACTGCGCACTTCGGCACTTCCTAGATACTTTATAGTTTGTAGTTTATAGTTTATAGCTTATTTCGAGCGCCGTTCTAATAAGCATTCGATCCGACTGACCGAGCGGGACAAAAGCTCCGCGCAGATGAATGAATAAAAAAAAAAAAAAATATCGAGGGGGGTATGGACCTTTCGATTTGCATGCGACCCGAAGCAAATGGCAAATGGCGATCCAAGACAAATGGGCCAACTTTCCGCGGATTACGGCTAATCCTGCTCTCGCTTTGTACTTTTATCTCGGCGCCCCGGCTCTTTTTATCGCGAGGCGCTAAAAGTCCCCGATCACCCTGTTTACCCCATTATACAGGTCGCCCGGATTCCCGCGTAAATTCTCGCGAGGGCTGATTCGATGATTTGCGCCGCGGGGGCCGCAGCTTTCCGCGTACGCGAGCATCGGACACCGTAATAACGCGCCCGATGACTCGCCGGCATTCCGGGGCCGCGACGCGTGAAAAAACAGGCAGTCACCGCGACGGTGATTCCGCCGTCCCCGTGAGAGATTTCCCGCTCGCTCGTGCGGATTAAAGGCGCGCCGGCCCGAAAACAAGATTAATCAAAGCGGCCCGCGAGGAAAAATCACGCCGCGCGCGGACCGCTCATGCATAATGCATCGCGAGGGAGCCGCTTCATTAAACTCCCCTATAATGAGCTCGTTAAAAAGCTGCGCCAAGACGATAACCGCAAAAAGGAACATCCATTATCAGCAGGCGCGCCGATGTTAAGCCGAAGTCGACACAGCGTCCCGGATGCTCCGTGATGGACTGGATTGAGATGTTAAGTGCGCCGCGCGCCGGTTTGTACAACTGCTCGGGCCGCGTTTCTCGAGCATTGAGCTATGGGCCGAGGTTTTAGTCTTCACCTTTTGCTTCAAGCCTTTGCTCTTTGCTCTTTAATCTATTGGTTAGCTTAATAGAAATTTGAGCGATTGTACTCACCCGTGATAAGCGAGGAACGAGAGGAGAAAGAAAATGCAGGCTAAAACGTCCGCCCTGCCGACGATTCCGGTGACCTGAAAATAAAAGATCAAAGGATAAATATTTCATTCGTTCTATAAAGCAGAAGAGTTATTCTGCTTACTGACCGTGCGATAAAATGCTTTGGAGGTAAAACACTGATCGCGCGTCAGGTGCGTATTTCCGAGCGCATTTTTCAGAATATTTTAATCGCGAGCGATAATATTCCGTTAGCTGTGAATTCGCACGGTGGATTCTCGATAAGCATCGGAATAAGAGACGGGCTCAAGTTCAATTTTTGGCGAAATCCGCCGTTCTAACTGGTACCGGATAAAAAACACCCGAGAGAATATATACAAAATAAATAAATAAATAAATAGCAGAGAGTAGTTTAATTAAAAGTTCGCCTACGCATTTGTTATTGAGTATAGCGTAGAGTCCCCGGGCGAGGTTCGCCGCTATAAAAAATGGCGCTCATATATATGGGGCTAGGTGCTTCGTCAGTGTCGAGGTCCGAGGAGCTCCCCGGGCCGTAGCGAGACAAAGAAGATTCCTCGACTCTACTTAAGATAAGGGAGATAACCGCCTGGACTGCGAGGATAAATCAGCCGGCCGCGGCCCACCTGACTGACACTCGAGAGCGTGATACGCCGCCTAGGCAGATTTATCTCGGCCGAGCGTGTCAGTTCTCGGCCGTTCGGCTCATTTATTAAGAGGGGCCCATTTTTTTTTTTATCGCGCCACCGCCGCCTCCGCAGCGACGGCAATTAAGACGACCAGGGGGCGACGCGCAATCTCGCGTCGAATTATCGATCCCGCCTGGCGCGCGAAGCTTCCTCGCTCTCGTTAGTATTATTTTTGCGAGCTAGAGGCTCTCTGACGATCGCCTTTGTCGTCGCGTCCGTTCGTTTGTTCGCTCGCGCGCCGCTCGTCACTGATTCCATTTGGCGGCCGTGCAATCAATGACGCGTGGAAACATAAAACTTGCGTTTTACATTTGGCCGGGTGCACGGGAGAGGAAACGAAGCCCGCAGCCGCATTGCCGCCTATTCTTCGACTTTTCCAACTTTTCAATGGCCCCCCCTGACAATGGGGCGCAGGCTAGAGGTGTACCTGTCCGACTCTCGCCACACCGGCGCCTCTTCTCTCTTCGCTCGCTGTTTTTCCGCCAATTCTAGGGATTAATCGCGTTTAAAGAGGCGAGTCTTGACCTCCCGGTTGAGAGCTCGAGGGGACCGAGCAGCACCAACATCCCTTCGAGAGTGTACGCTTTTGCAGATAATACCGGGCCGCTTTACTTTCCTCCCGTTTTTTTTTCTCCTCTCTTTTCCTTTTTTTTATTCCCAGCCGTTTTACTTCTCCACTTTTATTCGCGACCACGGGAAAGCGTTAAGCGATAGCGATATAAAAGCCCTCGTTCCTTCTTTCCCTTTTTTCACCGACCTTTCTCGCCCCTATATTTTATCCGTTTCAATATATCTGCCTATTTATCTACTCGAAATTCAACGTATTCTTTAATCAACGCCGCGCACAATTACGCGTACTAGTTAGCGCTGTTATACAATGGGCACATTCGGTATAAGCAAGCTAGTCAGATTTTCGTGTGTATATAAGGCCTCCGGGATTCATTGTTTCAACCAACTAATGAACGCACTCGAACGAATTATCTTTTTGGGTTAGCGGCTCAACTAACCGATGAAAGCAGGTAAGCAAGCGCGACTCGGCGCTTTGCGCTCTATCGCATACTAGCCGCGCGTATATTCCTGCGGCTGCCGCCCCCCAACACAACGCCAAACAATCGAATATTCAAGCCTAAAATAAAAAAAAAAGCGGCTTTGAATGAAAAGTAGTCGAGGGGTGAAAAAAGCGGTGAAAAGTTTTCTCGGCTAATTCCTCGATATAAAAGGCAAGAGTTAAAAGTTAAAAGGCAGTAAAAAAAGAGAGAGCAAAGGTGCGCGCTCGAAGGAATCGAGAGCAAAGTTATTCAGCTCGAATGCCTCAAAACTTGCTTCTCCTTTCTTTCGCTTCTCCCGCCTCGTTCTTTTTAGCCCGAGAACAGGATTTTATACGAGACAATATCCCGCGCTTAGCGGTGCAAAGTCGTCGAGGTTTCGCCCCGAGCAGGGCCGCCGTCGCAGGTTGGCCAATATCCGCTAATGAAACGCTCATTCACTCGGCTCTCCACTACTCATGCTCCCGGTCTTTGTTTCCCGGCCAATTACACCGGCCGCTTGACTTTCGGGTAAACATTTTTCATTCGCCGTGTACTAAATGGATAAACAAGCCGGCTGCTATGCGCCGATTTTACTCATACAACGGCGCAAGAAAAAGCGGAACAAAGAGTAGTCGGTTATTGGAGACGAGTGTAAAAAAAAAAGTTCGCGAGGAATAAATCAAGAGTTTGATTGTCGAAGGGAGGGCAAAAAAAGAGGAGCTAAAAAGTTGGCCAAGATTTTTCTTCGCTCGCCTCGGCCGGCTACATAAATCAGAGATAAATCACTTTAAACTCGCACTGTTAACTCCAGCGAGCGAGCGCGCGGGGGGGGACTCTTGGAGCGCTAGGACCGCGCGCGCCTTTCCGCTCGTCTAATCGATAGTCGGCGATAATGAAGGAACGTTCTGGCTCTGGCGACGATTCGCTGTCGTCGCTATCGCCGCTGTCGCCGCCCCCGCCTCCTCCTCGCAAACGCGCCGAGGAGCCGACGACCGGTAGTCGGGGGGAGGAAAAAAATTTCAACTAACCCTACGCGCGGATGATCCCATTCAATTGGCAAATAATTTGCGTCCGTCGAAGTAGTTAAGTCTGTAAGTGTGAGTAAGTGAAATTCATTTGTATGTGCTTATTTAATTATAAAAGTTGTTCACTTATTGGATAAATAAACGACTTGTCACGTAGAATAAATGCATACTCAATTATTGATACGTGAAAGCCATGAATTGTACTTATTCGTATCTAAATGGAAGACACTAAAAATAACCCCTTTCTTTTTCTGGAAATATGTGGATAAAAATGTTGTATGAATTATATATAGCTTTACTAAGACGAAAAAAAACTGGAAAAATAAAAAAATTAATGGTGACTAATAAATTTTTCTGTAAAATTTAATGCAAATATTTTAATATTTACTAGTGATTATGTTAATTCTTTCTTTTTCGAGTTTTGCCGCTTTCGTCAAAATGATAGTAATTTTTAATGGATCATTTATTTTTCCGTGCATCAAAAAAGAAATTGAATTATTAACATGAACTTGTATGTAACGTTTTATATAATTCGTCCTCTTATTCACTCATTGGAATTTAAAAATCAATGAATTTGAGTTATTCACATGTAAGAAAATTAAAATACAGACGAGGAAACAAATAAATAAATACACATCGCTGATTTTATTTACTGGCGCGAGTTGGAAGTTTGTGCTTTCTTCTCGTAACCGCCCGAAGAGATGATAAAAAATACATTCCAAGGACTATCGAGAGCTCTATTTAAACCTCTGGGGAAATTTGAGGAATTTCAATTAAACTTGAGGGAACAACATGCTATAGTCTATATATACTCTCATAGTCTATCTACATACATTAAACAAGTAGTAAGGTACGCGGACTTAAGACAGATGTTTGACTGCGCAAGTGCTTTAAATTAAAGCGGTTTACTCATTTCCCGCGAGGTCGGCCGGGGGTGGGGGGTGGGTTTAACTGTAAAATATCGCCATCGCAATTACAATAGCGCCCGGATAAATTAGACACGTACTGACTACGCAGCGATGAATTCGCGCGTGCACGGCAGTATATTTTCCGAGCTCCCGCGCGTCGACACTTGTTAGGTCCGCCACTCGAAAGCTCGACTCTCGAGGCTTAAATCCCGCGTCAGTCTCGGGGCAACTGGACAAAGTGGCGCGGCCGAGAGTGGCGCGCAGCTACGACCGGCCGAGTGGCGCGCACCGCCCCCCTTATTTTAGTCTTTGCCGGCTTTTCTCGGGATCGAGCCCGAGGAGCTTTTACGAGCCGGTTAAGAGAGTAATCAACATTCTCGACCTGTTCGCGGCCTTTTATTGCGACCGCGACTAATTGAAATCTCTGCCGGACGGCGGGTGCGTCCGTCAGCCAGTCGATGAAAGAGAGATTAATTAGTCCACTCACGGCGCCGGGCCGTTTAACTATTGCCAAAGCACTAAATATTCGTCCTGCGCGGGATCCCCGCTTCGTTAAGGTGAGTGGCCCTCCTACTGTACCCAGGGCGGGTCTACGTGTCCGCTGCTCCGGTGCGGCAACTCGATCGTTTGCGTAAACAGATGCTCGATCGAGGTCGGGCGCGAATCCGGGGGCAGTTGAACGCGACGCGGATTCCAGCCCTTTATTTTACACCCCGGTGTTTTCTTTTCACGTGACTTTTTACTCGCGCTCCACCCGTTGCGCGACTAATCCTTTGTAATAGCAGCAGCCAAGGGTTCGTTTATCCCGTTTATCCAGTTTATCCCGTTTATCCCGTTTATCCCGGGACAGGCGAGGGCGCCGGCTCCCGCGAGCTCTGAAATAGCAGATAGTCCGGGCGAGCCGGCCGATCTATAAACATATCGAGGCATCGATCGCCTCGTTTATACCGTGAGCAAGCACGCGGGCCTCGCTTCAATTTCGGCCGAACACGGGACGCTAATTGGACGGAGAAAAAGCCTCGCGGCGGGGGCGCGGGAATCGCTGCAACTTACGGCGTCGGTGTGGATGGGGTGGACGGCGAAAAGTAGACCGGTCAGCGCGGCGAAGCCCGGCCGCAGCGCGGCCACGGCCAGGCTCACTCGGGTGACCAGCAGGCAGGCGGCGGCGTGCAGGGCGACGTTCGTCGCGTGGTACCAGGATGGAGTCAGACCCGCCGCCAGGTAATTCAATCTGAAACGAAGAAAGCAATTGCGAATATTAGATATGATTACTTGTCGTTTATCAGCTTTTTAAGGGATATGGTTATAGTAGGGGGAAAAAGAGAAGAAAATTCGAGAAATTTTTTGGGCAGAAAAAGTTCTTTTAAGTTACTGCTTAATGTACTTATTGAGGAACTTTTGTTTTCAATGCAAAATCTCGGTCTGTCAATATCGCAAAGAAAAATTTATTTTATGCTGCAATGTAGTGTTCACAATTTTTTTTACTTTTAAAAAAGTTCCTGATAATCAACATGAAGGTATTTGATACAGCAGTTATTTGAAGTTAAGTTCTCATGAAAAAATTCATATAAAACTACGCATAAAAAAAAATGTTTCATTAATCAAAAATTCCGTGTGTGCTTCCCTGCGAATGAAGAAATTGCTGTTAAAATTTGCAATTAATCCGATGAAATTGTGGACATACTGTTACCGACCAATCTGAAAAATGTGATTTTAATTTTTTTTTATTCACGGGCGATATGTACGCTTCGAGTGGGTTAAAACACCTTTTTCTCACTAAAAATCGAACAATATTTTATTCTAATGATAATAATTAATCATATCCCTAGCAGAAAAAAATTATAATCGGCGCGAAATGATTATAGTTTGATTATAGTTTAATTATAGTAGGGACGAAAAAATTATAGGATTCCTATAGGATTCCTATAAGGATTGACTATGATTATAGTTTTTTTCTGTAAGGGATACGACGTCTTACATTGGTATCTTAGAGAATAGAAGAAGGAAAATCTGGTCAGGATAGTTAGGTCCATCGCTCGCTCACGTCAAAAGGCTACAATTTAACGCGAATTTAAGGCTAGAGCTACTTGCGATACGCGCGGCGCGCGGATAATAGAATTTCGGATGAGTGGGGCTAGTTCGATTGAATGAACTGCGATTGAATGAAGTGAGCCGCAGTCGGGCCGCAGTCGAGCCGCGGGCTCGCGCCGATCTCCAATCTCCAAACTGACAAGAAGGCATTCGTGCGATTCTAATGAATAGTTGGCGTAAACGATTGATTTGAATCGCCAGCTGATTGGCCGATAATCGAAAACAGAGCGACGCCCGCCGACGAGTTGGTCGCAGCTTCGCAGCCAATCGGCCAATTTGTTTTATAAAACCGTCGGTGCTATATAGTTTCGTTACGTCGCTCGCGAGCGAAAAAGCGAAACTCGTCAAAATTTCGGCTTTCGGGAGGAGCAGCGTTCAAGCCAAGTCAGAGCGGACGCCTCCCTCGGAGTTGCTAACTTGGCAAGTTTCGCTGAAAGCCGCTTAAGACGAACTCGTCTTAATCGGATTTTCAAACTAGCGGCGGCCCGCTTTTTTCCCCTCCCCGACCCCGCCGCCCGCCTCGTTAATGCTACCGATATCGTAGCTGGTGAAATCGCAAATTAAAGTCGCGAGCCGATCGGGCCATTGGAAAACAAACATCCCGACGTGCTGACGCGGCGACGCAATAATTTCGGGTCGCCTGCCGTCGACGCGCCTCCCCTATCGACCTTCCCCCGTCGCGCCGGCCTCTCTTGGCTCCCTTCCAGGTGTCAACCGTTCGAGCCGGAATCCTCCAAATCTACTTGCTCCCGGATTTTTTTCCGCCGTCTTATTGCACCCCTCGACCTTACACGCGCTTACACGCGCTTACGCTCGGAAAGCTACTTCGGCAGGCGGTGATATTTCCTCTCGCCGCATTTATCGCGATTGATAACCATTCGAATAAAACGGAGGGGGAGAGAGGGAGGAAGCGGAGGAAGAGAGGAATGTAACGGAAAAAAAGGGTAACATTATTCCTGCATGTCGAAACACATGTCACGTTTCGCGAACAACGAGACGGGGAACACGTCGGGCCGGGCGTATATACCGAAAACGACACGAAACTATTTCGCACGTACCTGCGTACATGGAAGATTACATTTTCCATGGGGTGAATAAAATTACTTTTAGCCAAGCATTCGTGCAGCCGTCGCATCCCCTTTTTCGCTCTCTCCCCTTTTCCTTACAAATATGACAGTTGTATTAGTTTTTTTCTCGGTCGCTTTTTTATTGATTAAAGCGATCAAACTTTGGCGCTATCACTCGTGGGACTTATTAAAAATGTACTTGTGCTCCGGCTCCATTTGCCGTAGTAACAAGCCATTAGAGTCCGAGAATATCATTAAATGAAAACGGGGACAGGAGACCTCGGAAAAAAACTCTCGGTTGTCTCGTTATCCTCTTTATCTGCTTTTCTCCAGTCGACAAAAAGTTGCTACTTTTTGCACGCACTTTTTCAATGAGCTTCCAGGTGGGTGGTCAAGCATTGAGCAAAAAGATATTTTTTTGCCAGATTTCAAAATCTCGCGATAATTATTTATCACGAGATTTTTCGCATTTCAATCGTGCAGAGGCTTTCGTACGCTAAAATTTTAACGTCGGCATAAAAAGGCTCCAGCGAGATATAAAAGCCGAAAAATTTCATAATGATGCATTATTTTTTCATTATCCATTTCGGAAAAGCCAGAGGCCGGATGTAGGCATCGATCCGAGAGAGCAGCGAAAAAAGGAGGAGCGAAAGCTCGGACGGCATTGATCGCTGATGGCAAGCTTCCAAATGAAGCGTTAAATCGCGGGAGTTGATCCTTTCTCCTTTAATACTTGTAGGCTTTTATTCGCGCATTATGAAAGCGCGGAGCCTGCGCGCCGCGTTGTGTAAAAAAAAAAGGGGGAAAGCTTTAAGGGCTGCGCCGATATTTCGATTTTTCGATTTCCCCCGCGTCCCTTTGGCGCACTTTTTTTTTCGCGTGATTTACGAGATGGATTCTTTAGCTCCTTTATGAGCGGCGCCTCCTCGTCGGAGCCCCTACCTCTCGGAAGCCTCTCGAAAGCCCGGCGTGGACCGCTCATATTTTCCGATACACAATCCCTGCAAAAGAAATGAAGAAGGGAGCCGCTTCATAAAGCGGTTGCTGGAGCTATATACGTATATACCGGGAGTACAGGCGCCGGGCACTCGAGCCTCCCATACAGCTGCTCATCATTCACGCTATTATCAGGCGCACCGATAGCCCGGGATATACAGCCTCGCAATGCTCGCATGTCTGCGCTCATGCACATTCCTCTATTCTTGGCGAGAAGTGCCCGATCGCCCGGCCGCCCCCGTCCCCGAGCGCCCGGGCCAAGAGAGAGGCAGCCCGGCTGCGGGGGCGGCTCGATAGATCAATGGACAGATAAACGAGTGGGCATCGACGTAAATTACCCGGCATCTTGTCGGCCCGATAGGCATCGCCCTCTCCACTGTCCACTCGAGCCGAAATTTTATAGAGATTTTCCCTTCTTTTTTTTTTCGAAAAAAGAAAACCGGAGAAAGGAGGACGAGCGAAGGCGCAACATTTAGCGGCTCGGCGTTTCTTCTTTTAAGGTAACTGGCCGCGGGGCCGGGATCACGTAGACAGGTGCCGCGGGAGGGCGGCCGCTCCTCGTGCCCGGCATATTCAAAGAGACTCGTGTCCCGGCGTCGCAGTGCCGCTCCGCTCGCGTCTTCGTCCGCGGGAATCCACCTCCGATGGCTTTTTCGAATTCTTTCCTCGGTCACGTTCCTTACCCCGGGAATTTCGAATATTTACCGAGCGAAGGAGCGAAAGAGCCGGACGGCGCCTGGCCACGGGACAGTTCGCCCCCGCTTTATTATTCTCCGCGAGGCTCACGGACCTCCCGGCGCCCTCCGCGTGTTAATGTTGCCGCGCGCTCTCCTCTCGCCCCGAATATTCCGAATATTTCTTACTCACTGTCAAGTGCGACTTAGCATTCCGAATCCTCTCTCCGCGCGCAAGCGCGAGCTTGCGACCGAGTTTTATCAACTTTCGACTGCAATTAATGGAAAATAAGCCGGAGAACAGTGGCTGCGGGGGGGAAGTTATTAAAGCTCGCGAGCTTTGACACGCGACACGGGTGCTCTTTGAGATTTACTCCCTCCGTCGGCTTCCCCCCTCCTAGGTGGAATAAAAGCTCCTTTTGGAGGAGAACACGATCTTCTTTTCATTTACGGGCGGCAGCTCGTAATTTTGGTGAATTTTCGAAAAAAAGAAGTGGAAGCGGAGAAAAATAGTTGCTAAATAAATTAGGTGGGGAAACGGCGGGCTTAAAGTTTTCGCGAAATTCCTTAGGTAGTTTAGGAGTTGAGCGGGAAGAGGAGGTGAGAAGAAGCCGCGATAGAGGGTAGCGTATGCTCGTGGCACGTGATAAACCGGCTCGGTCGCGTCATTAGAGCGGGGGAGGAGGCGGAAAGGGGAGAGAAGAGCCCAGCGCCGGCCGCTAAAACGAATACATCGTTCCTACGTGTCTTGGAACTTTCTATTTTCTCTCTCTCCCGCGAGGCGCGCGTACCAGCATTTTGACGGCGCACATACGGCGCTAAGCTTCCTGCACGACCCCCGCCAGTCTCGCGCGCTTCTTCCCCCGCGTAATTAGCGATTAAAACTTGACCCGGGCGTTTATTCTCGGCTCCGCGCGAGCAATTGGATCGATTCGCCAGCGTCTCTTCGGTGTCGTCTCCCTCGCGGTTCCGTGCTAGTCGCGAGCTTTAATTTTTCCGGTTGCTTTGCTAATAAAAACAAAAGGGAGCGGAGGACCACTGCCGGGGGAAAAAGGAGCGGAGAGAAGGAAGCGCGGGATGGGAGCTCGAGGACAAAGAGAAACGGCGAGGCGACGAGCTCGCTGCAGTTGCCTTCTTGACATGAACAAAGCTTGCAATTTCGCCATTCTTACCAGGCATTCTATCCGCGTTACGGCAACGCGCGGCAAGCCTGTCTTGTCACCTCGCCACCTCAGCGACGCGCCGAGGAAAGGAACGGGGGAGGGAATGCACAACTTACCCTATAATCGACTTCATTTCATCTTCCATTTCGTTTACCCTCGCTTTTATCGCACAGCATTTCTGATTTAGTCGGCCGGCTTTCACCGTCGAATCGGTATTTTCTTTGTGTTTTTTTATCTCTCGCTCGGCGCAGTCGACGCGCTACATCACATTGAATATCAGCGGGGAATATCGGGGCGATGGCCTCACGGCGAACGTTCGTCAGATTGTCATCAGCAATAAGCCCGGCTGATTGGACGAAAGACGGAAGATGGAAAATGCAGCTCCGCAAGGTGGTGGAATCGCTCGAAAATGCAGGCCGGGGCCCCCGCGTGTATAAAGTGCCGGGGGCAATTTAACATTTTATTATTCAACGCGGCCGTGAAATCGAATTCCACGCTCGGAGGAGAGAGTACATGGCAATTTCCTTAGGGCCTCGGCCGCTCGGCTCGCACGTAAACTGATACAGATCGAGAGGTTCGTTTTATTAAGAAAGATTAGCGAAGGCGTTGCGAGCCGGCCGTCGGGGGTATAAAGAGAAAACGAGGAAGAAGGCGAGGAGAGAATGAAAGCGAGCCACCCCGGGGGAGGGTTAAGTGAAAGACTAGCGAATCGACTGCGAAGAATGATGGATCGTTTCTCCTGCCTGGGCTATGCCTTCGTTGCTCGCCTTACCCCGGCCGATTTTCTTCCGCCCTCGATCCCCCCCCTCCCTGGCCTTACTTCTGGCCTCGAGTAACGACCTGGCACCCGCTAAAGGAAAATATAGTTTGACACTGCTGGATAAACCCGGCGGCGCTTAAAAACTTTCTCAATCTTCCCCGCCTCTCGGCTAGCTTCCTTCCTGGACTTGGTCTGCGCGGGGGCAGCCCCCAGCATCCTTCAAAATATCGCGTCTCCAAAATCTGAATGAAAACAACAAGTTTTTGATCACTGGCCAGTACTGCAAATTCCACAATAAATTGGTCTAAAAAGACTCACTTACGCGCTAGGCGCACAATACGGTGACATTTTATTACAATGATTGCAGGAATTCATTTACGACCACTTAAATTGTGGAGTATTAGTAGCCACTCAAAAGTCTAGCCGTGCACCCAGGTCTTAAAGTGCCGTACATATCTATCTGAGATTGCGCACTAGTTACTGGGAAAGATATCGCAATGTCCCCTAGCGGTAAATGTATCAAGTCATGTTATACCCTTTATCTAGATCCAAGTGCGATATAACTTAAATGAATATAAACGAATGGAATACTCAGTATAAATGATTCGAACGTTTGAAAATGTTTCAATAAACGTGTAGAAATTCGATCAACCTGTCGAGTATTTTATGAGTTGGGTAAAAAAAGAATTTATCATTCTTTATTTCCAAGCAACTGTACATAACTCCAACTATAATTCTATTATTTTCAGATTATTAACTTCACGAGAATATTTAAATGTGACACCTTCAAACCTGCACGAATTATTAACGATATTAGGATTATAAACAATCATAAAAAAATGCAAAAATCTAACTATTGACTCATCCTACTGATTAAAACTAATCCATAAATAAAGCACTTTAGTCAGAAGTAATATTAATTTCAGAATCACGAATTTACAACTTTAAATGTTTGAATTTTGAAAAATCGTTTCTTGTAATTGTGGTCTTATAAAGCGATTAAAAGAGTAATTACAGAATCAGTTATACCAAACGGTGTGATTACGCAGGATGAATAACCCTTTGCGTTTACGATTCCACATTTACTGAACCAATTGGCTTACTAAAATTCTGAGGGTAGAGCATTTACTTTATAGAATAATTTATGTTCATTATGAGTGCCATTGAAGAGTTTAACGTATTTTAAAAATAAAAACAAATTGTATTGAAAAAATTATGAAACTTGTTGATCAAGAGAGTACTCGAAGGGTTAAATGGAAAGTTACGTGGGATGCAAGAACAATAATCGAGCGGAGGTGCGTCTTTCCTACCTATACCTCGATTCGCGAAACTTTCAACAAGGTTTCCTTCCATTATTCCGTCTCTTTCTCCTTTTTATCAACAGTTTTTGCCGCTTATCAGATTTCCTTTGTTAATCTTTATCGGCTTAGCCCCGAGGAACGGAGGAGAAGACAAGCTTGTGAAGTGGGTTTAATCCGCGAGTTGCCAGTGAAGCTAGACAAATAGTAAAAGGAAGAGCAAAAGGAAAAATGTTGCTTAGGAGGATAAAGGAGCGAAAGGCAGGCGAAACGAGGAAGGAGCGCGCCGTTAAGCTTTTCAGGTCCGCAGGCGCAAATCGTGGGAAAATAGAGGAAGCAGCTCGCAATAAATTTTATTCGCCAGTTCGTCTTACGCTTGTTCCCCCCCTCCACCTTTTGTTCGCCCCCGCTCTCAAATTGCCACTTGCATTGCTCCGGGCCTTCTCTAGAATCTCCATTTATTCTTTAGCACTTTTATTGTCTGCCAATTAAAGCCCGGGAGCCGCGCGAGCGCGCGGCACAATGATACTCGGTTAAAAAGATGTACACGCCGGCGAGAGAGAAGTAGATACTCGAATAAGAGAGTAAGAAAAAAAAGGAAGGAGCCGCGCGCGCGCGCGCGGCCGGCGGAAGACGGAAGCGGAAGCAAAGGATGAAAAGCGCATGAATGACGGGAGGACTATTTGTATCCTTCAGAAGATACACAGCCGAGCATTCATCGCTATTACTCTGCAGATTTTGACGTGTTTCAAAGGAATTCCTCTTCTTGAGCCATTCGTCATCTCGTAAAAGTGCAATTCTGCTCCGTGTAGCTCCTGGCTCCTCACTCTTTTATTGAATCGACTTTTTTATCAAGGAAATGGGAGGCTTGGGGGGAGGCGGCGAAGAGAAGAAAACTGGGTTACGCGCCGGGAAATAAGCGACTTAAGGAGAACGAGAGGACCAAGATGGTTTCTTTGTATTTAATGCCGCGCGCGCGCGCGCGCGAGCGAGTTAATCGAGATAGGGGGCCGCGCGGGCTATCGCTAATTCTTCCGAGTGCAAATAGGGAGGCGTGATTTCGCAGGATCGCGCGCTAGAGAGTAGTTTGCCCCTACCCCCCGTGCCCCCAGTTTTTTGCGAGCTGACACCATCCTAAATTGTCCGCCCGGCAGCCAGCTTCGAATTCCGTCGAGTCGCAGATAGGGAAGGCGCCTCTAATGCATGCAAATGTCGCCGGGCGAGCCGGAAGTGGAGAATTCGTGCCGTATCTCGGCGGCTCCGGGACGCCCACCCCAACCCTCTTCTCTCTCCTCCTCCCCCTCTTTCCACCCCAACCCGCCTCTTTCCAAACTCCAGCTGCGAGAGTCGAACACGCGTTCGCCGACTACTTGGACACTCTAATTTACTGATTATCCTTAATTGAAGACGCTGGATTAACCGACGCCCTTTTTAACCCCTTTTTACGCAACCCTATCTACGCAATCATTCCTCCTTTCGCCGGGCATAATTTACGCCCCGGCCTTCGTTGGGTATTCCGCCCGGGCTCCCGGCCGGTCGCGACCTAATTTCAAGGTGAACGGGATAAAATGAAAAAGCCCCACCCCGCGCGCGCCTTTTCTAATGAAACAAAGGGAAATCGACTCGTTATATTATGTAAATAAAGTCGCCCCCGCAAGTCCCTTCGCGGGCGGTCACGTCACTCTAAACTGTCCGTACAAGCCGGGCGAAATTTCCGTCGTTAGAGTGTGCACTCAGCAGCCCTGTCACCGAGGAACATTTTAATTACTCAAGCCTCTCGAGTTCGTCGTCGTGTGCCGCCGCCGCCGACGGCCTCATCGTCGCGACAGTCGGCGACAAAGGGAAAATAGAAATACCGCCGCGGAATGAAACGGAGAAATAGCGAAAGGGCACGCGACGGCCAAGAGAGCATCCCGCCCACGCGCGCGCAAAATGTTGAAAAGCTCCGAAATGTTCGCGTGCGCGCTCGCGAATATTTTGCGCCCAATTCGAATCGCTAATATTTAGCGGCGCGGAAGTAAAAAATGAAAGCACAAAGGGAGCCCGCGGGCCCGTCGAAAGTAGGAGGAAGCGCAATTATAAATGGCGACGGAAACGGACAGGCGCGTAACCCTAGAGAATTATGACGGGAACAAGAGAATAGAAATAACGGCGGCGGCCGGCAAAACGAGAAACAGCCGGATGAAGGAGGGAAAAAAGGAGCCGCGAGAATAAAAATAATCCGACATGTATACGCTGGCCGGTGGGGGAGGATGAAAAATAGCGCGGGTGTAAGTTCAAAAATAGAGAGGGATGTGAAAGAATACCGGCTGTCCGCGATTGAAAATGGTTTATGCGCCGCGCTGATTCATCAAGCCGCGCGGAGCTTTATCCGGCGGACAAATAAACAGACGGCCAAATAAAATAAAAGCGCGCGCGCGGGAAAAGTGAAAAGTGAAGCGGAAAGGGTGTCCCGGGATAAACAAGGCGGCAAGTTTTCGGGGGCTTAGGAACTGCGTCGAATCCCCCGGGCGGGAAGTAGGGATTCGAGAGAGCAGGGAAGGGAGCACCGCGGCACGTAGCCGGGCAAGTTCATCCAGCGCACGGATGCTCTCGAGCGAACGTGGCCAGGAGTTCGAACGAGAGAGCACTTGTTCCGGCTCGGGCTTTTTTCAGCCGACCGCCGCTTGCGCCGCCGGGAGTGCGGTCAACTCTTGAGCGCCCCCCTACCTTTTTTCTCTCTCCTTTGCGGATCATCGGATTTTCCCGGGCCCCCGCGACACTCGAGTTTTGCCGGCGCGACAAATGCGCGCGCCGATATTAACGCGCGCGAAAAGGAGGAGGAAAAAAATGTCGCGGTGCAGCGGCCGGCCCCCCGCTCGTTAATATCCCCGCTAATTACTGCAGTCGTGGCTGACACGCCGAAGCGAAGCGGCCCGCGGACCGGTCTGTCGGTGGCAGTTACGTCCCGACCTCCGACTACGCGGCGATAACGCGGCGATAACGCGATTATATGGCTACCCCGCCGCCGTACCGTCAAATCCCATTGAGCGCTGCGAGGGGCCTAATTTTATCCCAATTATATTATAAAGTGGAGTCTAAGTATCGGCCATTGGCGGGGGATCAAGTGAATAAAGTAAATAAAGCTGCGCGGCGAGCTTTAAAGCGACTCTTTGTTTCGGGGGCCGCGTAAGTATAACCCATTGGCGCGTCGCCATGCTAGCGATACCAGCCGGCAAAGCTTTGTACTGCCCTGACTCTCTAACTAGGTGGGTAGAGCAACCAATTGAAGAAGTTCAAGCTACAGTAGTGGCTGCACGCTGTATCCTATCGGGAGAGCTCGGTACCAACTAGACTTTGCCTGTACAACTAAAGCTTCGACCAATATTTAAAAATATTCTGTGGATATTCACAAACCTCTAAAAAAAATGTACATTCATCAGAGGTACATTCTGCGTGGAGTGCTGCACTAGTATAAATCATCGCTCCTAACGAAGAAAAGCACATTCCACTTTTTTCTAACGAAGAAAAGCTCATTTCAGCTTTTTGCTACAAAAACTAGTACAATTTAAATCTGTCTCGAAAAACATCACTTTTCGGATTTTTTCGAGGAAGAAAAGTGCCGCGGATTTTATCATTTTTTTCATGGGAACTTTGTGAAATGTGCTTTTTTTCACGAAGAGCCAAAAAGGTGCACGTTTTTGTCGGTAAAATGAAATGCGCTTTCGTTCGTTAGAAGCGGAAAAATAGTGCAAACCGAAGCTTATTACGGATTTTTGGTTTTTAGTGAGCTTTTCGCTAACTTCTTCAATAACACCCATGAAATCAGAATTGCGCTCTCGACACGAATCTATCTGTGTAAGAGGTCTAGCATCACAGCTAATGATTCGGGCAGAAAAAGTCTCACTGTTAAAAATCGACGAAAGGAATTCTTTCCTTTATTTTCATGAATAATTAGCAGTCGAGAAGTGCAACAAGGTGAGCTTCGTCAAAGTTTCACCAAAAGAAAGGTACAAGCCCCGCGAAGCGGATGTACAGCGAAGCGGAGGAGTCGAGGAGGTGCGAGGGAACTAGGACGGGGGTCGGGTAGCGTTTTCCGCTCTCGGCGGGTTTTCGTGCAACCTTTTCATCGGGGGAGCATTAAAACTCGATGGGGCGCTCGTGTGGTCGGGGGCTCAACGAAGCTGTGTAGCTATCGCTTGCACGCGAATCAGTGTCCGATACCGCAGGAAGGCGAGGGCGTGAGCGGAGCGCGCGCGCGTACCCAACCGATTCCGGCAATTACGAGCTCCAATTATCGGGGATTCCCAAGCCACGAACGCGAGAACGGCCGGCCCGCGGCCGAGCGCTCATTATTTTTCACCTTGGACTACTACACCGACCGCCGCGCGTTTTCGACGCTTACTCCGCGATTCTTTATCCGGCGTCGATTTAGCTAAAGCAAATCCGTCTACGCGGCCGAAACATCGTACTATACGCTGGAGAGGAGGTGTGTAGGTAGTTGCGGGCCGATAATTGGCCGTGCGGGGGCGCAAAAACAATTACCGGCGCGCAGGCCTAAAAGCCCCGGTACAGCTGCCATCGCGTGCCAAGGGCTTCCCGCCTATCGGCCCCATCGATTTCGCGCGCCGCTACGAGACGTTTCGTCCGGCCTTCCCCCCTTACACACCCCGATCGCCGGGGATATTAAGCAATCGACTGGCGCGCGTCTCGGATTTACCGGGCGATACGTTACCCCCCTCTTTGCCCGGTGCCGTCGCCTTTCCTCGATTTTCATTGCGGCTCAGCGGCGATAAATATCGCGCGCGATCTTTTGCCTGCTTTAGCGGCGGGGGCGGCTAAGCCGAGCGAAACCCGGGGAGCAGAGATAAGGTTCGCGCGCTAGCGCGCCGCCTCGCCTCCCCAGCATTGTTCCGGCTTCCGGATTCCGGGTTCCGGGAGTTTAAACAGATTACGACGGGTCACAGTTAAAGGTAAATTGCTCGGCGCCCCCCCGCGCGCCGGGGAACAATCGTGCGTCTTGGCGTTTCTTCCCGCGCTGTCGAATGCGCGCTGCAAGCTCCGCGAATTCGGCGAGGGGCGGTGGGATCCGATTGGCCGGTAGATTAATCGGTCGCGCCCGGCTAGCTGCGAGCGCGTAATTAAGTAATCAAGCGCACGCACCGCGTTTACTAGCACCCGCGCGCTTAAGTTGCGAGCTTGCGATTTAATTGGCGATATTAGATCAGCCCCGGTTTTGGCCGGGTGTCCGCTTACGATTATCGAGGCTCGATTAAGATCGACGCGATCTTCGCCGCGACAGCCCTTGTCACTCCCTTTTTGTTCGGCGGGTCGTCTGGCTGTTTTTTTTTTTTTCTACAATAGGATAAAAGCCACAATAAGCCCATCGGCGGTTGGCGCGCCGCTGACAAGTGGCTGCAGCCGCTTATCCGCGCGCGCGCGGCAATCACGCGCGTCCTGACGTCGCGTCAAAGACAAAAGCGCTCGAGAGCCGCGGCACCTGCGCCGCTCCCCCTCGTCTCTCCCGCCGCGCTCTCAAAGTAGCGGACAAAGAAATTCTATGCGCGCAATGCATATGCTACCTCACTGGAGGATCAATTAGACGGGCACCCCAGCCGCTGTTTAACAAAACCTTAATTAGGGCCTAAATTAGCCTTAATTAGGCGCGTAGACGAAAGGTCAAAACGAATCGCTTGAATTTTTTTTTTTTTTTTTTTCTTCATTTTAGATCGCAGCTCTACGGAGGAGTAGCTTTAACGAGAGCCGGGATACAAGGCGCGTGCGGCGCAGCTAAGTAGATTTTGGTGGCGAGAGGGAGGGAGAAGGGGCGGCCGTCATCGAACGCGCGTGCACTCGTCGCTTGACATAACGCGCGGCCGAAGCCCGCAAGCCCAAACTCGGAGTGACGTGGACGCGCGGCGCTCTCACGCACGCGTCGGCGAAATTTCGAAATTTCCAAATCCACGAGCAGTAACGATAAGTGAGGCCGACGCATCGATATATGCCTTTTCCGCCCCCTCAGTCATCACCGCACGCCTATTAAGCTCATATTTTTGCCTTTTCGATATTGCTTTTCGCCTTTGACTTT
>JAXIUT010000001.1:7787882-7835539 GCA_035586675.1 Eurytoma californica
ATTCCGGGTGCAAAAACCGATTTGAATCAGATAAAACTTTTTTTTTATTAGGTTTTATTGGTGCCTTTCAACAGGGTTACTTTCTTTTCTTACAAAGTTAATTAACATTAAAAATTCGATATTTCTGCATACATTTTCTCTGAGGAATTTGACCAGCGACCTTAATAGCATCAATATTAAACTAAAAAGCTTGCACTAATTTGTAAATTTCATTATAAATTTCTATTGCGAATTTTGGAAAAGGGGCCGTGCGCACCTCGAGTGAAACTATTAATTCACTTTATCGCACTTTCGGCGAATCTTTCGGCACGGTTCACGGCTAATCGCTCGCTCGCTGAGACGGCGAGCGTCGGGCGAGCGAACTGCGCCTCGGCGCAGCGAACCGTCGAAGCACCCAAACCGCCAACTCCGCCGCGACGCGCCGATGTAAACGGCGCAGGCGTATATTACGCGGCAAACTCAAACGTAATATCCTGAAAAGCACTCGTAACTTCATTTCGCGGCTCTCGCCAACTCTGTCCGCTCGCGCACTATTCGCGTAACCTCTTCCGGTTTGACAGATGTTTAATATCACTTGAAAGTTGAAACTTGTCTCTGCGCCGCCGCCGGCAGCAGCCTCGCTGCTCCCAGTCTATTCGCGCCCCTGCTCAATGCGGTTAAGCTCGTTAATATCAACCTCCATTATAGCACTTGAAATGCCATTACGGACACGCTCTCAGCGCCCTGTTCCCGATAAGCCTTCCGCGCTCCGACTACTTCGCTATTTTTCAGGCTCGCGTAGTTCTACGCTGCGCGCTGGTAATTAGCCTATGGAGATCTCTTTTCAAAGAGAACCGACAACGGACCTTGGACAAACGAATTTTGCCGTGCTTTTAGTGCCGAGGTATACAGCTTCTTTATCTTTTACGAAAGAACATTTCGCACAATATTACCGCATTATATTTCCAGCTCTTTATTGACCTTTAAAACGTCCCCAACTTTTAGTCTATCGGTCAAAATGACTTTAACGGCCGGCTCCGAGTCGTTAATAAAAATTCGTTTCAATGCAACTTCTATTAACACTGCGGTACCTCTCTCCGTTATCCATATCTCCGTTTTAATGTAGCGGAAATTTCCTGAAGCGACTGCGGTTTTAGTGCATCATATAAATTTAATCACGCTAATGAATTGAAAATGTTAAAATATTAGAATGTTGAAATGTTAAAGTATTAGAATGTTGAAATGTTAAAATTACATCTCTGTTATTACCGTCAAATTTTTGCTCGATCCACTTTTCTCTTTGAAATTGCAAATAACTCGCATAAGAGATTGGAGATTATATTTTCGTTTGAAGACAAGGATGTCAATCACAATTCAAGGTATCCTCGTGTTTTACTCAAAGCTAAATGCATATTCAACTCAGTTCATTATAGTCCGGTTCTTAGCCTACGTAGGAACTGGAATATCTTAAATATCATGGCAGGTGATGAACATTCCGACTATATGTTTAAAAGAAATGCACATCATCCATAATGCAACATCATGATATCTCTGCATTAACTCTTATTAATAAAATGAAATTTTTATTATACTTGCACCGAGAAAAAAATACCGTCAGATTTGCAGTTGTTTAGCAGGTCATTTTAACGCAGGGCTACTCATGTATATATAACAACTCTCATGTAGAAATTATATGAGAGGTTAGTTGTTTTTACTGTGCAGATGGCTACATATGGCGTTTTGATAAATTTTACGCTGTTTGTCAAGTAAATTCTACATGACAAATCTAGTTAATTGTACTCATAACCTCTTACATGACTGCTCGTATAAAAATAACCTGACTGTCAAATAGATTTGACTGTTTTTTTTCTCCGTGTGCCCTCATGAATTTCCAATAGCAAAAGAAAATGTAAGCCCGGCATTTTATGAAACCAGCAAATAAATAAAAGCGCTTAAATAATACATCGAGTACACCAGTAATCAGAGTCGGTGACATTAACGTGTCGAGCTTTTGCGCTTTCGCGAGATAACACGAGCGAAATTGCCAGCGCCGAAAGTAGACAAGCGAACTCGATAGCGTATCTTCGATTCCGCGGCGTTCATGGATTATTCAGGGGAGGCGCGTCGCTGCGGGGTGGGCGGGAGGCCGCGTAGTTGCAGGGCAAGTCGGAGGGTCAAGCACGCGGGGACTGGCGGCGCGCAGCGCATACAGTGCGCGCGCCAGCGCGGAAACTCTCGAGGCCGCTGCTCGTTCACTTGATTAAACCGGGCCGGCGGAGCAGCTCTCCTCCGTGACGAGCCGACGCCCCCGCGCCGAGCCTTAACCCGCGCGCGCGAGGTCATTTTCCCGGCTAACGGCGCGAGCGACACTTTTCATTCGAGCCGACCTCGGTATTTTCATTATTCACGCCTCGCCTCAGCGGATTTCTGCCTAATCACTCAGCGAGTCAATTATGCATTTGGCTTTATGGCCCGGCGCCTCGCGGGAGCGGACGCACCGTCTTTGTTCCGTCGCGATCCGACGACGACGCGTTACCCTCGCGAGGAGAAAAACGAACTCGGCAAATAATTAAAGCGCCCGGTTCGTTTAAAATTATTCACTGAATCGCTGAGACGCCCGCTGAATTATTCCGCCGGGCGCGGGTACTGGTCGGGGGTGAAAAAGAAAAAAACCGCCGAGGAAGGAGGAAAAAAAGGAGGGAGCAGGGAAAAAAGAAACTGCGAGCCGATCGTAAATATTTCATTCGAGCCCTCGAGCCCGCGAGGACGAAGAGAGAGAGAGAGAGATCCGAAGCTCCTTGCGGCATCGAGACTAATTTACCCGCCGCTGGACGGATTATAAACGAGTTACGCGCTCATAATAGAGCCGGCGCGCACCAAGGCGGCGAGCGTCTGGGCGCCAAAGCGCCGGAGGTTAATTAATTACAATTAATAATATCTCACCGCGCGAGCTATTGTTCCGCTGCAGGGATTGCGCAGCTACCCGTTTCCTCCACTCGTTCATCCTCGCACCTCCGCGCCGTGCAGCTTCGCCTTACATTCGCCCCCTCTCTCTTTCCCTCCGCTCCAGTATTTACGAGGCAGTCACGTTTAAAACTTCATTTCATTTATTATTCCACGATGTTGATTATTTCATCCGAAGGCCGGCCAGCTCGCTCGGCCCCTACTTAAACGGAATGGAATCCGCTCGATGGGATTTTAATGAAAATGTTAAATATATGCCCATTAAATAAAACGTTAACGGCGAAATTGAGGAGGATTTCGCGATGCTTTTGAGCGAGCTATCTAGGCTTTTAGGGAGAGCGCGGTATTTACTTAATTTGGATAGTCGAGAGGTTCGAAGAAAAGCGCATCATTAAAAGTGAATAGGCCAAAGTTGAAAAAGTTGCTTGGTCGGGGCCGGCCGCCGGCAGGAAGGAAACGAGACTAGAGGCCGCCTGGAAAATCTAAAAGCATCTGTACACGTATTGCATGATGAAGTGATGAAGGGATGCGCCTGTATGCGCGTATTAAGCATATACGCATATATATACACGCGTGCATAATAGACGCGGGAGCTGCGGTTCGGCTTTTGTTAAATGGGCATCCGGAGCTGATGACGAGGCGTCTGCCCCGGCGAGCGCTCTTCAAAAGTACTCAATTATTTCTCCGGCCTCCTATTATCGCCATTAATGTTAATGTCGCTTGACTTTGTAAATTTCAAGATCGTTTGCCGAGCTTAATCCCCCATTAAATTTTCGCCAACTACACTCGTAATAGACCGAGGTCCCGCAGTGCTCTAGAAACTTTAAAACTTAATCGGGATATTTTATTTATAATCCTGCACTTTTATGCAATGCGGTCGCAACTGCTTCCCCACGTCACGGAACTTGCACGTACACTCTGCAAATCTGTATTGGTTCAATTTTCCCGGCAGCTAAAAGAGGGAACTTGCATAAATTTAAAATTACAATGTTTAAAAATAAAAGTATAAAAGCTCATTTGATAGTTCATTCATTTTTTTATTTGATATTTATTTTAAGCTTGTTATTTCCATGTCTATAGTATAGCTGCTCCAGCAAGTCTGCGCAGCCAGACGTACATATTGTGCGCGCATCCCTACTGCTTCAGTATGTCTACATCATTATCACGTGATATCGCTTCAAATAGTAATAGTTAATATTTCGCTATTTTAAACATATCATATCAAAATAATTGGAACAAAAAAAATCCGCTAGCTAGATCTTTCTATTTAATTACAATGAAACGATGAAACTCATGAAATTGCTCTTTAAGAACCTATGCAAGTTCTCTGTAAGAGTGATACTTCTAACTTGAATAATGTATCACAATAAAGATGAAATTTGACTAATTCAGATTTACAAGGCAGATGAACAACTTTAAGATGGTACGAGCATTGTCCGTAGTCCGGAAGTCATCCACCGGACGAATTACACGTAAGACCTCGGAGAGAGCGCGCTAAAAAATTGAGAGTCAGGCGGTCGCTCGTTCTAGTCTCTGATAATCATTAGCGCAAAGTACAGCCGCCGCCGCCGCTTCAGCGGGGAAAACGCGGGAAAGAGGCGGCGCTCTTAAGGGAGAGAACTCGTTAAACCTTCGTCGGCAATTTGCTCCCCCGCTCGGCCCTCCCCCCGCGCTCGATCGTAGATCAGCGAGCTAGGCAGAAGGAGTGATAAAAATGTCGAGTCACCTCAAGATAAAATGTCGAAGCACCTCCAAGACACCGGGGTCGCGCTCTAGGATGCTCCGCGTCGCTCGCTTAAGCAGATGGATGGAGCGCATATTAATTAGAATTTGTTCGGAGGTGCCCCCCAATTTTCCAGTTTCATCCCGCCTCATTGAGATGCAAGCCTCCGCGCGCGAATATGAAGAAGCATGGCTGCGAAATGCCGCGAGACGAGGGGGCGGGAGATGCGTATTACGGGCGGAAACAGAGCCGAAATGGGTAACGCCAAAGTCACCGAGAGAGAAAGAGCCAACTCTCCGGAAGACACGGATGCGCTCCTGGAGATTTGATTTATATGTTAATCGGTAGACAGCTGTCGTACGTCGTTCGCCTCAGCAAGTGCGCAGCGCCGAGCAAGCAGCCACCCCCATTTACACCTACCCAAGCCTTCTTTCCCGCGCTTGCCTTCTCGCCTCCTTTCCATTCCTCCCTTTCGACCCAACTTTTTGCCAAATTCAATAGAGTTTAATTAAAATCCTCACCCCCCCCCCTCCCCGCACATACTTCCGACTAATGATTTCAGCTTAAAAACAAGCTACAAGCGCTAAAGCATTTAATTGCTAATTAAGCGATGCTATCGATTAAACATTCCCGAGGTGCGGAGCTATACATCGGCGAAACTCGTTTAAGTTCCTTCGGCTCGTCCCTTCTAAAACGCCCCATTACGATGCCTTCAACTTTGCCGCAAACTTCATTTAAAATAAAAGGCGAAGATTTTTCACGGATTTTTCGCCGATTTTTTTATCGATCCGCCAACTATTTTAATTAAATAATAGCCAAAGGCATTCCTCCGACGAGGCATCGTTCCGCTGTCTAGCGCCAAGCGTGACTGCCTGTACTTTTGTAATAGTTTCCTTCGCGATCGCACTGAAATTCATTTGAGATCATTTCCCTTGTATGATTATATGATTATGCGATTATACGATTCCACGAGTATGCATTTATTTATGCTGCATATTGTCGTTAACCATAAATTAGCATTATCCAGTTATTACACTACTTCGCAACGCTGATAGCAGTCTTGATCGACCTAATCGCTCTTATTGGAAGCAGTGTCATTAACGTTTGTTGATAAAAATTCCGATAAAACATCAAGAGTCAGCTCGAGTTGATTAATTTCGTTTTAAACAAATCTCTCCCGATTATATTTATTAATAGTGCAGCATTTTACTTTTCTGCTTCTAGCGTGAAGAGCTTAATAAATACTTAGCCACAGTCTGCTCGAAATGTAATAAATGTTGATAGTAATAAATCATATAAGCAGTGAAAATCGAATATTAGAAGGCGAAGAGGTGGACATCACCACTTTACTAATCGATTATTGGTAGTACACGAGTCGTCGCTGCAAGCCCCTATGTTTGCTAAGCTAAACAAAGCTTCATTGAGGTTCCCTTATTCCGCATAAGTAATTAAGTTTACAGCCAATAGCAGTCGTTGTAGGTACAATGTTACATTTTCCAACATCAAGGTGCGCTTTGCAGCGCCTCTAAATGCAATTCATTAGCTATGTATAGTTGGACAAGTTTTGGAAGTAAGTTCGCTCTAGCTGTACATTTACTCATTAAAAGCTTTACCATGTGAGAAACGGTAAAAGAGACTGGCTGGTGGTGATGTTAGCAGGTACTAGAATTGTAAATTATAAATCGAAAATAAATAAAAATAAATTCGAGTTAAAGGAGTCCTAAAATATTTAAGTCGTCGCGCTTCTCGTGCAAGTGACGATGCGCATGTCAGTGGAGGAGCGGCGGAAAGGACTTGCGATTCTGGAAAAGCTTTAAGCCTGAACAGTATATTCTTTACGGGATCCCATCCTGGGGTTACGACTGCGCGACACCGAATTATCCCCGCGTTTACACGTCGCTTCGAACGTCATCCGCAACGAATATACCTATTATTTCTAACTTTTTCCATTTCTGCAAATCGTACGGTATATCTATTAACACTGCGTCGTTACGCGTCCAGAAGAAGGAAAGGCAATATCCTCCCGCTGAAATAGTTACTATGGCGATCGTCATTTTGACATTTATGCCAAGGTACTTGCAAAGTACTGTCGTAACAAGAAAACATAACGCAAGTGCTCGACTGCCAGCAAAGCTCTTTACGATACTTTCCTCAAGAGTTGGCCACTCGTGAAAGTTTTCCTCGAACGTCGACGACTGGGCGTCGAAAGAAAAAGTTACATAAATATTCGATAAGACGAGGAGAAAAGGCCGCCCATCCTTTTCTCTTTATATCGCGCTATACTGCCCTAATATTTTTCAGCTGAATTCCTGCATTATAAATATATCGAGCCGGCCAATTTTCCTCGTGGAGCGTGCAACAAACGGTGAATTAATAAAAGAGAGATAGAAAAAAAAGAGAGAGAGCAGGAAGGAAGGAAAGAAATCTAACGATAGTCGCCGAGGGAGGAAGTCCTTATCGTCTTGACGGAAAACTAGCATTTGTCATTTGTCCGCTTCGTTCTTTATCTGCTTCAAAAGTTAAAGCCTGTTTGACTTAGCCGGCGACGCAGCAGCAGCAGCAGCCGCCCCCACCCTTATCTCTCATACCGGGTTTGTTGGAGCAAAAAGCCCCAACAGACAACTTTTCCTCGCCCAATCGTCAACATGTCCAGGCTTCTGCTCCTTCTTTTCTCGATTCTCGCTGTCGACAGTAAGTTACGCTCTCAAACCTCTATTGGCCTTCTCTTTCGAATTCATCCCGTTTCATCGGCGTTTTCTATCTCAGCTCGCGCGCAGGAGACTCCGGTTCTCCATAAGTACGTCGACATAGCCGATTACCCCTACCATGTGAGTACATCACGAATAATTAATAACAATTAACTTATTAGTAGTAAGCAGTGGAGACAAAAAAAAAAACTAAAAAAACATTTACAGTGAAATATCGAAGAAAATATTCGTAACTTTATGTTCAAGCAGTGCTATAGCTTTGTCTCTTTGTTGTAAAAAAAAACGTTTTGCGGCGCGATAAACTTTTCCGAGTATGTATTATATTACAGCTATAACAGAACTCTGGAACTTTTTTAATAACTGAGGAAAGTCAAGTATCGTCCTTAATATTAACAATTAAACTTTTTCCCGTTACTATACTGCACATTGATGCACGAGTAGATGAGTTTGTAAATGTTTCATTTAAAGAGGTAAGGGAAACAGGCGCTATTGTTGTCTCGATTCAAAAGACGGTTAAAAAAGAAAAAGGAGAGAAAGGAGCGCGAAAGGAACATGAAAAAAAAAGAAAATGCAACAAAAAAAGGAAAGAATCGCTTTTGCTTTATTTTGCCCAAGTCCAGTTGCTGATCGATGGATCGGGCTGCGACGAGGCATGTGTTTGCTCGGCGCGGGCAGCGCGCAGCCCAGTGAAAATAGCAAGACACGAAAGCCTCGTTATTTCTAGTCGGATTTAATTTGGAGGAAAATCGAATTTTCCCCGCTGTCTGTTCGTAGGTGTCGGTGCGCCGGGAGGGACAACACGTGTGCAGCGGCGCCCTCGTGCACGAGTCCTGGATAATAACTGCCGCCTCCTGTGTTTACGAGTACGTTCTTTTTATTTCGCTTGTCGATAAGGCCGCCCGGGGGGGAGGGAGGGGCCTCCGATGTCCCCGGACTTTATTGCGCCACGGGGACATTGGAGTCCGGGGTTATTCCGAGTCGCGCCGACTGTATACACTCCCTTTATTTACATTTTCTCTGGCCATTATTTTCTCGCGGCGGCGCATGCCAGGCCGTCATTATTACGCGGCGATTTTCAAGCGCCCGGCCGACCATTATGCTTTGCAGGTCGAGCGTGCCGAAAGTGAGCGTCCTCCTGGGGAGCGCCGAGCTCGGGAAATCATCCAAGGGCTCTCGCCGATCAAACGTCTCGAAAATTATTCCGCACCAGAGCTTTGACAAATTTCTTTTGACCAATAACATAGCTCTCCTCAAGGTAGGCAGGGAGTACTCCGTCCTCGCAGCTTATTTGAGTCGATTGAATTTTTTTAAATCTTTTGCCTTTTTTTTATTTATTGCCGCTGCAGATAGAGCGGGCGAGCCGCTTCCGGAGCGTGCTCCTGCCGAGCTCGAGGAATTATCATCTGAAGGAGGGAAGCGAGCTCGTTGTCAGCGGATGGAAAAAAATTCAGGTAGGGCGCAGGTATTTTTATTATCGTACTATTTCCCCCTCGACTGCTCCAAAATAAAATGATAAATCCTTTTGGTAAATGAAATATTTCAAAATAAATAAAGATTAATTATAAGGATTAACAGATGCGTCGGGTGAATATCAAAATCAAAATTTCAAAATTACGTAATTCTTCAAAGTAATTATTTGGATTATTTGCGAAGCAAAGCAAACATACCAGTTTAAAGCTTGTTTTGCAGAGTAATTACGTTTTCGTTTTTAAATTGTTCATTTAAATTAGTTTTACAGTTGCACTGCACATTCTCAATGTTTGCTAATATTTGATGCAAATGATAGTGAGTTTCAGGAATCATTATGCAAAATTCCAGGAGCTTTCGACCTGCCTAGCGCGTAAACCCTTTCATCTATAATAAAATTTCTACTTGAAGATATACGTTTGCCAAAAGAACATATTTGCACTAAACATTTGTAAGCCAACAAATTTTCGCTTTATAAATGCATTCTTTAAGAAATAATTTATTTAAATTTTGCCAGCCTGATGCATATAGTCTTGTTTCTTTACAATTAACATTAATGTAAACTCGATTTACTTAAAGAATTCAATGTTTTATTCTGGAACAGTTCGATACAGGGCAGCTGAAATCACAACAAGAGCACGAACGCACGATTTGCAGTATCAACCGTGAACATCCGCTGATACACACATTTCCGACCCCGATATCCCGATAAAGAAAGAAAAACCGAGAGAGGGCTGAAAAATTAATGAAAATTTGTCCGCGCGTATCGGCGAGTAATAAGCGCTCATAAAGGGACACTTTGTCAATAAGTCTCTTTATTTTCGCTGATTAGCTGGTGGTTCTTTTTTGGCAAACAGGCGGGCGCGCGGGAGGAGGAGGAGGAGGGGGGCCGCCGTAGCGCCGGCTTCGAATCGCAGCTGAGCGTGACGGGGGCGCCGCTCGTAAATCAACGCACGTGCATCCGCTCAATGCCCAGCTATAAAGCAGTCTCGGGAAAAATGCTCTGCGCCGGGTACACCTACCCCGGCTACCCTAATGCCGGCGGAACGTGCCAGGTGAGTCGAACAAGCCTCGTACGATCGTACGCCGGTGTCATTTATCTTGGCGTTAGAGTAAGACGGCTCCTGCACCGGGAGGAGCGATGTACCGTGTATACGCGGAAAAAAAAAGAAGAATGTCGAAATACTAATCGATGCAAAGTCCCGTTCGAAGACGCGAGGAGAATTCGCTATTTTTGCTGGTTTCTTCGTTTGCTTGCAGACCGACGTGGGAGCTCCTCTGGTCAACCACGATATCCTCGTAGGAATTCTCTCCTCGGCTGATGGATGCGCGACTTCCAAGCACCCGGGAGTCTACACGAGAGTCAGCAGCTTCCTCCCCTGGATATCGAAGCTTATCCTGCTCGATCAAAATAAATGATTTTCTGCAGCAACTGTACCCGCAGTGTATACCGCACCACTCGGAATAATTTATTTATCTCTCTCTCTCATCCCTGTCGCCTCTCTCGAATCTTGATTAACTTGATTGATTATAACCGGAGGAGACGCGCATCCGCTGTGAAAGAGAGACAGCGAGTGATAATCGGCGCGATGCTTTATCCGGTATTCTTTTTTTCGTCGGTCAAATCGGAAGATCGCCCCGCTTCCCGCGCGCGATATATAAGCGATCCGTCTGTCGGCGTTGAAACGTTCCAATTTCACGGAGATTGCAGTGCCGCGGGAATCCGTGAGCGAAAAGGCGCTTATACCGCGGCAGCGAGGCCGCCGCGAATCTAGATAACGAAGAAGCCGTCGGGTGGCCGCAGCTATTCGGGATCCGCAGAGAGACACTCTCGACGTCTCTACCTCGATGCGCAACTCGACTGTGTATACGCGCGTCTAAAGAAACAGACGTTATCGATTTTTTCGCACCTCCGCGGATGGCCGACCGATAAAAAGTGCGGGGACTTTACTTCTGCTTTCTTATGTGCGCAAATAATTCTGTTTAGACAGTGGAGAAGCCGTTTCTCGCGTAGTTGCTCTTTTATCAGGCGATAGGGATCGATCTTTCGTTTATCTTACCTTCATTTAATTTTTAAATTACGAGTGCCTTATACATATGCATTTGCTTTTCTGCACTATTCTGACAAATCATATAAAAATTGAAATGGAAAATCTTTACACTGAAAGAAATTTTTCAGTAAAATTACAAACGGTCTACTATAAATTACTATACTTTAAGTGATTAATGACTGACAGTGTGAAAAAAATTATCTTACCTTATAGTAAAATTTAATTTACGTATGTGAAAATTTACAATATTGTTTAGTGAAATGTACTATACTTTTGGCAAATTTTACTATAAAGTATGGTAATTTTTTTCAGAATCAGTCCGTAATATTCCAAAAAGTATAGTAATTTTTACTAGGTCATTTCTCTCAGTGATAATTTTAAACCTTGTTACATTATTAAAAAATGTTAATTTGTTTCAAATTTATCGTTAACCAAGTATGTAGAACGACAGTCCACTAAAATTTATTGAAATACACAAATTTAATTCTATGACCAAGCTTCATTATTACTTATTAATAATTTTAAAATAGAATTAAAAACCTTTTTTACTTTTGCATAATTTAACATCATGCAAAATAGTAAATTTGCATCGTCATATCATATTGCTGAAAATAACTGTAACACACTCCAACTTGGAAACATTAAAACTGCATTTTATTTTTAGCACTTTATTTCTTGTACGAAATCAGCACGCGGCTATCTGTCAATCTCCTAGTTAGTAACTCCTATACAATTTACTCGCCAGTAGAAAAAATTTCAAAAGAAATGCCAAAAATTGAAATGAATTATTTATTTCGCGAAAAGTACCTATATGTAACACTATTTCCGTGCGTTTAACTGTAGCAATATTGACTCGCCTCCTCGACGGCACTGCTTTGCGCAGGGTTGAACAACAATAACAAAAGCAGCAAGCGGCAAGCAGGCAGGAACAACAAGGCACCGATATAGCAAATGAAAGCAGGGGAAAATTTGTTTTCCAGCCACTCGCGGGATTTTCAATTTGGGTGTCTTTCGAGGCTGCTCCCGGGACCTCAGGGCTGTCGAACGGCTCGCGCAGCCTGCCGCCCCCGGGGAGCACCACGCTAGCGCACGGGGCAGAAAGGATGAAGTTGGAATAAGCGAAATACGGAGAAAAAAAAAACATTTTTCGCGAAATAGCTACAACGAAATGGGTATGTACATATACAAAAGGCGAAGCTGATTATTTTATGCTCGCACTCGCTGCCCGTGGCCGTCCCGTGTTTTTCAACGCGCGCGCTCCGCATCTCCGGCGCGTCTAGATTACCCAGCTGTGTTTCTCCCCTATTTTTTTTTTTTTTATTGCGCTACCTTTTTTTCCCGCCGGCGGCCGAGCTTAATATTCAATGAAACGCTACAGTCACAGTGCGCGCCGCGCCGGCGTGTAACGCGAGGCCCTAATTGAAAAATGTTTATCCTGCATCGATAAAATTTCCCCTCTCTCCGCTAATTCAGGCTCTCGTAAAGTATTCAACGCGGCCGGAGTGTATACGGGACTCTGGTTCTTTTATAGCCTATCATTATTCGAATCTGCGTAGCCTTGTCTAGAGCCGTTAAATAAGTAAAGCCATCAATGTTTCCGCTCTAATCGAACCTCTTGAAACATTAAGCATGATTTTTCCTCATGCGCCCGATCGGCCGACGCTCGGATCGCCCCACTTATTCTTGGCTGTAATATTAAAATGGTAGAGTGGGATTTCCCCCCCTCCGTGTGGAAACCCCATCGTGTTGTACATCGTTACATCGGCTGTTTTGCCGAGTCTGTATAGTCTCCGCGCCGTGGCTACCGCAACGCGCCGCAAGCTGCGGAACTATTAGCCAACATTCCAATGGCGCCCACCTATTATCGATTGCAGCCAAGGCCGTAATGCCAATTAGGCCGCGCGCTCCGAAGAGTAACTGGCGGGGCTCCCGCGCTGTGTGTGCCATTCCTCCGATCTGCGACGGCATCCACGGGTGAGGGGTAAATTATATTCGCCAATACTCGTCGAATATCTTCCGATCGCAGAGAAACTTTATTTAAAAAAATGCACGTATGTACTGTAGGAAATGTGAAAAATGTGTGTACACGAGATTCGTCGCTCGATCCATCGATAGTCCGCGCCGGTGAAGGAGAGGCAGCCGGTAGAAAGAGTAATTGTTAGTATTTGGAGAAGGTTTAGAGGCCCGTCATTTCGCTGATCCAGGAGCGGAAGGCCGTGACTCGCGTGTAAACGCCCGGATAGTACGGCTCTCCGCAGCCGAGTCCCCAAGACACGATTCCTATGAGTTTTCCGTCCTGTACAAGCGGTCCGCCGCTGTCGCCCTGCGGAACCGAAAGGAGAATTTAGTGCTCGGGCGCTCGTTCCTCGCAAAAAAAAGAATCGAGCTTCCGTACACGTCTATACGTGTACGCATATCCACAGACGTGGGAAAGAAAGGTCACCGACCTGGCAGGCGTCCTTGCCGCCCTCGCCGACGTATCCGGCGCAGAGCATGTGCCGGGTGATCTCCCGTCGCTTATAGAGGCTCGCGCATTCCGAGTTGGAAATCAGAGGGACCGAGACCTCGCGCAGCTGATTGCTCACCGCGCCGTGCTGCTGGCGGATGCCCCAGCCCGTCGCCACGGCCCTGCCGCCTCCTCGAGAGTACTTGTCGTCCGCCTCCTCGTCGTCCGAGTTGTCCTCCGAGTTTTCGTGCGACGAGGCCAAGTCAATTGCCTGGACTCGCTCGCTTAATTCGAGCCCCCTCTGCAGCTGCAATCGACCGATCGATGTTGTATACAGCGTCAACCCGCGAGTGTGCGAACGCCTTGCTTACCTCTAGGAGACTAATGTCGCTGTCCGAACTCGCCGCCGAGTAGTCCTCGTGGATAATGACGCGTTCAACTTTGACGACCTGCCCGCGACCGGACAGCGTCGTGGAGCCCGCTTTGATGCTCAGCCAGTACGGCGAGACCCTGAACAGTCGCGTCAAATTTATTAATTAGAGATGTTTTTTTCCTTCGGTATTCGATGAACGTAATAAGACTTACGATTTGACACAGTGAGCCGCTGTCAGGATCCATTTGTCCGAGATGATCGCTCCACCGCAACGATGCGCTCCTTTGTACCGGAGAGATACCTACCTCGAATGTACGCGAATAAGAATGCATTTCAATTAATCTTATAATATGCACACTAAACCGACTGCACAATTCTCACCTGATAAGGATGTTGATAGATGCTAGTTTCGGAACCTCCCACGATTCTACCGTCATCAAGTTCCGCAGGATTTTTGCTTGTATTTTCTACTCCTGAATTATAAATTATTTTTCATTTCTTAAATCAATTCAGAATCTTACTCGATTCGTTCGGCTATTTTAATAAATGTTAAATTAGTACGTTATCGGTGTAATTGTTTCAGAGACTAGTAAAATATTAAATGCCAAAGTCCATATAATTTTAGCCAAGTCTATTTAATTTTAGCTGAAAACTCAAGTAACTTAATTCAATCATTAATTATTAAAAGTTTTTTAGCTTGATTGACCAATTCAGATTAAAGATTCACAAAGCTCTGCAGAGAGCGTTGGCTTCGCTGAGACCGAACGGGATAAAATTAATTTTATTTGCCGCGCGGAGAGAAATCAGAAACGTGAAAAACAAGTGTACCTGAATAATACGTTGAATCCTGCGAGGAAGCATAGTGCAGAAGAAGCAGGAGAGAGAAATAGAGTGGAGCGCGACTATACATGGCTGGCACTAGTTCAACGACTGTCCATTCTTTCAGAAAGGCAGTTTCTCTTATAAAGATCGCGGTTAATCGATGTGGAGCATTAAAATTTCCCAGCAGCACCGATCGTAAAATGATGTTTTTATGTCTTTATACTTTTATTACCTTCCGCCGTTAATTGCGGCGTGAAAATTGATGAGCCTCTGACGTGGCTCGGTTTGCTCAACACAGCCGCGCGGCGCTCTAGAATAATATAAACAAACGAATCGCTCCTATAGGCGGCCACCGCAAATCTAGGTCGAACTGTCAAGCAAGTGATCGATCTCGCCTTTTTTTACTAATTGTTGAATAACCACCCGTTCGCGTTTTCAATCATCGCCGACGAGAAGCTCGTGACCTTCCGACTTTCTCCTGGGGCACACGGAACCCTTTCCGTCTGTAAGAATAAGAGCGACGTGTATAGAGCCGGGGCTAAACAGTACGGGAGCAATGGGCCGCGCGACCGGAGGCTTGTCTTGGCTGGGCTTGGCTTACGGACAAACACCCTATAGGCGCTCGCCGCGACAAAGCTCGCTCTCCAAAGAGCCGCAACGGGGCACCGGGGATAATTCATCGTTATCGGAAGCAGCCGCCCGCTCTACTCTGTACAAGGCGGCGAACTATTAGCCAACATTCCTGATAGCCCGTCACTATCGATTATCCTCGACTATAATGCCAATTACACTTCCCATCCACGCTTACCCAGCCGCGTGTGCATCCCCCTCGCTGAAGCACCCATCACTCACCACCGACAGCTACTGCATATTTATATAGAGAAAAATCATTATTTAACCCGCTGTTGATTATTAATGTTAACCTTTGCATCCACTTTCGTTACTTTTTTATCCTATCACTTTTATGAAATATTCAAATGCTCGGCGCGCTTCGAAAAAGCCCGCCCGCCGAGTCAATATTTTAACGGTATCACTTTTCTTTATCGATCTCGCTCGCCCAATGAGTTGAGCTTTAATATGAATGGCTATTTTCAGCCGTGTACATGTTTCTTCTCCGCTCCGCTTCTATTTATTATCAAAGACAATCTGGTACGTAAATACTCAATTAATTTTAATGAGTTTGCTTTGTACTAAATGTTAAACTAAAGTGTTCAACTTATTGTGCGCTTGGATTGAAAAGCCCGTAAGTTCATAAACTACGGTTTATATATAGGCACGAGTTTGAGTGGAAATGAGTAAACATCCCGGAGCTGTGTGCCTCACATGTCAGATACGCACGTACACACCGCCGAAAGTGTCGAAATATCTGACTATACGACTCTTCAGACTATTATTGTCATTTTCCCGCGGCTGTACAGGTAAACAGAATTTATAGTTAACTTATCTCTTCTGCGTCGGACAGATAATCGATGGTGAGTTTCCTTCCTCCGAATGTCTATACTCGACAGATTTGTGAAAGTAAAAAAGAAAGATGACTACGCATATTGTGAAATTGACTTTATTATAGGTATCAGCCGGTCGGACAAAAAAAGAAGAAGCTAAGAGATAATTAATTGGCGGGGACTTATTTCATTAGGAGCATTAGCGGCCGATAAGGCGAATTCTTTCGGGACTCATTGGAAAATTGCATTGTAAGCCTTATCGCGCGAGCCTGTCAATTAGCGTAATTTGCCGGTTACTGGGAACATCGACTGACTACGTCAAATTGACGCGCGTCCGAATCGATCGAAGTATTTTAAATTGATGGAATGCATGTGTTGCAATAAAATTACTTACTTTTCCGAATGACAACGTTAATCTGTAGACGAGCTCGCGGCTCTCCGCCCGGCTGATAGATAGATAATTTCCAAAACATCACTAACAGCGAGTCCGATAAGCTCGCTATCTCGAGCCGCTCCAAGCGATCAGAAACAAACTGATGTTCTAACTGTTGGAAAGCGGCGAGACTGTTAGGAAATATAAATAATAGAAGAAAAAAATCTTATTCGTTAAGCAGCGCCGGGGTATTCCGCCGAGTCGAGGGGCCGGGGGAATAAAAAGGATTTGAGGGAAACGAGCGACGATATCATTTCGTCGGTTATATAATGATATCTGAAAAATGCATAAGAGTCCCGTAATGGACGTCTCCGGGGCCGGGAGATTTTCGCGGGGAGTCTTTTCCTGATTATGCAAATGATTATTTTAGCATTGGAGCGTTGACCATCGGATTTATATGCTAATAGGGCGTTAGCCCCGTAACACGTGGAGATATTTGTAAAAAGATGGGTTCGCCGGGCGCGCGCGCGAGCGTCGACATTCCAAAGCTCGAATATTTCCTACCTACCCAGGCCTTCTGCCTTCCGCGCCCATTATCGATGCATTTTATGACGCCTGGGCTATTTCAATGCATAATTTATGCCAGCGACAGCCTCATCTGCATATTTATAGTAATGTTTATAAAACATTAATGCAGCCTGGCCTTTTCCGCCCTTCCTCCGCCCCTTTTACACACTGCTCTATTTTACTTGCGCCCGAGCGACCTTTGCACTTTTGCCAACCAACTTTCGGGTGATTTAACAGCGCTACGTAAATAAAGATTGCGAAAAACAGCTTTTGTTTACGCGCGCTTGCCGGCGCTGCGCCGATAAGAATCGAATAAATAATTATCAGTATTAGCCGTCGAGATAAAAGATAAACTGCTTTTTCCTTTATATAGACCAAGTATAGTAGAGCGCAGGAGTTCAACCCACCGATAGGAGTTCAACCCACCGCTAATATGTTTCGGGCGCTTTTTGTTTGTGTTATTTTTAACATTTCGTTTTTTTACTCCGTCGCTCTTCACACCTCGCCAAAATTGGATTCCCTGCCCAAAATAATCAATGGACTCGGTGCTAATATAAAAGACTATCCTTATATGGTAATTGTGTGGTATTTATAACTATACAGTGCTTAATTCGCTCTACATGCAAATTACGTGACGTTAATGTAATCATTAATAAAGGGAAGAAAATTATTCTTGACTAGGCATCGCTGCAGTATAATGGGACTTTTTTTGGCCACGACTACGATCACTTCTGCTGCGCAAGTATTTTAAGCGAACAGTGGATCATCACGTCCGGCCAGTGTGCTCAAGCGTAATTTCCCTCGAAGCTTTATTTTATTACCTAAAAAAGAAGCGTGCATATACTAACGTAAGTATACACGTACGAAGCGACATAAATCAATAAATTTAATCTTTCAGAAAAAGTGTAAATGAGTTTCACGTTAGAGTCGGATCTTCTCAGTATTATCAGAATGGAATAGTTTATAAAATTAAGGATATTATGATTCATCCTGATTTTAATGAAATCACGCGGGATTACGACGTGGCTTTAATAAAGGTATTAAACCGTTTGTCAATACTTTCAGCAGCTACATTAAGAGGAGGAATTTATTTAATATTTTATTCTCCACTTTTTAGTTATCGAGAAAGCTGGTCTTTGGCGAGACTGTGCAACCCATAAGATTAGCGAAGAGTGCAGATGTGATTCCGGATAACGCCAATATGTCCATTGCTGGATGGGGAGCTGTGCAGGTATATTATATTTCTTTTTAACACATTACGTATACTTGAATAATTAATCGATGTAATTATTTTTGCAACAGTTATTGGGAACAATATCCGATGACCTACTTGAAAGTCAAATAGAGAAGATTAGCGATGCGAATTGTCGGCTTATTTACGGCGAGGAATCGCTAACTAGTCGCATGTTTTGCGTGTACTCCGAAGGATTTGGACCGTGCGTTGGAGATTCCGGCTCGCCTGCTGTCCTGAAGAACAAATTAATTGGTAAATTACAGTCAAACATAGTCGTAGTTTCGCTAAAATCTCGATAATTTCAAACAACGATTATCCGTTGCTGTTAACAGGCGTCGCCTCCTGGAGCTACAATTGCGGCTACCAATACCCAACGGTCTATGCAAACGTAAGCAGTATTCTCGACTGGATAAGTGACACTGTCCAGCTCGACTTGGAAGCGCTGTGATAAGATATATTGTTTAAGTAATTAAATAACTACCTGAACTGAAGTACGAAGTAAATAAAAAATGAACAGTATTTATATCTATTAATTGCAACGTTTAATTATTTTTCTGTACTTAAAAATCCTTTGAGGTAAATGCACAGATATTTTGTTAAGTTTCGACAACAATAAAACACATTTTATTACACAAATTTTGCTAAAATTTCGTTCTAAATACACAATTATTTTCCAGTAACAAAATAATATTCAAATAATACAGGAAATTTGTGTTTTTCTTTCGTCTCATCTCGATGACATACACGAAACGCGTTTAATACACGTTTAAAATTTCTGTATTTTTCCTCTCAGACAGTCAAGAAAACAATGATTCACGAAAATATTTTTTAAGAGCGTAGTTATTGCCGCGGCGTCTCGGGTTAGCGCGCGGCTGTGCAAGGCGTTTGCACAATAGCTCAGGCCCGCAATAGCCGGCCGCGGCGAAGAGCGGGCGAAGTTACCCCTCGCCAACTGCACGCTTATTGCGACGATTTGGCAAAATCTCGAGGATATTAGCGTCGCAAAGCTACTCGCGCAATTATGCTTTTCGCCGCGCCACGTACTTAATAACGCGAAGCCGGCTTTGCCCGGCCTCCTCGCCTCTGCATGCGCGCGTATACGTATATACACATCGTCGGGTGGGCGCTTTACCTCCTTTTTCCCATATTGCGCAATAGAAAGTTTAGTAGTCGCGGTTATATCGCGCCCGGCGTGCTTACTTTTATACATCAGCGCAAAAACTTCTCTTGCACCTCTCTCGCTCCTTTTTAAACCCCCTAATAAACGGCGAAATTCCGTGAAAATTTAGAGCCCAACCGAGCGAGGTCCTAGCGGCGGCGATGAAAAATTTCCAATTTGCAAACCTATCAGCTCTGTATAAGGCAGTGTCGCCGGGGACGATGTCGCCCGGAGCTTCCGGGATTCCTACTGCCGGAGCGCGCCGCGTGAACGATGGCGACATTAGTTAAGATTAGCATTTCATCAAGATTCAAGCTTGCCAGCCAGATCCGTGCCATTTTTTCAGCGCGAATCGCCCGCTCGAACGCAGAGTTAGAGCCGCTAATGCCGCTATTTCGTCATAATCTCCGGGACGCGGGCATTTGCGCTCGAAAAAGGGGAGAGAACGGAGAGGAGCGGGTCTCATTTTCATTTCGAACGCTTCCATTCGGAGCCGTCGGACGAGGGACTAGGGCGACTTCGCCCAGGGAAAATATCCCTGCCGAGAGAGCGGCGCTCGATATATGCGGCCCCCGGGCACCTCCGGGCTTACTCCAGTTACAAACGAAATTTATTTTGCCCGTCATAATGAGGGTAACGCGAGCGCGGCCGAAACCCGACTACAAAGAGAGGGAGCGAGACGGCAGCGGCCGAACCGGCCGAACCGAGCAGACACGGGGCCCTGGCGCGCTAAGTGTTACTATTACAAATGGCCAAGGCTGCCTGATTCGAGTAGTGAGAAAGGGGAGACCGGCCGACATACGACAGGCGACAGGCGACAAGCGCGACGGGCAACAGGCGCCGGGCGCGTAACGAACGCCGCAATATTTGCTATGCTAATGCGCAATTAAAATGTAAATTAGGAGGTCCTTGATAAATATATTTGTAAAAGCCCTCCGCGGCTATGGATAGCGTTGATGGCATGAATTATGCCCGGATAATAGAGAAGGAGGCCGGCTACCTGGTCCTCCCCGGGAAATCACAATAAAACGCAAATAGAGGAAAAGTAGAAAGGGGAGAGGTAAAAAAAGTAGCATGGGGATTTTTTTTCTCGCGCACCGGCGTTGTTGCAAACAAGCGACTTGCTCGAGTGCATTTTGCGCAGTCGTTCGGCTTAATCGCGCCATGTTCGCTTTCGGCCGGGGCCGGTGTAGTTTAAGCTCTTGGCTATTTTCCATTGGCCGCGGCGCGCGCGCGAGCCCTTGGGAGATGGGGCCGCGGGGTCGCTCGCCCGCACCCGCCAAACCCCCGCCCTCGCGGCGGCGGTTCACCGCTCGCGCCGCTACTTGCACTTGATCCGACCACGCCACTCCCCGACTGCCTTCATTCATCTTCCTCGTTCCTCCCGCGGTCCTCCTTCCTCCGGGCGCCGCGCTGTTTCTTCCCTCAATGGCCTCGTCGACAACAACTTCTTCTTCTACTTCTTCTTCCGAGGCTTCTTTTATTTTTTCGACTCATCCCTCCCCAAGTTCCCTCTCGACGGGCCTAGCAGCACCTCCTTCGCCAACAGCTTACAACTTCACTATTTCCTCGTTTTAATATTTTTTCTCACCACTTATTTTATATTTATTTATTCAATGTTAAATGGATATATAGAGAAAAAATCTATTAAAAATTGTTATAGATTCTAAAAAAGTGGCGACAGACTGACACTGTGGAGAAAAATTACTATACGGCACAGTAAAGTGTTCTATAATTATAATAAATTTTGCTAGATACTATTGTAAATTTTACTAGAAAGTATGGTAGTGTTTCTAAATTCTTTTCCAAATTTTACTGAGGAGTATAATTTTTCACCCATATGTCAGTCTGTAGCAAGTTTCCTATATGTGGTATTGTAATAAATAAAAAAAAAAAACAGAAATAACTTTAATATCCATCAAACTAATTTAATCAGTTGCACTCTTTAATGACTTAATTAATGATCTAAAATTAATAATAGTATTAATTCTTCTGAACAGTGAAGGAAAGGTAAACGATTCAACGAATAATAAAAATAAACATTGCATATTTTAAGTGACACTTTTAAAACAACGCGAGAATTTCTTAAATTATATAATAAATGATGAAATTAAAATAATTCCAGTAAATCCCGCAATTTAACAGGCTATGTACAATATTTTAAAAATAAATGTAATTCAACTTTTCCCGCATTTTCCAAAGATATTTTAATTTTCCGCCTTTTTTAATCTAGTCCAAGCAGCAGAGGCGGAAAAAATAATCCAATGGCAGGGGAAAACAGGGTGAACAAACTGGCTTCCTTCAGGGTCGAGGCTCATAACCAGCAGCTTGTGGATACGCGTAAAAACAAGTGGGGAGAAGTGGACACGGTTAGCGGCCCTCCTCGGAAATTGACTATTTTCGGTTACTCGAATTGACGAGCTCGCAAAATCCATAATGAATTGGGATAGGTGGCTGCGTGAGTAGGGGCGCAGGGCGAGGGGGGCGCAGGGGGTGGGGGGATGGATGCCTGGGTACGAAGATAAATGGCCTAATTTCGAGGGATATGTTCGCAGGTAAATTGCCGGCCAGGCCTCGGGACGGGAGCGAGTATATGGCCGGGTCTCGGGAGCTGTTGCGCGTTTATTTTTTTATCTCGCAGCAGCCGTACGTCACGCGTTAACACACACGGCCTATTTCCCCCGAGTGCGCTTTTTTCCCGTCGAGCAAGCCGCCGCCGCCGCCGCCGCCCTTTTATCCGAGCGCCCGGTCAGTGCGCGCTGTAATTGTTTGGCCGACTTTTTAGAGGAGATGCGATGGGCATCGGCGATGGATACCGAATCTTATTTTTCGGTTAAACTTTACTTATTAACGCGTTTAATTAATTTCCAATGATATAAGCCTGTATGCACCAAGATACATATTTCGCAGTTTGTCCGAGTTTCGGTATGCTGCATATTTCAGTGTATCAGAGCAAAGTGAGCGGTGGTGCAAAATAATCGCGTGATATTAAATTATTCGGGACTAAACACTAAAGCTCTATATAATTTATTAATCTTAATAGTGATTTATTAGTCGAAGATTAAAATAGATTATTTGCCATTTGGTTTTTGAATAATAATTATTTTATTTTAAATTGTTGAGTAAATATGCAGATTAATCGTGCGCCCGCGTTTAATGTTAGTAAATGAATACACAAATATTAATTACTGCATTTTAATTACTTGTTAAACAAGCACGATATTTTTTTATTATATTTCGTGATGCACCTACTCCAAATAATTAATTGCGCCACTTTTCACGCGCATGTACAAACGCTATAAATTTCCAAAATTCAGCACACGTATCCTTTTTATATACGGTTCTGTCAAATCATGTGAAAAGTTAAAGCGAGTAGCTACGATTTAAATCTTATTTTGTTAAAAAAAAGTTAATTTATAAATAGAAAACTTTATTTAAACATATTCTAATGCATAAATAGTCGATCTTCTATTTTGATTGTGAATTTAATCTTAAAATACAACTTTCTTTTTAGTTTTCCTCGGCATTGAAAATATCATTTTGATAAGGAAATCCGAGATAAATTATGTAACTTCGATCAATGCCATTTTTAATCATAGTATACGAATTTAGCTCTACTTTCTAGCAAAAAAAACTAGAAATTTTATATTAGCGAATATTTTTAATTTTTGTATAGATAGATTGTACGCGGTGAAGGACTGTTCCACATACGAAGGTTCTATATATGTTAAAAATAAAAATTTTACACATTTTTTTTCAACGATTTAATCGATTTCTCTGTTACTCCCTCTGAGATAATTATATACCTTCAGTGACTCGCTAAATATGTAAGAAAGAATAACATAAAATCCGATTCAAAATTGTTGAGAAATTTTTTTCGGACACTTTTCATATATTACCAAAGTCACTGTATCCGGCTTAAGCTCGACCCGAAGCAATGGATCCAGCGATACCCCGAAATTGGCAATTTTTCCGATCGCCCGTGCGATCCCGTATGTATCGGCGCTTTGTTATCTAGTTCTCGAGGTCGAGGCAAAGTGCAACTCGCCTGCAGCGGGGGGGCGGCCGGCGCGCGATTAAGCGCGCGACTCCCGGGCCAATTTAGCCTTATCTTTATTCAGTTTGCAATCTCGCGGAAGTCGAAGCCCGCGCCGCCGGCCGGTTAATTTCGTGTCCATTTATTCGCGGCTCGCGGAATTCCGGGAGGAGCTCGGGGCTTCCCATTGGCAGCGGGCCCTTGCGTATACACGCGCGCGGGCCCGGAATCCAGGAATCCAGGAATCCAGCGTTAAAAGTTTGTCCCGGAGGCGGTAGGGGGGGTCGCCCCCTACACGCCAGCCTCGAATTCCGGCGCGTCGCATGCAGCTAACTCGGCGCCTTCTGTTTGCTCGGGCGGCTGAAATTCCGCGCGGAGCCTCCGGCGGAAAATTTATAAAAACAGGGAGAGAGAGAGAGAGAAAAAAAAGAAGAAACCCGCACACCGCAGCCAGCGAAGTTTTAAATCGGCCGAGTCGATAAAACTCGCGGGTGTGCTCAGCGGAGCCGCTAGGCGATAGTCGCGGGGCGATTACTCAGCCGGGAATATGCGGCCGCGTACGGCTGTAAACAAAGCGGCCCGTAAAATCGCTTACGCGGAATATTCCGCGACACGAACTGCTGACACCCCCGACGTGTCTTTCCGCACTTGTGCGTTATATAACTCCTTCGCTCAGCAACGGGTGGCATCACCTTCGGCTGCGAGCCCGTTCCGCGCCGACTATATCCGGCTTATATTTGCATTACGTGCAATCGCCTGCAGAAGCTCCGGCATCGGAATGCCTCGCGACTTTACTGCCCGCGGGGCCGGGTTAGAGGCTTTAAAGGCCGCTTGTAAAAACGCGGCCGGGCTTTTTATTTAGCGAGGAAAATGATTGCACGGCCTGGCCGAGAAAAAGGAAAATGGAAAAAAAGGAGAGGGAAAATTTAAAGGCGAGGCGGAGAGGGTATACAGCGCTTGTTTCGCACGACTGCGCCGGCCAGATGCAGATCGCCTCCCTCTCGCGTTGCGAACTACTCCCCGAGAAAGTTCTATTTACTTGTAGCATGCGAAACCATGTCTCTTAGGCGCAGCTTCCTCGGGGGAGCCGGGCGCGGCGCAACTTTCCATTCGCTCGGGGGAGGAAAGAGTTCGCGCAAGTCTCAATATCGTCCGGGCGCTCCCTCCCGTATTTGCCCGGCCTCTTCAGACTCGGAAGCGGAAAAAGCGTAGCCGCCATCCCGGGCGAACAGTCGCGGTGGGAGCCGATAATGCCCCGGCGGTCCCCGTTAATCGAAACTTTGACATTTGAATTGGAAAAAGCCCATTATCCCTAATAACGGGGAAAGAAGAGCGCGATGAAAATTGGCGAGCACGCCCCGGCGAAAATCTCCATCGGGGCATTAGCGAATTTATCGCGGAAATCGGTAATAAGGACGGGGACGTCGTGGCTGATATCAGGGGGAGGCGGGGGGAGTCTGGCAGGGCGTCGCATAAATTAGGGGCTCGTTCGCCGGGCAGAATCCGAAGCGTGCGCATCTCGAGCACTTTAGAAATTAGCCGCATAATCCATCGAGTTACTTGCGACCGCGGCGACGCCCGGCGAAGCCAGCCTCACACCTTGGCCCCCGGTATTTCGGTATTCCGGTCTCCCGGTGTATATATACCCCGTTGTACGGACACGAACACCGATACGCCGCGTTTTGCACGTACACAGGGGAGCCCGCAACAGGGCGGGCCTGTGCGCGAGCCGGCTCTACATAATGCATGCGCCTCTCTCGTTACTCTCGTTAGCCCCGGAATCGCGTCCGCGGCGCTGCCTGCGCGTATTTCCCTCACGGACGCGATAAATATAAAAAATTTATGGAACGCGCGATTCAAAGCGCGAAACGTCGCGCTCTCCTGAAACATTCACCGATCCCCAATGCCCCCCTCCCTTGTTTTCCCAGCCGCTCCGAGCTTTTTCCGCTTTTCCTTTTTTTTTTTCATTTTAACGCTGCGGCCCTGTTTGCGTCCCCGTAATTGCACTCACGTACCGCAAATTTTAGCGACGGGAATAAAAATGTCCCTCACTCTCTCGCTCGCTCTTGACTGCGCGCTGTTCCGCTTGGAAGCGCGGCTTCTCACTTTGACCAAACTTTTGATTACCCGCATCTCCCTCGTGCGTTCCTCCAAGATAATAAGACTTGCTGCGGAGGAAGAACGAAGGAGCCTAGGTGCTCCGCAAATATTTGACGCTCTCAAATCAGAGATAGATAGAGAGAGAGGGAACAGTGAATCAGGGGCCGGACAAAAGCGGCCTACTGACGGTTCCAAGTATACGGGAGGGCGGGAAATAATTTGATAAAATAGAGAAACGCGCTTTTCAAATGTTTTCGTTTAAATTTATATGCTCGCATAATTGAACCAACATTTGACTTGCGCTCACTTCTTTTGCAAGCGTCCTATTGATTTTGCGGCGGCAACTCGCGCGCTGTTGTGCTTTGACAAAGACAACCGCGAGCTTTTGCCGCGAATAATCGCGTATTCTCGCTCGAATACACCTACATATATCTCAGGTTTAGGTTTTTGAAGAATAAAGAAGACCCGGAGTTGCGAACTCGTCGCGACCGCAAGCAATTAATCTCCGACTGCCTCGACTCAAACTCGCGTAAACTCTTGTTCTCTTAAAACTGGTGAAACTTTTAACTCGGCCGTGCGTTTTCTCCACATTGCTCGGGGATCTTTCAATTCCTCAAAATATAATGGGTCCGCTAAAGCGGATACGGAATTTAGCTCAGATTATTCGAGATTACTTAAGATTACGGGGGGATTAGTGTGCATCTCGAATTAGGGTCCGGAATCCTCGCTACTCCCATTAGGATCGCCCGACTTGCTTGTTTACTTGTTCACCGGTGCATTCACTTTCAACTGAATCGCTTACCTTTCATCCATTCAAATCACCTTTCGATCCGAAAACTTATCCGATCTTTCTTGCTTACCATTTCATATCTCTTCCATTTTGGATATCAGATATTCAAAAAGTTTAATTCATTAAAATCGCGATGCCATTTTTATGCTTTTACCAACGTGGAATTAAAAGAATATAATCATTTAGAGATAGTGGCATGTAGAGTAGCTCAATATAATATGAAAAAACTTGCGGTAGAAAATTTCATCAATTTAAATGGATAGATATGGAATAGAACGTGACAAATATCGAATTACTAAAAACAGTAATTTGAAAAATTGCTAAATTTTGTTCAATTGCCAATACCGATTTTTTGTAGTTTAACGGACTGACACGTATTTCTAAAAAAAAATTAAATGAAAAAATTCCATGAATATTTAGCTAGCTTTGTAATTCTCCGCTGAAAATTTTCTTCACAATCCAGTAGGACAGTATCGAACACGTTTCGTGCCTCTGTATCCGCAGGTGTAAACCTTTTTTCAATAGATGGAATATGCAAAAAATATAATAAAATTTATCAAAGCAATTTAGAAGCAAAATTTTACGGCGAAACAGCTTAATTTTGTATTAATAAACATTTGCAGAGAGAGAGAGAGATTGGCTTCGCAACGAGTCGCTTAAAAAATGAACGCAAAAAAAAGTGGTAGAGAGAAGCTGTAGTGGGTATGGGTAGGAAAAAGGGGGACAAAAGAGAGTAAGAGGAGGTAAAATAGGGTGGCCGGGCAAATAAATGAACAAAAAAAAGCAAGGAAAGAGAAAAAAAAAAGTTAACGAGCCTTCGGAGTCGGAGAAGGAAAGGGAGAGTCACAAAGGTGAATCTAATAATTTAGTCAGACAGCGGGTTCGCTCCTGTCCTGCCGGGAGGTGCAGCTTCCCTGCAGCGGCGGCACAGCCGTATACGTGTGTACAGCGGCACGCACGTAACGTTACATTATTAGGTTATATATGCTCAGTGCTCCCAGGGACGCAAAGCTATGACTTGTATATTTAGCTTATGGCGTCTCTCCTTTTCTCTCCTCTCTCGCCTTGCCTCTCTTCACTCCGCTCCGAAGCCCCCGTTTATCCGGGCCCGGACTGGCCGCTGGCTCTCTATTTTTCCTCGCGCGCGCGCTCGCCTCTCTGCGGACCAGCTCGATCCGCCCGTTCCATCTTTCTTCCTTTATTCGAGAGCCGCGCCACTGGCCGGAACACCAGCCGGGCGAGAACTGCGCGCCGCTAGATAGCCCCGGCGCGTGTACGTGTTGCGGAGGAAATTAAACTGAGCCGAAACGAGTTGTCGGCTCGGTAAGTGCAAGCAGACACGGCTGCGCAACGCCAACCCGGACTAAGCGACAATATATATTCTATACGAGCTGCGCACCTGAATCCCCCCCCCCCCTCTCTCTCTCTCTCTCTTCGCCAAACCGCCGACAAAATTATTAAGCTTTCTTTTTTCCGCTTCTTCTTCACCTTCTTCTGGTTTCTTTTTTTTTCGTGCTTTTATTTTACTCCGATAATGCAGCGCCCAGATCTTCCGCGGCCTCAGAAAGCTTGATAATCCGACCGTAGCTCACTTTTTAAGATAATTAACTTACCTTCTTTATGAGCTTTGCATATTTCAAATCCGCGAAAAAAAGAGGAGGGAAATTTAAATCTCCGCGTAAAAAACGCATTACCTATCATTTTAAATCTCAAATTATAAACTCATCAGGTAAATTAAATCACTTTTCGTGAAAGCTCGAAGTATTAAAGTAGATAATAAATTATGTAAAAAATAAGTTCCAACTCGTTTTTTTAATTATGCATTCAGTTTTTTTATTTTTTACTCTTTATTTATTTTGATACAATTAAAACATTCATTTGTGAATTTTACAAAACACAGTGGCAACGCCTTAATTTATTCTCATATAAATCTGTATAAATATCGCTAAATGCAAAACTGACATTTGTTAGTCCTCCAAAGATACACTCATATATTTCTTTATTCTTTTACATTCAAGTCTCTATATTCATCATTTAATTATAGTCATTTTACAATAATATTTACACAGTATTTTCATTAAATTTTCATGCAGGATACTTGGAGTATGTTCTACCTTTAAAAAATTAATTATAAAAATAGATTTAGACGTCGTACTTGGCACAATCGAAATACCCTAAATCTATTTGTATCGCAGCTCCTCACTAATAAGTAACATGATTCAATAAAATACATCAGGAGCTTTTCAGTTTTTAAATAGAAATAAAAGTTATAAGTGAATTAAACAAACATTCCACCGAAATAGATTACATTCTATTTACACATTCTATAATTGAATTAATTATTTACATGTATTTCTGAAACTTTGTGATTAAAAATATCAGGTGGATTAGATGAGTAATTGAATAAATTAACGAAAAATAATTTAAATACTTAACGTGATATGTAAAACATTTATTCTATAGAAAACTACGTTTTGTCACTTTTGTCCTGTATTGATTACCCTTTTCATTAATCCAGAGTAAAATTGCAGTTTGTTTTAGTAAAAATAAATATTTCATATATGAAAATAAATAAGAGCCTCCTCAAATATAAAATAACGCATTTAGCGAATTGACAACAATACGTTCAAATTGGTCACAAACGACGTAAATGGGTGAGATTACTGCGATTAATGTACAGCTAAAGTATAAACAGGTGGCATCGAAATCAATTCCGTAATTTGAGCACCATTAAAACTTAGTGAAAAAAAACAACAGTGCAGGCTTATCGCGTTGTTCCTGGCAAACCTATCTTCCTCCCCTTTTTGATTGTCGAACGAGTAAATCAATGCGATTACATCCGCGCGCGAATCATATTCGTATAAATAGCGTCCGAAAGTAAAAAAAAAAGGCGGGTCCACTTCAAATGAGTGTTTGTAAAGAGTGTGTACAAAGGCTTATTTGAGAGTCTGAACCAGACGAGGCCTGTGTCAATTGGGGTTTTTCGCGATCTTCAGCGGATCCCTCGTGTAGCGCGCGAACACCTCCTTCTTAAATACTTCGAAGTGCTTGCGGTTCACGCTGTTCTGCCGCTCCCGCCAGGCGGGCCGGCTTTTGCGCGTCTGCAGTCCCCAGTGGACCGTAAAAGTTGGCGAGAGGACCTTGAACTTGTATCCCGCGACGTACATCTCGTAAACCTGCAATTCATGCAAACGAACGTTTAATAAGAAATGCCCCACTCGCCTCGCTCTATTTCGAAACTCAATAACGGCTCGGAATATATCGCCAGCGCCGCCCTCTTCTTTGCCGTTCGAATTTCACCTCCGAATCGAAGTTGCGCGAGTACAGATCAGGCACACCGTATAACGAAGGAAGTGATGATAAAGATAAAAAAAAGCCGCAAAAAAAAAGAATGGAAACGAGAGAAACCGCTGTATCGTTGCATTTCAAATTAAAGTTTGATCCGATTCGAGTCGCGCCGATCCTATCTGATTAAATCGTATTCGATTCATCCTGCAGAGGCGATCCTGTAAAAGAGGAGCGGGGAAGGGGGTCCTCGCCTCCCTCGTTTTCTCTCGTTTTCTCGCGCGCGGCCCCCTCGCGTATTACCGCGATCGCGCGTTCGCCTCCACCCTCTATTTACCTACTTGTCTTATAAAAAATTCAGCACTCAATTCTCAGGGAACGAGGCTTTTACAACGCGAATTCACACTTGGGAAAATTACCGCCGCGGCTCGATTCTATCGAAAAATGAACAGGTGAATTTTTTATGAGCCCGGAATTCCCCTGGAAAATTTGAGAGCGAAAAGTGTTTGAAAGGTATCGTAAAAATAAAAGGATAGAGGAATTGGATAGGTTCGTCCAGGACGAAGGATCGTGAAAAATTTAGTACCAAAAAGGGAAACACTGTATTTGTTCGAAAATATTGTTACAAAAAAAAAGTAAACTAAGCTTTGATAATAGCAACATAATGCGTCCGGAGTGTAATGTGGTGAAAATGAGGAGATGGCAAAGGCATGCGGAGCTTGCTAGTTGAGCTCGAGGAGGGAAAGCTCCCCACAGCTCTGTCCTCTAGGGGACAAAGAGGGACCCGGGTGGGGTGGGGGAGAGAGAGAGAGCGTAATGCTCGAGCATGTCAGTCTGACTCGGGCAGACATGCGAACACTGCAGCAATATATTACTGTACGTTTCTATAGGTCCGTAAGCAGGCATGTGGGAGAATCCGCTGTGAGGATGGCTGGACCATCTGGAAGATCTTTCAGATGGTTCATGACATTACTCGCGGTACACCGTTATTTGATTATATTCACCTTGTTTAAGACCTCCGACAGTGCCACTGGTGACTGATCAAATACTGTGCAAACCAGAGAATATACATAAAAACGTATACGAAACAAAAGACGAAAATAAACTTATTTTGTATAAATAATTATGTTTATGAAAGAATACGATTGAATAGAATGAGTAAAAAAAAGTTACAGTGTGATTAAAGTGTTTTTCCGTGAAATAAAGAATAAATTTTCCCACTAAGCCTGTAGTCGTCTGCTTCTACTCAGGATAAACTGACTGGTAGTAGACGCCTACGAGGCTATATAGCCTGCTACAATCTTCTTGGCGGAAGCATAATCTATCTTTCAGCAATAATCTTTTATCGATAGTTTTTTCATGCTTTCAGAATTTATGCAACAATGTAGAACATGGCGCCACGCTATAATTCATTTTTTATTTTTTTAAAATCCAGTTTCCAATTTATTTTCAAACGTTAACAAATTCATTTATTTTCTGGATTACGGTCAGTATCATATCTGATGAAACTATCAGATGTATTAACAAAGCGCATTACCTATATCGTCTCATAATTTCAAAATGAGATATCAAGAGGAGCGTAATTTCATCATTTTGCCACTGCAGATGTCAGTTTGAGTATCGTCCATTATCATCCCCATTCTATTTAATAATAAATAATTCAAGTGTAACGATTTTCAAAAGAACGTACTTTTTCCTCCTTTGGTTTGAGACAATGAAGGTTTAGTGTAAATTAGACGGGAGAGATTTTTCTTTGAAATCGCCGCAGTGCACCGCAGTGCTCGGTCTCTTACTCGCCGACGGAAATTAATAGCGCGCGGAGCTGGCTCGGAGAACTCCGTTGATAGAGGAGGAGCGCGGAGGGAGTGGAGAGAGAAAGGAAGGAAGGCAAGAACGATGTGAAAAGGAGGTTGAAAAGAGCCAGGCTTACACGGATGGTCGATCGAAAGCGTAATTTTTAGCCATTTGTGCCGCGGCGAATAAAGTAAAAATTTCATGTAAATTCCCGGCCAATTTGAGAAGCTCGCGCCGGAAAATTGCGCCGGCACGGAAAAACGGGCGGAATTGTCCGGATCATCCGGGCGGCGAGCTTCGTTAGCTACAGCCCAGAGTCCACAGCGCGGCACCGCTCCCCCCGGCAAAGCTCCTTCGAGCCCTTGCGAAAGTGGCCGTACGTCGCGATAGACGGGAATCGCAGAGGAAGCGCGCGGATGAAAAAAGTGCAAGACGAGTCCCGCCCGGTAAGTTTACGCGGGGAGACGATCGGATTTCTAGATGGAAGAGCCCGCGGTGGCGGACTGGGAGCGAGGCGCAGTTCGCCGACAAGCCGTGAAACTCGTTTCGCAGGCAGTTAAGCAAGTTAGGCGGTGAGCATTTGGGCTGGCGCGTGCGCCTGCGTGCGCTGCGTTCGCCGCCGCGATTGCCTACCTGAGTGTTCCTGGTGTAACCGTAGCCCATAAAACGCTCGTCGTGCGGGGGAACGACGTCCCTCGCGACGTAGAAAGGCTCGTAGAGGAACTCAAAGTTGGTTACGTCGTGGCTCACGTACGCCTTTCCCGTTTTTAAGTTGTCGTGGGCTTTATGTCCGGGCGTCGCGTCCAGCATCCACCTTTAATAGGAAAACTTTTAGGCCCCCACCCAGTGGGATTTGCAGATTACCTCGGTTCCGCGTGAACGCTGCGATCCAGCGGGCGAAATTTTGGAAACGTGCGCCGGGTTTACCGCACGGCAATGTTTTTCTCTTTTATCGTTTCTACTAAACGTATTCGCTGAGTGCGGAACACTAAAGCAGCTCCACTTGGTGTCCAGTGTGACGACTATTTTTGCGCAGCCCTGATTAGGTATTGAATTAAGATGATGCTTTTATAACATAATATACAAATTGAAAAACCTTATCTAGTCTGCTGTTATAAAATAGTAGTTTTCGATACTAGTGCGTCAGATGTGATTTTTGGACGAGTGTGAGTTTAGCGCCCGAGCGAAGCAAGGGTGATCAGTCACACGAGTCTGAAAATCACTTCTGACACGAGTATCGAACACTACTTTATGCAACGATGGCGTAAAGTGCTGATTTAGCACAGTCAAAATTGCGCACTAGTGCGTAAAGCAGTGCTTTACGCACAGAGTTGCATAAATTTATATTATTCTACGTGATTACTTCTATACTAATCTAATATTGTAATCTAATAGATATTTTAGTTTGCGTAGTATCACGGATATTGCGATCACACTTTCAGTTCAGCACCCATCGAATAACGTCACTTTTTATGTAGAGCGTAAAATATGGGAAATGGACACTTGACAGGTGCAAACTCACCTCGTGAAGTTGGTTGCGAATTGGTTGTGGATGAAGACCTTCTGATGAAAAGGTCGGGCTAGTACCTTCTTCGCCAGGCGTATGAGTTCGCTCTTATTCTGCGGGAAGCGTACCCGCGCGTCCAGCTCGTAGGTCGGTATGACGTAGGCGCACTTGTCGCACTTGTCGCCCTTGATGAACTCCTCAAGGACGAGGCTCAGATTCGTACTTGGCACGATGTCGACGTCCGTCAAAAATACGTAATCGCTCTGGCAGTTCTTGCGCGCTAGGTTCCTCATGTGATTTTGCGGGTAGACGTTGCGTATCCTCCAGTTGGCCTGCACGTTCGAAATGGATCGCGTCATGTCCGCCAGGGTGCTCTCGGGCTTCTGGCAGTCCAGAAAATCCGGCAGCGGGTAGTACCTTGGCTGCTGCTTCGGGGGCCAGTTCCTCGGCACCGCCAGCGAGAAGACGACGCGCTCGCGCACCGGCTCGTAGCAGTGGCGCATGTACTCCAGGTACTTCTGCATCGCCTCGAACTCCTCGTCACCGGCGGCGAACAGCGCCACGGAGATCGGACCCGTCCACTGGTGGACCACCTGCACGAGCGAGTGCAGCTTCTCCAGGGACGACTGCGTGGCCAGGCAGATCTTGGAGCTTTCGGAGAGCTCGAGGAAGCGGGAGCCCACCATCACCGAGTCAAACATGCGGTAGAGGCGACGGCTGTCCCAGCGGCCGAGCCTGATGTCGAGGTTCAGCGAGGCCGAGTCGTCCAGGGCGAGCTGCTGCTCCTGCGAGGAGGGGCTGCGCTGCTCCGGCGGGCAGCCGCCGGTGCTTCCGGAGATCCTGGAGGGCGCCTCCACCTCCACCCGCACCGGGTGCTCGCCGCGGGCGCATGGCTCCGACTGCAGCAGCAGAAACGTCAGCAGCATGTTCGACAACCCCAGGACCAGGACGCTGATGAAGCTTAGGTTCCATGGCCGGCATCCTAGCTGAAAGAAAAATCGCCGAAGCGCCCGGCCAACTAATTTCTGAACTTCGAGCATCAAGCCGTCGCTTCTTACGAAAACTAGCATATACCTTACCTTCTAGACAGTTCAATGAAATCTCTTAAACTTCACCAAATGCGTTAGTTTTCATGGCAAAGGAGTGAAGTGTATTTGAAACGCGTTAGTCTACCGGAATTTTGAAATGAGTTAGTGCTTGTTGAAAATTTGAAATACTATAGTCTTCAAAATTAAAACCTGCTAGACTTCGTAGGAAGTGACAAACTATAACTTCGGCCGACCTGCACCCGACTAACTCCATTCAAAACTCGGCTACTATTTTTAATTTTTGTTTATCTTTTTTTTAAGTTAACTTTTTGCTCTTTTTATCCTGGACGGCTCGCTCGGTTCCCGGGCCGATATATAGGAGAAACTCGCCAACAAGCTAATTAGCGCGACATAAAACGTCACGCCAGCGCCGGCACTGCACGAACCTGCACTACACTTTTTCTCCTCGAGGAAACTTTCTTCATCGCAGTTGCGCGCCCGGCGAGCGGCGAGTTCTTTCACCGGGAGAAATGTTATAGGGCGAGGTTGCGCGCGCGCGGCCCCCTGCGCCCGCCCTCTCACTTCTTCATTTCATTATTTCTACTTTTCGCGTCCACTCGGCGAGTCTCTCCTTTTTTATCGCGCCACTGGCTATACCTACTGCTGCCGCTGCTACGCCCCCCTCGCAGCTCTGCAGCTTAACCACGGATATTAAATTCGTCGAATCGCGCGCGGTGAAAAAAGCGCAATTACGATTCCCGTCGCACGCGAGCCGAGTGCGCGCGCGGCCGGCCCGATATAAAACGGCCAAATAATCCCGGTGGCGCGCTGGCTGCCGCCTTTTTTCCTTCGCGCGAGTTTAAAAGAGAGGAGCTCTAAAATGCATCGCCTCGAATATCTTGACCGAGTTTTATGGAAAACGGATATCGAGTGATCGGAAAAGGGAGACGAATGGAAATGCGACGAGAGCCTCCCATGGTTTTTAGCGGAAAGAGGCACGATTCTCTAGGGGCTGAGTCGGCATTGCGTCACGCACTTCCCATCTTGTGCCAGATTCTACGTTATCCTCTTTCTACTGGCGAAAGCATCCACGACAACCTGGTCGTTGTCACTTTTACTACTTTCTTTTTGTGCATTACGTATTATACACAACGATTATTTACAATTAATTTAAATTTTAAAAATTTGGTAAGGACACTGATGACTTGTACATTTTAAATAATAATGTAAAATTCTTTTATTTTTAAAGATAACAAGAGAAATGTTGATAAGAAATTAACTTGTAGTAGTTGTTTATTTGACAGTAGTGAGGAATACTAGTAAATGCTTTTAAATCCTGACGAAAATTAGATCGATAAATATAGAATTTCAGCAGTTGTAATGAGAAAAAGTAAGGAAAAGAAGAAAAAGAGTAAAGCCAATTGGAAAGGAGGCGGAAAAGGAAACCTTAAAGCGTTATATAAAGCAACGAAAGCAACTAGTTGCTAGGCAGTTTGCGCTATCAAGTCCACGAGCGGGGAAAATAAGGACTGGACGGAGTCGTAAGAGAAAAATTGAAAGCAAATAGAATGAGCGAAATTAAAAGAGCAGAATGAGTGCAATCCGTTTAAAATCTAAGAAAATAAGGGTCCTGCAGTTGAAACTCCGCGGGCATCCTTTTTAATTTAGTCTCTCGCTACGAGAGAAGCGCGACTCAGCGCGTGCAGTTACGTCGACCGTCGCGTAATTAGAACCTCAGACGAAAAGCGGCTGTCAGCTGTAATTGCACCGAGTCAAGATTTCGGGCGAAAAGAAAGAAAAAAAAGGCAGGAAGGGCCTTTTAGCCGCGTGCGTGCCCGTAGAGCACTCCAGCCGCACTCCACCCCCTCGCGGACTATATTCCTCCGACATTCGACTTTGGACTTTCGACTTCCGAAGAAAAGCATCCATTTAGCGTTTGGCCCTGTTCAATTCGCACCTCCCGGCCTCTCCGGGCTCCTTTCGACGCGAATAAAGACGGAGAACCCTCGACGCGCGCGTGCAATTCCTCTATTATCACCCGGGAGTATCTCCTCAATAGACTATTCAGCAGGTTTGAGAGGTGGTCTCGGGCGCGCGCTTTGGCCCTCGCGAAAGATCCGAAAGCCGATAAAAAAAGGAGCGCTGCCGGACCCGGGGCGCGCGCGCTCGGCGCACGGCGAGATAGCGCCGGCGGAAATGGATGGAGCGCCAGATAAGGAGGAAGGAGGGAGAGAGCCGATGAATTTTTCCCTCGCCTTTTATATATATCGCAGCGCAGATTAAAATCGCTGAACAAGTGAGAAGAGCCCTGGCGCGTAATGCGACGCGGCATCTTTTTAGCCGTCCGCGCGCGCCGAGAAGGAAAGGAGCGGGGCCAAAGGAGGACAAAAAAAATGAGGGCTATATATACGGGCGCCGATAGAGCGAGGCCCGATCTAAACTCAATCCCGACTCCTCCTTCCAATTTATTCGGCGCGCGCGAGCATTTCGCTCCTTTGCCGTTTTCAAGTCGCCGACCCGTATAAGTTAACCCCCGCCAGAATAAACTGAATGCTATTCATTACGGGCGAACCCCGGCGACGTCGCCTGCCGGTTTCGCCTCCCCCGGACCTCGTTTCGTACTTTTTCCACGGAAAAAAGCCCGCGAATTTCCGCGAATTGCAAATACTTTCCAACTGCCTACTTGTGCGCCGCGCCTCGTCTTCTTCCCTCCGTCCTTCTCCCTCCTCCTTTTAATAGGCCGGCTCGCCTCGCGCTGCCAAGTGAATCGGCTTTTAAAAGAACACCACTCGTTTTTGTTTCATCCCCGTGGCGGGCCTCGCTCTTCCTTTTACGCGCAGAATCCCACTGATGGAAAATGGCGAGGGAACCAAACAAAGGGAACGGCGCAAATGTAAAATAGAAGCGAAAGGAGGTAAAAAAAAAGAAAAAAAAACGTGGAAACAGCCGAAAAAGCCGGTTGGGTGAAAAAAAATCGAGACGCTCCGCGGGGCGAAACTTGATTTCTTCGCCGGGAGCGAGAGCGAGAATCAAGGTATACGCGCGGGGGCAAAAAAGTTGCGAGGAACGAAGGGAGTAGCGGAGTTTTGTAGAACGTCAAAGCAATTTGTGCGGTTGCAAATGACGTATACATACTTGAGCTGGCACAAGAGTACCGAGGAATACCTAATCACGTTTACCTCTCGTTAGCGAGGTTTGCCGACTCACTCGACTTTTTTCGCCACTTTTTTTCGAACGACAAACCTCGAGAGGTCGGCCCAGACGTTGCCCGTTGACCGTTTCTAGCATTCCTTATATACTCGCATACACAAGCTTCGTAGCTTCCTCCCTTGAGCGCTTCATCGATTCTCGCTAATTTTCTTTTTTTTTTTCAATTATTCAATTGTTCCATCGCATTCTTCTTATTATACTTTGCACGATTGCGTGATTGCGCGACTGCTCCTTTAAACATGCTAAAGTATACACCGTGAAAGAAGGCAGACTGCGTTTCTCTTATCTATAATTACATATGCACACATTCTTGCGTGGAGAAATGGGAGATATGAAAGAAATGAGAAAATGAAGGGAGAAACGAGAAAATTGGATGAAATGAAAAACGTAAAGTTCTGTATCAGAAAAATTGCACTGACAATTACGGTGGCCTCAGTTTGAGAAGTTGCGTCAATACTTTTTCCAAATAAATGTTGCGAAAGGCGTGCGAAGCGAAAAGCAAATGCTTATACGACTAAGGAGGTTGAAGGAAAATTGAAGGGGCAAGTTGTTCGGGTCAGAGTCAACTAGTGCGCGCGGAGAGTCGAGTGAATCGAGTGTGAGAGCCAAAAGACGGACGGACGGGAGAGGGATGATTCAAACTATTCAGCTGTTCGGATGTTCGGCTGTTGGCCACTTCAAAGCCAGCCCGACTTCCGCCGAATCGCCGGCCCGGCCAACTAATGAACTGTTCGCTACTCGGAAAATTTCGTCCGACCCGGCCGCAAAAATATGTAACGTTGTTCCGGAATTTTCGGTGTAGATCCTCTATCCGCCACCCGAACCCTATACTGCGCAGAAATACAACGTCGCAAAGCTCTAACGACTGTAAGCGACAGACCGACTTTTTCTTCGTGACACTTGCGGGGCGTGAGATTAATCGACTAATCCAGTTGGCCAGGCAAATTGACAGGCTGACAAGTGAATAAAGCACAGCGGAGTTGGAGCTCGCGCGGTGCTTAAAGTTTACAAGTGTAGGTAAGCCGAGCGCAACAATGGTATAAAGTTGCCGGGGAAGGACACGCGAATAAGTTGAAAATCAAGAGGGAAGCTTCGGTTCATTGTTTGCCGGAGTGATGGGGCCCGGGCATGTATCTTGCTCGTAAGCGTAAGGCGCAACTTTGCCGACCGCGAGAAGTTGAGCCAGTTGAGGCTTGCACCCGAGGAATCCGTCCCGCGGTTACCAAGCGTCTCGTGCCAGCCTACTCGACGCGACGTTCCTTCTCTTCTACTTACAGTTGCAATGCTATTAAGTGCCGGGCTCCCCCCCGCGCGTCTTGGCAGATATCGCCCGCCGTCGCCTGCCGTCACCTTCCGCAGTTCCGCCTTATCGCATAATTCTCTGCCCCGCGCCAAACCGGAAGTTCAGCGCGACGCGAGCGGGTATAGGAAACGAGGCTTAGCTAAGGAAGCGCTGGAAAACGCTTGTGAGTGGACAGTGCGATTCCGCGAAGATGTGGGTACACCCGACTGACTTTCGTTCGGTAACTTTCGTTCCGCTTGTCTAAGCATTTGGATTGGTTTTTGGAGTAACGTCAGTGATCGATATGAGCTATAGTTAGCCATACGGTTGTCGTCGAATCAAAATATTAAGTAATGCAATGATCAAATATGAGTGATTCTATAATAAGGTGCAAGATTTTTGTTCGATATTTTGAACGGTTGAAAGTTCTCGCGAGAAATTGTAATTTATTATAAAAATAAAACTTATTTTAGTAAGGGGGTAAAACTATAAATTGCGAGATATGATATAGAAGGTATTGACTATCACGGAGTTTACTCGAAAAATATTGCCCTTTTTACAGGAAATCGTTCATACGTTAACAAAATAACAAGTGTAAACTTTATTTACGAACAAATAAATTCAAATAAACCGTTCAATGCGCCTCAAAAAGTTCCGGGAGCTGGAAACATTCTCTAGAAACCATGAATAATTGTTTCTCGTCAAGTATTCTAAAGCGAAGCACTAGCGGTTTTGCACGTATTCAATTCATTCATGGAAAGACTATTATAAACAAGAAAATCATTGCTAAACGAATCGGTTATTACTTTATTGATGTGTACAGTACACATGCTTTAGGTACTAGGGAAACAGCGTATCGTCTACCTGACCTAACGTCGACTACTACTACTTTGACACCAATAGCATCAAAGCAAACTGACCGTGAACTCCAGAAGACTGGAGGCCCATAAAAAGGGCTGGAGGCAAACAGAACACGAACTCCACTTGCCCTATACTTTCCTTGATACTGCGGTCTAAGAGCAGTTACTGTAGTCCGATCAATCAAAACATTTTCTCGCATGCTGACGATTGTTTTTCTGTCTATTGATACAAACGATTACATATTTCTCGTTTTATATAAGTTATTATAAAAAAAACAAAAATTATGCATTATAAAAATACGACTTTTTACTATTTATTTACAAAAATTTTCGCACACAGAAACCTTCTCTACAATTCTAGCTGCCATAGAATCATGTTATCGAGTTATCATTACCTTGAAAGCCGGATGCGATAAGATTAATTTAAATTAAGCGTAAAATAGTATTAGAATGATATAACATCAGCACTCAGTCAAGTTATTAGTTCACTGACGATTCAGACGTGCTTTCATGAGTAATGAGGCCGTCGATAAGTGGATTTTCAAAAACTCATCACGTAAAACGCACTATTAAAGAATATTTGCCTTTTGCGCCTAGAATTTATTTCGAAGAGTATTTGCGCATTCGCGGGAAATTCTAAATTAGTCGCGCTTGTGTGTAAAAAGGACAAGACTTGAAAATCCGCGCGAAAGTTCAAACTTCGCCGCGAGTCGCTACGTCACAGGGGGGTCACGTGGGTGAACGGGGAGACGTCTACCAGTACACCAGCGTCGCCAGCTGCGGCTCGCTAGCGAAGGGGCGAGTTGGGGGGCGAGTGCAGCAAGACGAGCACCGAGCGAGCGCCGCCGCTAAAGACCGAAATCGGACCCAAGTTCAACCCGACCCACCGTCAATTTACCAGCGAACGACTAAAACAAACTGCCACGTAATTACGTTTCTAACAAGATCTTCGCTCACCTGAACCATTGAAGAGCGCTGACAGCTGACGGGTAGGTCGCCGGTGCTCGGCCCCGGAGTAACAGCCGTCTAGGCCGTTGGTGGCTTGGGTCCAGCGCGGCCTCGCGCCTCGCCCCCTGGCACTGGAGCTGCCCTCGCGGCTCAATAGCGAGGTCGGCCGGGCGACTTCTATTTAGGCCTGGAAACGCTTCCCCGCGTCAGCGTGCAGCGGCCGCCCGACGCCATGTTTGCAGGAGAGCGCTGCGCGCGCCTCGTCCTACCGATCGATTCGCGTCGCGACTCCCCACCCTCCGCTGTACAAGCGCCCCGGCAGCCCCTTCCCGGAACTGCCCCTTCCTTTAATATGCACGACAGCCGCGAGCGCAGTAGGCTGAGTCGGCGAAATGGCGAGCGACGCACACTGCTCTATTCCCCGGCGATCGGCCGACTAAAGCTCTTCTTTAAGTTTTCGTCGTCCGCGCGAGCCGAGGATGCCGTGAATCATTTTCCCTTAGGTGTCCGCTCGTTGTCAGATTTTTTCGTTTTTCATTAAAGACGACTCTTTTTGCCGGTGGCCTCTCTGATTGATTTCGCTCGCTCGCCGTCGCTCTTCATCGCTCGGCATCGTTCGTCAATATTGTTATCATGTTTGCCTTTCATCCTTTTTGCCTCTCTTCCTTCCGGCCTTTTTTCAGCCCCGGCTTTGATTTCGAACACGCGCGCGCAAATTCACGGGGACATCCGACAAATTAATTGAATATATCGCTTTTTTCCCGATGTTTAATTGAGCGAAGTAGCAAAAACTTGCTTACCAGGGTCTCCGCTATTCAATGTGTGATCTAATTGCTCGATTTACTAATAAAACACAAAAATTGCGTGATTTTGTATGTGTGAATTTCTGTTCGCTGCGGACAACAGTACCTATCTTTTGATCTTTATTTAACTATTAATTATGTTTGGAGTTTATTGCTTAGTGAACTTAATTTAACGAGGATTGGCGATTGGTATCGCCTACCACGCACCTGATTTTAATGAAGTCATTATTAAAATACCTTAATAATTATTGTTTGCGCGAGCTTTTATTTTAATAAAATAACTTTGGCATAGTAGTAGTTTAAAACGAAAATCCAATAAAGCACTTTGTGTTAGGATAAATTCATGAAAATGGTCGAGAATCAAAACAATTTATTGATCGTCAACTTGTTTAGTTGAACCACCGGCCTCTACGTGTATATAGAACAAGTCCATTTATGACAAATATATATTATTAATATACATTAATTTTCAATATTTTCATCAATACATTTTGTAAAAATTGACAATATAATGACAGTAATTAAAGTTAATATGTCAGACTGAAAGGTCTGATGTATTAAATGGAAACTATTTATATTTCTGAATTAATTTCCAATAAAATGTTTATCATAACACCTATTAAATTATTCAAAAGTAAAATAAATTAATATCATAAAGTATTAAAAAAGAAGTAATAATTGCAAGAGTGATAATTCCAGTAGCCGTTAATTTTCAAGTCGCGACAACAATGCAGTCTTATTCGCATTGTAAAAGGGGAGCTTTTTGCTGGATCTAAGTAAATTACCGGCAATGCAGCTGTTTGTCGCGCCTCGGAAACGAATCGCCTAGCGAAAATATATTCGGCAGAAGCAACAGCGACTTACTCACGATTTGATTTATTTTCGCGACATTTCTCTTACTCAGCTCCTTTCTTCCTCCTTTCCGAAGCTTTATAGAAAGCTAGAAGAAATATGCCGTTACTCTAAAAGAGGTTAAAAAATATAGCGTCACTCGGTCGCTCGCGCGCGGACTGCAGGCGAGCCAGACACTTATTAAAAATAAAAAATCCTGAAGTCGGCTAAAATGAACGAAATAAGAAGTGAGTAAAAGCTTTTAATTTCGCCGCACATAAAAATGAAATTCAACGAATGATAAACGGATACGTGATAAATGGAACAGTTACGGGAGATTTTTGCGCAAAATAATTAACGAAGCTTTTTAAGGGCAAACATTGTTCGACGCTTTTAAATTCAGTCAGTTTACCGTTGCAAATTGAGGCCGCGCTGCCCCGGAATCGCTGATGACTGCGGCATCGCTTCACGCGTCTCATCGTTATTCGATGGAATTTAAAATATTTAAATAATAATAAATAAAGTATCGGGAATCAAACGAGAATGATAAAAAAAAGAGAGAGAACGTTAGCGTCGAGAGCAAAGTGCACCGGTGGAGCCAGGTTTCAAGAGTCGATCCGACGCTCGCCTCTCCGCGGCGTGTCGCGCGCCGAGAGCTTGCAAGCTCGGCGCCTCGTCCCGCCGGCGAAGGCCAAGTTTGCCGGGCGCCGGAGGCACGGATTTCGATTTCCCGGACAGCGCCGCTGTCGCCGGCCAGGTGATGGACGACGCCTTGGCCGCTCGGAGCCCCGACTGATTGCAGCTCCTCGTTTTGACTGGGCGCTCGTTTCCCCGCTCGCCGGCGAGCGCCTTAACGACCTGCCAATATACCATTCAATCGGAACTCGGTAAAAAGCTCCTTTTTCACGCGGGCAAAGAAAATAAATGGAAGGGGAAGCTCCCGGGGCAAAGGAAGCGCTACTTGTTTTTCCTCTCTTTCTCCCCGGCTGGGAGAATCTTTGCCGCGCGCGCGGAGCTTTGAGCCGAAATCGAGCGCATGATTTCCGAGGCGCCTGTGCGTGGAGCCGCGAGGGCCGACAAAAATCCTGCAACTCTTACCTTTGAGACGTCCTCGCTGATTTCCGCGGCGCCGGGGCTCCCCTGCCGACACACAAAGAAATCACGTAAATTCGCGCGCGCCGTGCTTTTCGGGAGCTCAATCAATACACAGTCGATCCCCCGACTCCCCCCCGGCGCGTCATTATGGGCGCCAGCCAAGTGGAGCATTTAAAAATCAAATATTGAATCGCGCCGGGAGAGGCGCGCCGAAAAGGAAGCGCGCGGCAAGACAAAGGGGCCAAATCGAAATGTAATTTGCTGGTAGCCAAGGCAAGTTTATCCACGTGAGAGCCGTGAGAGGCAACCGCGTAGCCATTTCGGCATCTCCGTCGGCGGTCGGTGCGGTCGAGGCCGCTCGCTTTGTGCGTATAATTGAATTTACGTTCGGATAGTGCCGCTGACGCGCTCATTCTCCCGCCGAGCCGTTTTCGTCTCCTCATTTCGCGCGGCTCCCGCTATCTTACACTCAAATTCCTCCCGCGCCCTTCTCCCCGTCTCCCCATTCCCTTTGTCGACTTTCAGACTCTGGCGACTTGTCTTTTCATTTTTGCGCGTGTATACACCCGTAAGCTGGAAAAGTCCAAACTCGAGCTTTTCCCGAGGACTCCCGGCCGATCGATCGCGCATTTGTTCTTCCCGCGTTTACCTTCGCGGATGGTCGCTCTTCTATACATATGCAATTAGAGGGGAATCTTCAGACGCGCCAAGTGCAGACCACGGCATCGCGACCTCAAGCTCCCACTCTGCACAAAAGCTCGTTATTTTTTTTTCTCTCTACCGCGCGCCACCTTTTTCATTTGCTTTGTGTACCAGAAATGCTCTTCTCTTTTGCGTCGCGCGCCTCTAATTAGCACCTGACGCGCGGCCTGATGAACCTCGGGATGCCTCCTTCCAGGTCCCACGTATTTTTTCAAATCCATTAAATAAAAGCCGGCTCGGATCAACGAGATTAGCAGATTAGCCCGTACCCAAGAAAAGAAGCGAGTCGAAGCGAAGTAAAAAAAAAAATAAATAAATGCACGGAGCTAAGTGAAAAATGAAAGGGAGGCGAACGCGACGGGAGTACGGAGAGGAGGAGAAAGGGCGGGTGCACGCTGCCGGAATCGAATGTACATAATGCCGAGCTCTCGCAATTATCCTTAATTATGGGCAACTACGTTGTCTTGGAGATCAAAGCTGACTGCAGCCTGTTATTCAATTACGGAATTCCATTGGGCCTTTGCAGCCGAGCTAAGGGGACAGCGGTGTGCGGCGCCCGGGCCAAAGGAAAACGAGTCTCTCCATTAGCCGTGTGAATCAAGGGAGCTTCCCTTTGTTATGCCGCGGCGCCGCGACTCGAGTTTTTCGCCCATTCGCTTTTCTCTCGCCTCCCCGTTTTTTTTCCCCTCGCTTTTTCTCCTAAGGCGGCGACTCATTGTCGCGAGCATAATGGCGGGCCTTTCGATTTCCGCAGCCCGGGCGAAAAAAAAGAGGCGCGACCTGCTAAACAGCCGATACGCGCGGAGGGAGAGCCCGTGGCGCGCGTCTGCCTGTACGGCGGACCGCACACGCGAAACGCTTTTTAAGCCGGCTAATTGCCAATTAAATAGCAATATCGTTCGGCCGACTTTATATGAGCTAACTCGATCGTCTCAATCATGCCAATTTATGTGCGCCCTGCACTCGCCCCCCGGCCAATCTTATTAAAAAAAAATACTCGCCGATCTCGTATTCCCCATTCGATCGATTTAATTACAGCTCTAGACGGCTCCAAATGAAGATTCAATAACGTACCTTTTGCCTTTTCTTTTTTGCAGCCGATGATATTCGCTTATTATTTATCAGGCTCTCGGAGAGGGATTTCAGGCTCGCTTCCTGTAAACCAACAAAATTATAACATCTTTCGAAATGTCTCAACAAGATTCATTTTAACCATTTTTCGATTTTTCGAGTGTTAAAGGGATTGGCGCGAAATGTCATTTTCTAGAGAATCTCTACAGAAAAATGTAAATATGCGTTTTTAATAGTAAAATGTATCACATTAAAATTTCAAAGGACCTAGCTTCACCAAAAATGAAATATTATTATGTAAAGTTTATTATAAAAGATAGGGGAAAGCGGGGCATAGCGGACCACGAGGCAATGTCAACCTTCGGGGCATAGTGGGCCACCCCATTAAATATGTCTCATTTGGGGTGAAAAACATTTTAAAAGATTACCATTGCAATATTGCTATATACAAAAATTGTACATAGTAATACTGCAGTGTAATAATGACAATCTTTTAAAAAGCTTTATTTTCAATGAGACTTGTTAATAAATATGTTTCAGAGCAAATGGAACATATTTGATGAGGTCGCCCACTATGCCCCGCAAGTTCACATTGCCCTATGTTTTAAAACATATGTTTTCATTCATTGACACCACTTCAATGTTCTAACAATATAAATTTATCCAAAAGCTTTCACAGGAATATGAAATTTTGTTTTTATCACTTGCCGGCGGTTTTACGATATTTATTATTATTTGATAATAAAAAGTATTGAGCTTGTTATGCTGATCCCACACATATAGGCTATATAATGTCAATTAAACATAAAATCAATTTTCGATGCACATTGTAGTGCACTAACCCTTTTAATTCCATTAGCAATATCGAGTTATATACACAGAAGTATAAAAGTACACGGCAGGGAGCAACAGAAGATGAATAATGAAGACGTTAATCACGAGAGACGTAATTAGAGAAAAAGCTAATTAATCGACTGAAAAGATCCAAAATTACAATGTGCACGAGGATCAAGCCGATAGCAGTTAGCGGCGCTCATTTCTCCCTAGGGAACAACAGCGAAAAGAATAGGAAATGAACAAGGAAATAACAGGGAAATTATAGGGAAATGATAAAAATAAGCAGGAGCGCCGGCCTCCGGGGGAGGCGGATTCTGTTTGCTCTGCAGCGGGCCGAGCGGAGGAAGACGGCCGCCGCCGCCGTCAGGGCGATTTATCGCCGGGAGCTGCTTCCGGGATTTGCCCGCGGCTTTGAATCCTTGGCTCGGCTCGCCTTGGCGCGCGAACCCGTCGCCGCCGCCGCCGCCGCCGCACGAAAAACGATTTCCCGGCTAATTAATAATTATTAACCGCCTGCGCGCCTTCGCTGCTTCATCCGGGGCTTTAGCCCCTTATTGTGCGCAGATTTATTGGCGAACGACTCCGTTAACTCCGCCGTATCGCCTATATATCGCGCGCGAGCGCATAATAACGCCGCGCGCTCCTTTATTTCGAAATTACGCCGCGATGAACTCCGCCTGTATTTATACGGCTGTCGTCCCGCGCCCCGATAAATGTCTTTCTTGCGCTCGCGATTATTGCACCGACTGCTGCGCCGGAGGGGAAAAAAGAAGCGCGCGCGGAGCGATAAGAAAGTTAGCGGACGTACCGGGGGCCTGTCGTCGGGTCGCAGCAGGCGCCGATAGAAACTCAGCTCGCTTTCGTCGTCCCGGGGGAGCTCCGCTGCGGCGAAGGCGCAGCAGCACCTCGCGACTTCCTCCTCGGCGTCGGCGAGGCCGCGCCGCCGCTCGTCCGAGCTGTCGCCGCAAATCGACAGACCGCTGCCCTCCGGGGAGCGCCGCCGGCTCTCGACACCTTCGCACAATAACCCACGGGCATTCCTTATAATACATATATACGTCGATGCGGTGACTTTTGTCGAGGCGCGGCGCAGCGAGGCGCAATCACGCCGCAGTCGCCGCGAGCCCTCAAATCCCGAACTTGATCCGCGACAGTGCAGTAGCCCGTGATACCCCGTGTTTAGGGGGTTGCAGATCGAGCTTAGGTGACCTATTATGTGCCGTCTCTCGTGTATTATTCATCTCGTTTCGTTTCGTTTCAATTGTCGTTTCATTAATAAAACTTTATCTTTATTGTCAGTCATTTTTTTTCGAAGCTTTTTTTAATTCAGTCGACGTCGAAGGTATTCACAGGAACTTTCCCGGTAGCCCGGACTCTAAGTAATCTCACGGAAGAATTTTTATTAGAATAATTTCCATTAAGGTGGTTGGAACTTCAAGTGCGGTATCCCTCTACTCCGCATCCTTGCTCTGGCCCTTTCGCTTTCGACCCACACTCATTACTTCGTAGAAGAATAATACGCAAATTTTTTGGATTTAACTTTGGATTTTGATGTATAATTTAGCCTCTAAAGTTGAATAAGAGAGATTCACTAGTCATTTATTTAAAGTGAAATATCTTCCATTTATTATATTAAGTGACATTTTTGAAATACAATATATGATTATTCACTTATTTCAATAAAGTGTCATTTATTTTTAGAGAGTTTAAACTACTAAGATTGATGTGTGAATTTTTCTTAAATTTTTCTATTTTAAATAGAAAAAAGCTTTGTACGGCACTATCCTTTTTGCAGAAATTAACTGAAATTTTAACTGTGCATAAATAACATCGTGAAAAATCCACCGATGAACTTTAATAAATAGGGGAAAGCGGGGCATAGCGGCCCATGGGGCAATGTGAACCTTCGGGGCATAGTGGGCCACCCCATTAAATATACTGCATTTGATGTAAAAAACATTTATTAACAAGTTTCACTCAAATTAAAGCATTTTGAAAGATTTTCACTATTACATGGTAATATTACTATATACACACATTTTATATAGTAATACTGCAATGTAATACTGAAAATCTTTCAAAATGCTTTAATTTGAAAGTAACGGGATAAATTGAGGTTCAAAATAAACCGGACTGCGGTTTCACGAGATCTCACTTTTCTTTTATTAAT
>JAXIUT010000001.1:7844448-7854772 GCA_035586675.1 Eurytoma californica
CGTCGCCGGGATCACACACATATACATACGCAGTAACTTTAGCATACTCGCGACACCTATCGAAGCGTCCGCTACAAATTTAAATGAAACTTGTTAATAAATGTTTTTCACACTAAATGCAGTACATTTAATGGGGTGGCCCACTATACCCCGAAGGTTCACATTCCCCGCTTTCCCCTATTACAACAAAATTAAATGAAGTCTTTCCAATCACCTTGAAAGAACAATTCCTTCGAGAAAGCTATATGACTATTTGATCAAATCCAATCGCAGACGAGATGTCGAAGCTTTTAAAAGCTCCCCTCTCAATCATTAATGGAGGTTAGCGGGCATCCGGTCAAGTGAAAAAGCGCCGAAGCGATATTTTGGTATTTCCCGGGAAAAAAAAGAGAGAGCCGAGGACACTCGGGCGAAGCTTTAAGCCGGAGCGAGAAAAAGAAAAAGGTATGGTCTAGCTCACTGAATCTCCGCTGATAGAGGTCCAAGTAGGAGGCGGGCTGTTTGCTCTTGGCCGACGGGGCGGCGGGCGGCAAGACGCTGCCAAGCTTTTTGTCGTGCCTGAAGGATTCCGCGACTCGGCCTCGGGCGGCAGCATCCGGATCGGCGGGAATCCGCGGCGCGCGCCGGAATGCGCGCGACGAGCTTCCTGCGGCGGCGGTCGCCGGGATTTCCTTTTTGGCCGTCGCAGCCGTCGCCGCCGAATTTTCCGCGCGGGAGACGCTCGCGGGCAAATCGCCCGCCGCCGCCCGCGCAATTATCGCATTCTTCGCGCTCTTTCCGCGACGCGGCGGCGACGCGTCTCCCTGACCCAGCAGCCGCCTCGCCGCGGTTTCATTAAGCCCCTCGTCGTCGCTGCAGCCTGCTCTCGATCAAATTTCCAAACTCTGTTATTTAATCGCTCGGTTACTTCGCAGCTTTTTGCTCTAACTGCATTTTAGGTTAGCTCGGGGCGTCGATAGCGGCGGGACGAATGGTAGTCGTACTGCTAATGGAAAAATTACCATTTATTATTTCGAATGGCTCTTGAATATTTACAGCTTCATTTTCTAAAGAGTCTAAAGAATACTGAGACATTAGTTCTTTATAAACTTTTAATTAAAAACTCTTCCCTCAATTGAGCTCTTTCATTTCGAATGATACATATTGAAGTTGCCGCTCCTCAATTATTAAATATACTGTTTATAATTTAATACAGATTGGAGGAGTTGTAATTGTGGTAAGCGAACAATAATTTTAGTAGAATTATTTATTACAATTTTATAATTACAAAAAATCGTTTCTTCCTTAAAAAATACAAAAGATATATGTATGAAATATACAAAACTGCTTAACCTGCATTTCTATAATAAAGAAATTTTTTTTCTATATCTATATAATATTTATAGAAATTTCTTAATATAGGTAATTGAAGACTATAATTCAGGAAAGAATATGCACAACTTATACTTAATTATAAGTGAAAAATAAAAATGTAAAAAATAGTAAAAACGTAATATTGCGATACGTCATTGTATGTTGTCTCGTTAGGTATCTAGTGTCACGCTGAAAACTGAAGGAGGAGGAGAATGAGGATGAGGCAGTGAATCTACAAATTAGTCGCATAAATTAGTTAAATAGATCGATGAGTCGTGAGTAACGGTGCAATGGAAAATTTAACTTTTTAAGGACTCTTAGGATCGTAACTGGATGATCGTTCTTCTTCAAGTTTTCTTATTCTCTGCATCTCCATCCTTCTAGATCTAAAATCATTAGTACAGTGCAACAGGATTATAAGTAGTACTAAAATAAACGAATGAGTTTTATATTTTTACCTGTCGGCTGCCTCCTCGCGCTCGCGCTCCTCTTTGCGAGCTTGCAGTATGCGGTAGGCGATGCAAATGACGATTAATAATATAGGCACCAAGCAGGCTAAAATAACACCGGAAGCCATGCCGGCCTGCCGCGAGCTGTACTCCTGTTGACCTGATAATTTATTATTTTTTTTTTTTTAAATTCATATTTTACTCATGAGCCCGAACCACGCGCAGACTGCGGGAAAAAATGACCAAAATACCTGCCGTGCTCAAGAGGATAAAGGTGGGGAATGAAAATTTCACAACCAACTAAACGCGGACACAGACGGAAATTTCCATTCCACACCGAAAAAAAGAGCCGGCTAATTGTTCATTATTTTTTTTTAAATAACGTGTTAAATAATTATCGCAAAATTTCAGCAAGCTTCTATTATTTACAGAGATGGAACAGAAATTTCCTCGGAGTGGTTAATCGAAGTAAGAATTCGTAAAAAATAGCTTTATTCGTACAATGGCAGTATAGGATTAATAGCAGAGATAAAAAAAATAGGTACGTAACGCACAACATACAACACAGCATACCACATGCAACCATAATTTTTATTCTTAAGTATAGGATATAGGTAAAAAATAAAAGTAGTGCGCGAGCTTTACGAGCGGCGGACGCGATTATAACGGATGCGGGTGTCAATGCCCCTTGCGATCATTACGATTTTTTTTTCCATTCAACGCGGCCGACTGGTAATGCGCGTTACACCTGCGACGTTGGGCAACGCGTTCGGGCGGGCGGCTCTTTAAACAAAGAGAAGATAAAAAAGGTTTGTCCTCGAATTTATCGGGCGTTATCAGCGCGGCCGAGCGAGCGCGCGCCCCCAAAGCGTCGACGCGCCGCGCCCGCTCCAAAGTCTTTTTAATGAAAAATAAAATGACCGAAATGTGCCGGAAGAGCGATTGAAACGAGCGCGCGTTCAAATAAAACTCCTCGATTCCGCATATGGGAAAATGCGCCCCGGCGCCGGTATTTTCATCCGCAATCCGCTATTCGCGATGTCCCACCCCCCGCGGCCGATTTAAACTGTTCAGCTAGCAGCTCGAAAATTTGATAATAAAACTCGAAAAAAAGCGTACGAAATATACGTTATATAAAAAAATAAACGCGTAAAATATTTATTCGAAACTAGCTGCTGCCCGGGCGCGATTTGAATTTCGAGCGGCTCTCAAACTTGGCTCTGCTTGGCGAAGAGCTGGGGGGCGGGGGAGGAGGTGGTGGGCACGGCGGCCACGGGCGAGGGTGAGGCGGTGGGGGCGGGTTTGCGACCGTAGGAGTCGCTGCTCGAGACGGGGCTGTGCGAGTCCTCCTTCAGGCTGAGGTCCCAGTCCTTGTCCTCGAAGTCGACGTCGGGCTTGCCGGGCAGCGGCTCGTGCGTCCGGTACACCGCGTCGTACTTGCGCCGCTTGTGCGCCGCCGAGTCCTTGCCGGGCGGCCCGTCGGGGCTCGTGGAGGCCTCGCTGAGGGGCGAGGCGCCGCGCCCCTTCACCGGCGTCGTCTGGCGCGAGCTCGAGGACGGGCTGCGCTCCAGGAAGCGCCAGGACGCCTTGCCCGCCGAGTCGCCGCCGTCGCCGTAATTGCGCCGGATCATCGCGAACATTATGCCGATCAGGATAATCGCGGGGAGGAGCACCCCGGTGATTATTCCCATGGTCGTCCAGGCGGTCCGCTGCGAGTACTCAATGCCCCCTACGCGCCCAGTTAGTTAGTTACCCTTGCGGCATGCGCAGCGCTTGCATTTTGCGATAATTATTTATCGTTGCTTTCATTAAAAACCATTGGAAAATTGTGCCTTTACTTGTGCAGTGTTAGTTTCGAGGATTCATTTATAAGTTTGGTAAAAGAAACTGTAAGATGAATCTACAGCTACGAGATTCGAAATTGATTGTTTTTCGAAGGATTACAAAAAAAGATTATGTTTACTTTTGCAAAAAATAATGTTTAATGTAATTTTTACCAAACTTACCAGTCTACCCATGCAAGCGATAATCATGAGCTTTGTTCAAGTAGAAATCTTTTCCATGGTTTTTACTTTGGATTCTTTTTCAACTCCAATTCTCAAGAGCAAACGAGGAAGTGAGGGAATGACAATACTTACGAAGGCATTCCGTGTAGCCGTACTCGGACACATCCCAACGACCTTCCGGCAAGCAAATTCGCCTTTGATCACCAATCAGGACGAAATCTTGATTGCATTCGAAAATAACTTTGGTTCCGGGTACAAAGAGGAAGTTGTTCTTTCGGCCAAAGCGAGGCGTCTCCAGAATTCCGCAGGAGGTTACTGAACAGATAGTTAAAGTCATTTAGTTACACTTTTTTATTAATATTATAATTATTTTTATTTTCAGTTTATTCATTTGCTACTTACTCCTCTTTTTATTAATAGCACGTATCTGTGTCCACGTGTCGTAGTAATTCCTCGTGAAATGGGCTAAATCTCGATTTAAACTCATAGCGTAATCGTACTGACACTGATAAGAGTCTCCGCATAGCTCGTGCGCCCGATTAACGTCAGGCGTTCTACACAGAAATACAAGCCGATATTTAAACGCGAAATATTGTCAGTGGCAAATGCAATATTATTGCGGGTCACCCGTCCTAGTTACCGATTCGATGGTAGAAATTCTTCCGGCAGCCTCCTCCACTCGGGCTCGAACGTCCTGTTGGCGTAATAACTGGCGGTGCGTCCGAACTCCCGGGTAAACAGGGCCGCGCCTTTTCTCGAGTCCTCCCTGTCCTCCAGCAGCCAATTAATCGCGAAGTCTTTGTGCACCGCCTCAAAGTTATTCAGATTGCTAATTGAGGAGAGCATTCCGTCGGGATTGGTCAAGTCGTCGATTACGTCGTAGCTGTAGTTGCCCAGCAGGCCTCGCGTCTTGTTCTGTAACCGGGCGAACCGACAGGTGTAAAAGATAGAGTGAGAAAATAGAAAATGCTAAAAAAAAGGCAGTGAGCGTAAGATACCATGTAATTCCAAGGCAAGTAAACCCGCGCGGTCATGAAGCCCTGATTCTCGACAACTTCGATGCCGGCTCCGGTATCGAACATTACGATCACCTCGCTCTGGTTCAGAATGTTGGTGGGCGTGTAAACAACGACTCCGGGAAAGTGTTGGAACTTCAACGAAGTCCTATCAAAGTACACCCTCTTGTTATCGGCGAAAACGTCGAGTCGATAGCGCCACTGAGCGTGGGTCGGCCTCAGCCTGACCTCGATGGTCGCCGAATTGTTTCCCTTGGCTGTAAAAAGCGAGAAATAGAATAAAAGTGACGGAAGACGAACGGGAATCTAAAGAAATCCTGCAAGAATTTCACAAGTAGTAAATTCCTGCAGGATTCTTACAAATAATTCACGCAAATTTTCTACGGGAATTCTACAAAAAATTCCTGTAGATTCCTGTAGGAACTTACACAAATCCTACAGAAATTTAACTTCCTGCAAAAATTCCTGTAGGATTTCTACAAGAAACAAGAAATTCATGATAGATTCCTGCAAAAATTCCTGCCGGATGCCTACAAAAATTCCCATAGGATTCCTACACAAAATTCATGTAGGATTGTTGTAGGCATTCTGCAGAAATATTGTCCAAGTCCTTTAGAAATTTGACTTTCTGCAAGATTCCTGCAGGATCCCTGCAGGATAAATCCCTACTAAAAAAACTCAGGTACTAAAACCTGAGATCTCACCTGAGAATTTTTTTTAAAAGCTTCAAAATACTAAAAAAAGCTATAAATCATCTTATATCATGTGTTTTCCGATGCATCATCAGGATGGTAACACCTGAAGGTACACTTAAAAATCAGAAAGGTATGTATTTAAAGAATTACAGTTACAAGGCAACTTTTATTTTAAAAGTAACCTGACATTTTGTCATGAGATTTTAAATGAGATCTCACCTGAGAATTCAACTGAGATCTCACCTGAGTTTTTTTAGTAGAGTATTCCTGTAACGTTCATTAACGAATTTTCATAGAAACTCTCTAAAACTGATTTTTTCCCAAAGAACGATTCGATGCGCATCGAGCAGGCTGCTTATCTCTCACCTGCGACGGCGGTGAGATGGGTGGCGCGCACCTCGCCGTAAAAGTTGTCGGGCAGCTGCTCGAATCGGGCCTGCACGTCGAGCTTGTCCTTGACGTCGTCGACGCGCACCAGCACGAACTCGCCCTTGCCGTTGAAGGTGTACTCGAGGCCGTCGAAGGTGGCGACGTGGGGATCGCCGAAGACGGCCCCGATGGCCGGCGACTGGTAGGCTACGCAGTCCTGCGAGGGCCGCCGCTCGAAGCGGAATGTCTCGCAGCCGACCGCCTGCTCCTCCTGCCACATGCAGCAGCTGTACATGGGCACCATGTCGTGAAACCAGTGCGACAGCGTCGGCACCTTGTTCGCCTCGTTCCAGGGGAGGAAGCCCAGGTTGTGCGAGCGACGGGGCTTAGAGCCCCACTGCTGGTCGTACGTCAGCATCAGCATGCGGTTCTTGTCGTAGCAGCACTGCTGCTGCGATCCGTCGGCGCTGAAAATTTTTCGGTAACCCGTAAATTTGAGAGACTTTTTTTTATACTCTGTAAATATGAACAGGCGAAGTTTATTTAGTTCGCGTGCCCTTATTGATTTTTGTTCGCTTATCGAATGAGTGAATGAGTCAGATGTGATTTTCACATGATTCAATGAGGGAAACATGTATGATTTTGCTATCTGATAAAGATGATTATCAAATGAGAATAATGTGAATATAATATTTAAAGTTTTTATATAAAATATTAATATTGTAGCTAAATTTATTTTTAATTCATCAATATTAATTACGATCAATTATTTACGTATATCCGAATGTCAATTAATCCAATAAAGAAAAAATATACCATTTGAATTGATTTATAAAAAAATAAAATAGTTTCCCCGGAATTAAATAATCATTCTTTATTAACTTGATTTAACGTTAATAAAAAATCTATTGTATAATTTTATGTCACTATTTTTTTAATAAAAATCCAATAGGTATTCACAGGATTCTCATGCATGCGATTCTTATCTGATCGTGTGAGAATCGTGTGAAAATCACACGTGTATCAAATAAGAATCATGTAAGTTTTCTCGTAATGGTAGAATACAGTGAAAATTCCCTTATTATCCCTCGAAATCCTTATTCATATTTAGAGAATACATTATTCTTGGTTTGGCACTAAAGACTCACTTGGGCGCACCGGTCGTAACGCAGTGGATGGCTCCCTGATTGTAATAACACTCCGGATTCGAGTCCTTGTCGCAATCGTAGTCTGGATGGAAGCGGCCCTTATCGTAGAGCGCGTGCTCAAGGCTGCAAGGGCAGAGCGCCACCTCGGCAGCGAAGTTCTTCAGGTACCTGTCGTGCATAATCCACTGGTTGCACAGCGTCTGCGGCCACTTGTTCCCGTACAGTCGCTCCCATTGAGGCCCGAAGTACCAGCCTAAGGGAATCGGCTTGCTCCACAGTACTCTGCAGCATAAATCGCATTAAACATCAACTTACCCTCAATCGGATGCAATCTCTTAAAGCAATAACTTACGGTGATATTTGCAGTCCGGAGTACTGGGACGGATTCGTCAGGTTTATTTGCAAGAAGCCGAACTGCATGTCGATGTTGCGCGGGTCGTAGCGATTCTTGTAATTAGCCGGGGTAATGACGTATGAACCCGAGTTCGCTGTGCCCTCCTATATACGAAAGTAGACGGGTCGATAAATTTAAATTAATTTAAAAATAACTTTAAATTGGTGCTATAAATCGATTAGATTTTCTTAACGAACCTCTATCATATTTATGTATTCGAGCTCGGGTTTAATGGTTGTTTCCCTGTAACCCCATAAAGATATCTGAACAACGGCGTTCAAATTACTTGTCAAGTTATAACTGTTCCAGGTGATTTTTATTTCCGCCGGGTCGCGCTCGTGGACCGCTTTCGTGGAGAAGAATATTTTTTCAGTCGCCGTCGAGGGTGTTTCTATCAACAGTAAAATGCACCAATTAAATTAGTAGTGACAGTCGCATTAATATAGATCCTCTGATAATGCGAAACAGTTAAATGACACTATATTTTCGAGAAAAAAAAACTGATACAGTCTAGACTTTATTCATTCAGTTTTTACTCGAATTCAGTGTATTCTGTCTCGTGCATTATCAAAATTTTCGGATATTATTCAACTCATTTTGCCAAATTGAGGATGAAAGGTTTACCGATGAAGAACTGGCCCTTCCAGTCGAATCGACCGCTATTAACGGCCACGGCGAACCTTATGTAGCCCTCTGCTTTGACGAAGGGCTGCACGCAAATAGCGCGATTCGTGTCGATGACAGTGCCGGCGACTTCTTCCGTATCGAAGCGACACCTGACTTTGTCGTTCGGCAAGAAGCAGGGCCCGGTGATGTTGACGACGGTACCTCCCAGCAAGTTGCCACTTTCCGGCGCGAACACCAACGGCAGATTAGCCCCCGCTAAAAATTACCTCAAGTCCATTTATTTTTCTTTAGCGCACGAACCAAAACTAAGCTACATTGACTATTATAGCATTAAAGGGTTCGATTTAAAAATTAGCTAATAATACTTTAATTGAACTTGAAAAGCGAAAATCGAAAATCAATAATAGCCTCAATCGCTAATCGATAATCGATAAGCGAAAAGCGAAAAATGAAATCGAGTTGATTTACCGATATCCTTGTTGCAGGTGCCCAGCATGATTTTCTCGTCTATGCGGAAAATGTGACGACCTGGAAAGCCGTTGGCCCAGCCGCGGCCCGAGAGATCGCGGAGCGTCGAGGCCTGCGAGTACGGCATGTACTCGTAACTCTGGGTTCCATTTCCGCCGTTGAATCCGATCTGAAAAAGAAGCGCGTTATCGGACGGCCTTTTCCATAAAAACGCCTCTCATTTTTTTTTTTTTTTTTTCCTTCTATTTCCAGCGCGCGTAAAACGAAGTCCTAGTTATTTCAGACACGGGAGCCCGAAGGGCCACGGAGGATCAGTGGCTTTTATAGTTTTCTCGAAATATCTTAAGATTTCTGTGTGCATTTTATTTTTCCATTGAATATTCAAATATATCGAACAGACTTTAATGGACAGATGATGAGAGAGTAGCTTTAAAACTTAGTTATCGGAGTGACAAATGAATAGAACTGCCACTTACTACCCACGAGGTATTTCTGACACTTTCTTATTATTCGTTTGATTAGGCAGCTGACAGTTAAAATATCGCTTTCCTTATACTTTTTCAGTTTAAATAAAAAAAAACGTCATTCTCAAGTCTTCGCTACGTTTGCGCGTAGGGGTTACATACTCCGCTCATTGCGCAAGAGTGCTTTCAGCGCATCCATAAGAACAGCGAAAAAAAAAGAAAAAAAAGAAGACGCTGCGTCCGCGAGAAATTGCACTCTTTGAATTTGAGCTTCGGGCAAGAGCCCAAGAGGTTTTTAGTTAATAACTCAAGGGACATACGAAGTATACAGAAAGTGCATAGCTCGATAGAGTTTTTCGATGGAAAAGCATTGATATTATTATATTTGTCGGAAAAGCTGAAAAGTCGTAAGAGTCAAGTGCGTTTGAAAGGAACGCCGCGGAAGGTAAAAAACATGCATAAAAGCGAGTAAGTGTATTTATTACATAAGCTGGAACGCCGCCCTCTCCGCCGGTGGTGTCGCCGCCCGCCTCGGTGTGACTCGTCCATTGCATGTCGAGATAATTGAAAATTGCGTAAGTGTAGACCTCGTCGGTGGCCAGGACCATCTGGAAGGTGTTGGTCTTCGTGAGGGAGATATCGATCCCGCCGGAGAACGACATGTTCTTCCAGGTGACGATGACCGCGTGCTTCGGCAGGAAGGAGTCCGCGCCCACGACACCCTCGCGGATGTCCCAAGTGACCCGCTCGCGAATCTCCACGCCGAACTGGTCGGTCCGCTTCTGCAGGTCTCGCTCCATCCTAGAAAAAGACGATTTTACACCTCTCAAAAATCCATTATCTCTTTATCTCCTTTTATTTCGTTTTTTTTTTTCTTTTTACTCACCGGAAGTAAACGCCAGGCTTGCGCTGGTCAATGTCGGTAGGCTTCAGCTGTCCGATTCGGCACTTGCTGAAGAAAATTCCAATAAAGGCGGGATCGTTGCTTTTCGGCCAGTCTTTCACGGGAAACACCAGCGGATAGGTGTAGTGTTCCGGCGGGTCGCTAAACTCGAGGAAGCCATTCATTGATAACTACAAATCACCATCAAACTTTTCGTTAGCATTGACTTTTAATTAGTCCCTAAATACGAATGAGCGAAGTTCATTGAACTAATGCTCGAAGTTTATATAAACGAAGTGAATATATTTTCTTACTCTACTTTAAAAATTGTTCATTTATTCAATAAAATATTAAATAAGTGCACGTGGTTGAATTTTACTTATTCATATTTATACAGAGTAAATGAAAAAAAAAAGAAAGAAAATAAACGTACACGAGTATAATTGTATCGG
>JAXIUT010000001.1:7854872-7877011 GCA_035586675.1 Eurytoma californica
TTACTTATTCATATTTATACAGAGTAAATGAAAAAAAAAAGAAAGAAAATAAACGTACACGAGTATAATTGTATCGGAAGCCAAAAAAGGGCAGCTGAAAATTGAAATTCTTGTGAATTTGCGGAATGGAATTGTGTATGTCCGTCTGGTAGTCGCCAATGTGGTTGTCGCCACCCTTATCGAAGAACCAGTACATGAATTTCGAGCGGATCTCTCGCAACCTCGTTTCCGTGATGACGTAATTCGATGTTGACTGATCCGATACTGGAGCATATCGGTCCGCCTCCGGATCATCAGAGTCTGCAATTATATTTTTAAACATCTTCACTCACAGCCGGATTATCAATTTATGCTGTTTTAGAAAGTTTTTGATCGCTGAAACTTTTATAGGCCGATAGATTCAATTTTATTTGATTATACATGGCAATACGTTTTTAAATCAAATTTTTTTTAGTTAGCACTGAATTCTCATCGAGACTTATTAGCTGAAAAAAATATTTTTAGAAAGTTTATTAGCAATAGATTTTGTTATGTAATTAAGTACACTTTCACACGCTGCTAAACTTGGTTCGGCTAATATCAGATACATATTCATAGGTTGCTGGATTTTTAGTTTTCAGAACTGTTTTAACAAATCAATTCGATTATTATTGTTTTTTTTTTTTCATTAAATTATTTTTGTTCAAGAAACAATTTTTATTACATCCAACCTTTTTATTTTTATCTTTTACCTTTTCTTAAGAGGACAAATGAGAAAATTCTATTGAACTACTTTCTTTAACTGAATCTCAACCTAATTCAATCGTGCAAAATTATAAACTGTTAATCGGGTCCTTATTTTGTATCTGCGACCTCCTTTAGGCAAGTTGTACCATTAGTCATATTCTTGCTAATAAAAACCGGCTAAATTTAAGAATGAAATATTTGAAAATGAAACAATTCTAATGGTCAATTAATGCAGTCTCCCAAGGTATGGAATATACTTTTATTGATTTTAAAGCTTTTATCATGGTAGAATAAATTCCTGATTAAAAGTACTTATTCAATGAGTAATCGTGGAATGACTGGATGCGTAGCGCTGAACGCGTTTACGCGTTATTTCATTATAGTGCGGGGAGCGTAGTAGAATCGAAATCGTTGGAATTGGGATGATTCACAAGCGACACCTGATAAAGGCGCGAGATAGCTATAAAATGATATGGTAGTTGATAAAAAAAAAGTAGGAAGGCTGACGCACCGCAAACACGATTCACCTGCGCGTGCACCCACCTAAATCAGAATGAACGCTGGGCACAAAGGAAAAGAAAAGGATCGTTCGAAAGTGGGCCTTTTCTCTTTCGCTCGGAAAGGTGAGGAAAGATGAAAAGACGCGCGTCGAACGCGAGTGGCGCGAAAGGGCGCGGCGAGGCGCGGCCGATAACTGATAAGCCAAATCTTATATATTTTCATGTCTCATATAGAAGACGAGAGCGTCATTTCCTTTACCGTATCTCACGTATTTCCCGTGGGTTTCATCAGCGTCTGCGAGGATCCTGGGCGACAGGCCGGGCTCGATTTCCGCGATCCCCGCCGGCTCGCTCCTCACTTCCACGTCGTCGAGCTTATTTACATGTTCCACTCGGTCCGATCCCCCGGCGATCGGATTTTCATCGCTGCTCCCGGCCGCGAGGTCCTCCAGCTCGGAAGTGGCCCCTCGATCCTTCTCCGTCTCCTCGACGGGGCTCAATCCGAACGCGCTCTCTAAAGTCTCTCGGCTGGACGTCGCCTCCAACTGGGCCGATGCGATTCTCACCGTCAGCGTCGAAATTAAGGCCAGCGAGACGAACGACAGAGAGAAGGAAGCGACGACAGCTCTGCCCCGACCCCCTCGAACCCCTCGCATTTTTAACACTTTTCGTTTTCCAGGCGCGCCGCGGAAAGTATGTCGCACCCCTGTGGCTGTAAACTAGGTAAGCTCGCCACGAGGCCTCTTCGCCTGGGCGTCGTCGACTAACTAACTCCCAATTTTACGATTCGTGCGGACTGTGCACCCGGTACTGAGAGCGCTCCAAGACCCCGATAACGAAAGCACAGTCGAGATAAGCGAGCCAGTGTGCGAGTTTTTTTCGGCTTATCTCTACCGTGTGCCGCGCTTTGACTCTTCTTCTCTTATAGCGGTGTATAAGCGACGCAACTCCCGCAAGACAGGTATGCAACAGCCAAAGGAAAACAAACAGGGCCTCTCGTATGACCTAAATCGTATACGCATGGATGCCGATCAACGCGTCTCTCTCGTGCAGTCACGTACAACTTTATCTCCCGTGAAAAAGTACTTAGTGACACTAGTACGATTTTTATATTAATATCGGCAAAACATTTTTTCCCTAACTATTATACTAAGCCCGAGATCATTTTATAAGAGCAACATAAGCTTTAAAAGGTCTTCAAGCAGAGCCATTCTGTCTCCCCGAAAATCGGCAAAAAAAGATTTAATCGAACCATTTTTCATGCACCTAAGAATGACTAGGTAGTGGATATGCTCCGGAGATTTAATGTAAAATGTAATACAAATTTACAAAGGCTTGAGAATGATAATTTGGATATTTTAACTTTTATTATAATTATCAATCGATAGTGTGCAAATTGAAATTTTAAATTATTTATACCCCTCTCAGAAAATAATAATAGATTGAATAAATGCAATTTTTTTATAAAAAGTTGTTTAAAATCTCTCTTCTCATAAAAATAATAATTTTTGTTGGATATTGGATAGAGGATAATGCGTATTTCCACCTTTGCTCGTGATAATTACGCTTTAAAATAATACACCAAATTTATCCATTAAATGTATAGATTCATACCAAAACATCATCTTTATTGCGTCTTTTTACAAGAGAGCGCGCAATTCTTATTTTTTTTTCCTACAGCTTCAAAATATATTTAAAAAAAAACAAATGATCTTGTTAATTAAATCTCCCTAATTATACAACAGAAAATTACAGTTTTTTCAAAATAGCTCTTTTGTTAAAAAAGTTCATACAAGTTCTTTTCTTTTAGCCAGAACTAAATTATCAATTCATTTGATTTTGAGCCTTATATTCACAATTGTTTTCCAAAAAAACTTGACAATGAAATACGCTCAAGACGGAGGTCGATAAAAAATATCAACAAGTATTAGAAAAACAAAAGTTAAAAAATATTTTACTTGATTAAAAGCAAAACATTTAACAAAGCAAATTGCGAGCACTAAAGTACAGTGTATGAACATTTCCAGGATAATTTATGTTTGTAAAAAGTCTTTTTCACTTTTCATGAAAATTACTTGTTTTCGATTAAAGAAAAGAATTATATAAAATAAAAATAAAAAATCAAAACTGAATGTTATATGAATTGTACAGAATCTACTCGCGACACAGAAACTGGATTTCTTAATTAGTTTTTGCGTACAAATTATTCACAATGAAATCTAGTCCAATTATCATGACCATATTGATATTACGAAGATGAAGAATTGTCTCCATTGCTGTCGAGGTAACCTCCTGAACCATTGACAACAAACGATGTTCCCAAACCATACAAATGACCGCAGTACTTTGCATCATCAATGTTGTCCTCAAAAAACATCTGAAATGATTAATATTTTATTTATTTTATGTAGAATATTACTTTTTAGATGTTTCTAGTTTTCTGAATTTTAATTTATTTCAATTATTTTACCTCTCGCATTTTAAAAAAAACCATTCCTGTCAACAGTGAATCTGAACCAGCTTGATGTTGTGGGCCTACTCTTTGCAGTTCAAGTTGCTCGGCTACTTCTTGCAGACCACCTTTCAAATTTTTACACGACTTCATGAGATACTAAAACGAATCCAAATGCAATTATTATTGGGAAAAAGTTTTCTTCTTACTAAATTTAAATTAAAAGTTAACAACAAACCTTAACATCATAAATTGTTGGAAAGTATATCCTAAGAAGTTCAAAAAATTCACTTTCCTCTTGTGGTAAATTTTGATCTGTTAAAAGTTTTAATAAATAACCAAAATCATAACCAGAGTGAAAAGATAACCATTTAATGTCATCAACTAGTACGATTCCCGATGTCATTAATAATTCAGCAAAATCTAATGGATCAATTCCTTCTTCTTCGTGCTTCTTAAATTGAATGCCGCTGTTTTGTAGCATATCAATGCTGTCCTGTGCATACATGTCTTCTCTATAACATCAAATTTTATGTTTAATTTTCTTTAGTAATTATTAACTAATGAATTAATTAAATTGAACTTACTGCAAATTAAATTTAAAATTAAATTGCCACGTCGTGTAACCTGTTGGTGTGTTTCCTGACTCATCAAGAAAAGTGAGTCCGAGCTGTATGATTCTAAGAAGATCTACATTACAGCGCAATAATTGATATTGATAATCTGCACTTGTTCTAAATTCTCCTGCAATGTAATATAAAAATTAGAACTAAAAAAAATATAAATATTATTTTACAAAAAATGATAAGTATACCTATTGGTCTTGCGACTACTCCAGGAAATTCTGTGTCCATAGCAATGTACTGATATTGTTGAACAACTTGACGAATTGTTCTAAATTCATCTTCAAGATTGTGAGCCCATACATCTCGGATGCCACATTCTTCGTTGCTGGGCATATTACCGCCACCCTTTTGCCCTAAAGGGTTGGCTCCACCTGAAACGTTTACCATTTAAATATCTTTAATATGAACAATTATTATAGGTTATTAATTTTTTTTTGTTTTCACCAATATTATAATTATTAAAGATATTCTTTAAGATTGTATTTAACGTTTATGGGGAGTTTTATTTAAATATAAAATAAAAAAAAATTTTATATGCACGAACAATTATTAAACCTTTAATTGAAAAACCAATCCTTTTTAATTTGCAAAATAAGCACACCTTCTTATGAACCAACCGTGAATGCACATTTCGTAGAACCGTCAAAGTATGAAGTAGCATAATCTTTTCAAGAAGTACCTTTTGCATTTGCATTTATAGAACGTAAAAAGCAGTCAGAAGCCTGTAAATATGGAGGTAACGCAGCTCTTTCATAATTCCTTAAGTAAGTGTACATTTTACAGTGATAATATTTTACAGTATGAACGTGATACCGAGAAAATATGTATTATAATTTACTTTTCTTCAGTGTAAGAGAAATAACTACATGATAGTTATTACCTGTGGCAGAGGGCATAGGCGTGTTTTTGTTTGTAACAGTTTGACGATAGGTAATCCAGTCCTGTTGTTGTTCCTTCGTCACTGTTTCCCAAACCCTCACATCACTGAAATCAAATTAGCAAATTTGTTTTGACCAACTGTTTTGCGATGTATGAAAGATTCATACTTTATTAGAAGAAACGTTTAAAATAACACAACTGTGTGTTTGATATTGCAAAAACTAAACATTGTAATGTTACTTTTGAGGTTATGTTTGCAGAGTCTTCTAGTTATTTTGGTTTCTTTACTGGGCATTGAATGGATAAAATTTTCAAATTATTGTTAGATATCAACTGGATTCAATTATATAAACGCTTTTCAAATAAAAAAAACCGTCAACTTACTAAGCTGTTCAAACAGTACAAAGTTTTTCGAAAGTTCGGACACTCTGGAGTCTACTTCTGACATTAATTGTGAGGTTATTGCAAACCAACAGCAACGAGTAATGCAGGTTTCCAATGATCTGTCAAAGTTTTCTCAAGTAAAATAGAACAGAATGATTGCGCCTGAAACTGCACTGCACCTATGCTATTTTTATTCGCGAATCACGATTTCACCGTTTCGCGATTACAATAATTTAAAGGTACATACATACATACGTCAAAATTCCTTGCATTTCGAGCTAATAATTATTGCATTGTTCTTCATTCTTCACTAGATTGGCCTTTGTAAGAGGAGTCGAACAATGAATTTTTATAAAGTAAACATATATCGATCGTTTCAGAATTCAAAATTTCAAACTATATAATTTTTAAGATGTTTATAAAACAAATCTCAAATAATGAAACTTTTCTGTATGTAAACAATTATCCTACGAAAAGAAAAAGTTCTTTGATATAATCGCCTCATTGGTGAAATGTTTTATTCAACTTATTACTTTGTTTCTTAATATTTATAATATATATAAATATATTATCATATATATAAATAATTCGTACGAGGAAACTTACCGATACCTGATAAGTTAGGTTCCTATTCTGTATATCTTTTCGAGATCGATATTGCAGAGTTGCAGCTAGAATTCGAATCAAAATCAAGCACTGATTTTAAATGCTGAGCTTTCATCGCAGATGGCGTGGGCTACTAGTTTTTCGAATAAATCGAATGTCCTATTGCAATTATTAATGAAATATTAATAATTGTTTATGCATTTGTAGAAAGGTTGCACATCTTATTTTATTTTAGATGATAAACTAATATGATATTTATAGTTACAAGGGAATACCATCTAAGTCCACCTTTCATATGATTTAGTGAAAATTCAATTTTAATGCTTCGATCTTTTATTTAAACTTATTAATTTTATCGATTATAGTAACATTTGCTAATCATAATATGAATATGAATGTAATGAGAATAGAATAAACATCATTTATGCATGAATAATTATAATGGGTTTTAAAGTCTATTAACTATACGTACACTTAATGAATACAAAATCCATATTAATTAATTTTTAAGAAAAAAGTTGATGAAAAGAAATTGCGATAATTGAACCAATCTTCTTTCAAAGCTGAGCATTGAGAAAAAAGTGTAAACTGTATAAAAAGGTACTTTATACTATGATATCTGATACTTTATGAATTTTTATTTAGATCAAAGTTGCTGTAAAAGGTTGAATCGGCAATTGCAGACATAGTTTATAGATATAGACTGGCAGAGGTCCCCTAGATCTATATACATGCTTTCTAGTTCAAGTCGATTACTCGCATGGCTTCCTTAATTATACGCGTTGCAATCACAACCAATTATTAGTCACGGCTCTCGTTAATCTTGTGTTCATTTAATGGAATATCGAGAGAGCTTTTAAAAATACACGTGTTTCAAACAAATAGTAATAATTGATATTTTGAGAGGTAACTAATCAATAATAATAACGCTGCTGATTAAATTATTATTTCAAAACAATCAACATTCTAATGCATTTTAATCCTAAGTAAAAGTTAATAAGCGTTTCGAGTATGATAATATATTACTAACGAATAATCTTCTCGATCAAAGTGCAAAAAGGTAAGTCAATAGCATACGGGTAAACAATTAATAAGCGCTACTACGCATTGTCTTGTACTTGTTAATCTTATCCTGTACTTATTACACTTTCTGTATTAATTAATCTTACCGAAACAATTTTACGCAGTATTATAATGTTGCTTCAATATTTTATTTTGCAAAGATACACAGAACACTCGAATAACTTGTGTAAGTTCACATCTCGTCTTATCCTGAAGAATTATGATAATAAGTTTCCTTGATTTCGGTAAAACAAAAGTTTTTGTTTCAACGTTATTTAGAGCGTTCGCACCTCGATTATTTCACCGGTATTTCGTACAATTTGCGGAGATAACGCAAATTTCAAACTCGCAACTTTTTCCATTATTCGAACTTTGTGTTCCCTCATTTTCATTTTAACTGCACAATTGCGTGAAATACATTTTTCCACCGTTCAAAAGTTAGCTCGACTCGGTTTTTTCTTTCTTCCTTTTTATCTGCAGGTAATTAAAAACTAAGAAAACGAGATTATGAAATAGTGGAGTTAGCGAAAAAAGCCAAGTTACGAGGAGAATTATTGAGATTTAGGAAGAGGCGGTACAAGCAGGTGCCACAGCAACAGGCAAGTTGTTTAATTTTTTCCTTATAAGATTTAGCCGTGGCCCACGCTGGTGAAATAAGCGCCGACTTTAGCTGCAGCCGCAGCTTCGATTTGCACAGCTTAATTGAGCAGGCGGAATTCAGTGGCAAATACACCGCTGTATTTGTACTGCGCCTTATAAATACAGCCAATTAATGTAAACATCGAGCTCGTTTAAACGGACTTATTTGGCAAATATACCTTGGAATATTATCTACCTAATGCTCTTGCAGTAGAGCTAATGATGAGCTTATTTTACTGTAAGCTGGAAATAAATAGTAAAGTCGCTCGATACGCGGGGACAAAAATAGAAAGATTTTTGAGGAATAACTTTTTACATATCTCAAGCTGCAGGTCTTAGGTTTCTTTGAAATTCTGTAAAATTATTTTTTAATCGAAATTAATGAGCTCAGAATGTTGTCCAATTGAATTTTGTCTAATGATTGTTTAAATAAAATAACAAATTTTTTTTTAATATCGAAGAGCGAAGTATTCATGTTCTAAATAATTAAACTTAAATAGTGTGAAAAATTTAGAGCGAGTCAATGGAGCATCTGGCAATATGCAAATGCATGCTAGATCTGTCAATCTTCCTCTAACTTATAATTGACTCTACAAGAACGCATCTTAATTTAGCTTGAATTTTACGAGTTTAATTAAATTTTGATCAGTTCAATTCTACTTTTCAACTCTTAACTCTTTCCCTAAGCAGCCTTTCAGTCTGAACATTGGGGACATTCGGATGCTTGGCACGTATTTAATATTCTTCGAAAGACGTCGCGTATAAAATCTGGCCAATCTGGCCTACTGCGAAACACGCTCCGCGTATATTGAACAATTATTATTGTTCCAAGTGCTTGCAGAGGCACCGAACCTCTTTTACTCTAGCTCGCTCCCAGTCAAATTTTATCGAATCATCCTTAACCAAATAGGAGCATTTGTATGCACCGCGAGGCTTTCCTTGCCCATGCCGTGTACACATTATCAATTCTCCCTGGCTTATGCTAGCGGCTATTTTATTCTAAATTCGAGGAAAATGCCTTAAACCAAGATATAAGATTATTGGAAAACTAAAACTCGAGTTATTCAACTTTTTCCAGCCAAAATCTCTTTTTCGGTCTGCAATTGCAGTCTAAGCAAAAGGAGGTGTGATAAGTGCGAACGATGTGAACTCTGATGGAGATTAGCTATTTACTATTGCCAGTGTGAAGTAGTAATCGTAAACCTTCTACGTGTATACCTTATTTCACCTCAACTTACATATCCCTGGAATGGAAAAAGGCAAATCCGACATCGAGTAGTTGTTTATACGCCCGTTCCATTGAGTTTCCGTACAAAAAAGTCTGCTCCGGGAAAAAAGAAATCCTCGACAGAAATAATGATGCCGGCATCTCGGGAAGATGCAAGGATTTTTCGCGGGCACGGGAATCGCGTGGCCTCAAGACGCTCCTTTCGTACCCATAACGGGTAACGACACTAGCTTTTAAGTACGCTCGTTCCTATCCCAGCTAATGGATTTGTTAGCAGATTAAAACAACCGAGCCTGTATTTTTGCGCTTCGCGTGGCAGCCGAGTCCTTAGAATGTCCTTTTTTTATTAGTATTTATGAGCGGTTACGACTGCAGTTGCATCTTATTGCGGCTACGCCAAGTCTTCCCTCTTGAATGGCTGCGAACGATAGCATAATAATTTCACGTTACGCAATTCGTAGGTATAATTGCACGTGGATGCTGGAATCTACGGAAAATGGAGATATAAAATTATAAATATTATAAATTATAAATATATATTATATTCTATTGTGAGCGTAAAAAATGATAGTTTCAATTACTGTACTGTATAAGATAAACTTTGGGTGGGACAGATTATTCAACCTACCTACCTTATATACAAATAACTAACTAGACATAAAAAAAATATAAAACCAAAAAAGACAATAAAATAAAGTTTGAGAGAACTAACGAAGTGCCAATCGCAATTGGCAACGGCGTTTAATACGATCTTTGTTGAGTTTACGTAATACATGCAAATTCATATTGAGCACCTCGATTTAAGTTCTCAGCGTCTCCCAAGTTACGCCCTCGCCTCGAGACTCGCTTCTCCTTCCCAAACTTTTCACGAATTCTCCGGCATTTAGTGCCGTATGTCTGTCCCGCGACCATGGCTCTACAAATTAAACGACTGTTGGAGCCAAGTTGCTTCGATCATTGATGCCATCCGAAACCAGTAAATTCGGCACTTGAACAATTATTACTTTCCTCTTATTTGACTCATTAGACCGAATATATTACGCCTCTTCGCTCAGTCATTAATTTAACGGGCCTCGATTAATCGCCCGCAAGATGCCTCGTCGAATATATAGCCATTTACCCACAGGCGCGCGACTAACTTTCTCGCGATTTTCACCTACTCGCGTTAATTTCTTTTTAATAAAACGTTTAATTACAAATTTATTGAGTGGGGATGAAGCGAAAATAAAAGGAAAGTAATAATGAAGGTATAACTCAATAAGGAGGAAAGGGGGAAGGGCAATGGAGCGCGATTATTAAATTCAAATAGGTTCCTCGACATAGCTCGCGATTTCTTTATTGAAACGTGCTTATTAGAAAATATCTTGCTTAATAAGACAGCAATCGATGCGTTACGAGCTAAGAAAAGCAAAAAGGATGTATTATTTTTTTTTTTTATTGTTCAATGTTCCATGAATTAGTTAGTCGTTATTCTGGCCAAATCGAACGTCGCGATATAAAACGGCACGTATGATCTTGACAGGGTACGGACTTTAACGCTTAGAAACATGGCCACGTGCCAATCCAGCGATTCGCCCTTTCGCCCCTTTTTCTCACCTCGCCGGCTTTTCAACTCTCTTTAGTCTTCGCCAGAGATATTCCCGATATTTCTCGCGTTATTCTCTACAGCAATTGTCGAATAACAATAAAATTCGTACGTCAAATCTCTTTGAAAGTCGAAGTCAAAGAAATAAAGTCCGTTATGTCGTTGTCACTTTCATCTTGCTTAAGAATAATAAAAAAGACAAGATAAGCTGTAGCATCTTACAAAACACGTGTCAGCGTGATCAATTGGCAGCTGATGACGGGGGGATCGTTTTTCTCAAATTTTCGGAGGCCAATTCATCTTAGTACGGTATTATGGTACGTAAGCCCACTCAGAGAAGAGCCGCTACCCAAGGATTTTCGAATATTCCTCGACTCTCGCTCCTTCGCTTTTAATTAACTCATTCTCGAATGAGTTTCGGTTCCGCATAGTAACAATGTCTGTCGCAGCAAGCTTTGAGCTTTTCCTTGATTAGTCAGCTCAATGCAGGTTATTTATAAATTATATATTTGCACAGTCAAAGAGTCTTGATTCGGTCAAATGTACGTGCAAACAATACCCCGCGGGCGACTCGAGTTAGCTTTATATCGACAGCCGCCAGCTAACCGGAGAATCCGAGAAAGCGAGCTACAAAGCTAGCGAGAAAAGCATAAAGTGTCTGAAGCACTGTAACGCCGTACCAAACTTACGTAACCGCTTTGATTTCCGCGACTCCGTAGGCACCCCCTTTTCTCCGAACGCGTTTCAATTTATCGCGCGTATAGATACAGTCGACTGGAGGCGATTGACGTTGCTTTCGAGCGACGCTAATTGTCAACCGCTAATGGTTCAATATCCTCATCCCAGGGCTCCTCCTGGCTCTTTTTCTCTTCTCCCTCGACCGTTTTCTGGAAAGTAGTTCAGGTGACAATCGAAGAAATGGAATGGAACTTCACATTCATTATTCATTCATTAATAAGCATTCGTAGTTCATTATCATATCTGCTTTTTAATAACTTCGCGGTCTTGGCTTTTGTGGATTCCGTAAAAATATTGAGCGTCCTTGTGAAAATTCAGCACTTTTTGTATCTATCGATTTTTTTTTAAATATTAATCAGCAATCGTTTTTCTCTAATTTGAGGTTTCTTTTAATTTTGCATTACTCTCTTTCTCAATTTCGGAAGTCAGTTTGTTTTTAAACAGTTTCCGTCTTTAACCACAGCCTTCATAAATTATATCATCAAAGCAGGTTTTATATGGAGCGCAGGAAGTCGTATTTTCGAAAGATCGATCAAAGGTTGTATAACATTATGACTTCCTGGTTTGAGTGTTTCTCGTATCGGTGATTGTTTCCGCTTTTAGTATTGTTTCGGTTGTACGATAGACACAAGAAGCAAGGACACTTCGTAAATCCTGACTGGTGCTCCAAAATGATTGATGTGACTTTTAAATCACCGCACACACGCTCCAGAGTTATGCGCTTATCTCATACTGCCATAATTTCATTTTACCGTAGTTGAGTGAGTAATCTGAATACCAGCGTATTCATATTTCCATTGTAGCGGAAGAGCCTTCAAGCTCTGTGTTGAACGCTCTTCATTCCTTTCATTAGTTTTTAAACGAATTCCTTTAAATAATCTCTCGTCATTATACATAATTAAATGCAAAACTTTGTTTACATCCATTAAAAAGTTGATAAAACCCAGAGCGTCATAGAATATTCATTTTTAAGTAAAGATTTCATAGTAGTATCACATTTCCAAGTGTTTAATAACTGGTATCTTTACCTTATAGCTTTTTTATACTCTTCGCTGAGTCAGCTAGGCAATTTTAATGAGTCAAGACGATTTATTCATGCGGTCGGAGCGGGCTCCTGCAAGAAACGGCTTGCACCCTGCAGGAGAAAGGAGGAGGAGGTATCGCTCTGGCCCTTTCGTGAAAAATTCAGCCCCGGCTCCTTAACCGTTGGGCTTAATTCTCGAGCGCGAGTACGCGACATACGGAATGAACAACGAACATCAATTAAAAACGGATTAAAAAAGGCGCGAATCAATAAAGGCCCGCCGCTGCGAGGGGACGAGGTGCGAGATAAATTTCAGCGAGGTAGGAGGAGGGCGAACATAAGCTCGAGGTGGAAAAGGAAGAATCGATCGGGCAGGCTTTGCTCGGCTATTATGAGCACGCGACACTGAATTACGGCTTCCTCGGCTTCTCGCTCGGCCGCTCGCGCCCCGGTATCTAGCGCAGCGGAGTCGCGCAAGCCAAAGCAGACGCACGCGTTGTACGTAAGCCCGTGGAGATCGCGAGGCCGAGATTTATCGTAACGGAATGCCGAAGCCGAAAAACGCGCGGGCCTTCTTCCCCGTGGAAAAAAAGGGATAAGAATCCAAGCTTGCCGAGGCTAAAAACTCCCTGCCCGCTCGCTCTTTAATAAGAGTCTCAGATTACACCCCGATAAATCCTCCTCGCTCCTGCCCCCTCCCTTTCATCGCGATTTTCTTGAAAAACTTCGCCGACGACTCGCTTCGTAATATTGATAAATATCGCGAGTTTAGAGAGGAATTTAAGAGAAGTAACGCAATCAACGTAAGTATCCGGTAATTTCGTCGCCGAGAAGGACATCCGTCAGGGCGCGGGATGAGGGCTTTGTGTTTGTCAGGCTGTCCTTTCCTCGGCTCCCACGCGCCGCGCACGCGCTAAATAAATACCTCGTTACCGGCTCATTATAAGCTCCTCTGGCACCAACTCGTCACCTGCATGCGACGCGCATACGAAGCGCCTCTGACGCGCTGTACGCGCGACGCCATCGCAACTTAGCTCTCGCCCTGCGCTCCCCGCATCCGTTTGCTGATAATATTATTTTGCCACTTCGCTACTGGGCTGCAGCTCCTGTTTACACGGGGTGCCAGGCAACATCTCGCCGTAAGTGACTTGAGAAAACGAGGAAGAGCCGTTAACGCGTTTACGCGCTTGCGCCCTGACCGATGCGATTTATTTTCTCCATAAATCGAGCGCGAGTAACGCTAATCTACGCGCGCACGCCGATCGACTAATCCACTAGAATAATCTAATAAAATTTACGATGCGTGCGCAGCGTCGGCTGTATTCGGGCGCCGGGTCATAGGCCGGATGATCCGACGCATAACGCGCTTTGAATAAGGCAGAGCCGCGCATCAGGGAAATGAGTTCTAGGAAAGTTTGACCTCCCTTCTCGCGCCGCGAGTGTGAGCTACCCACCAGCCGGACGAAGATTGATTAATAGTCGCTCGCGAATGGCTATGCGGTCTTAACTTTGGCTAAGCCTTTTCACTCTCTCCCTCTCCCCTGTCGCAGCCTCTCCGCTGCGTTCATCCTGCATATATACATGTCCCTCCGCAGTATCTCACCTTCGTACCCCAAAGGCCAGTGCGGCCTCGAATCACCCCCGCTGTTATCTTCATCAGAATCAGCTGCTTCATTAGCTTTAATTAAACAATAATAATTTAATCTACAATCGTTGTACTACTTTTTTTAACTGTTCTGTCTTTGTAGTATTTATTGTTTCTTCTTCAAAATGCAAAAATTTTCATTACTGTAACATTGACACGTTAGGAAAGATATCGTGTCTAATATATACGAATTGCCAAACAATTCATCGCACATTGTTTCGTCAAGTAGGTAGCTAATAGTTGCAAATATAGAAGAGAGAGAGAGAGATAGAGAGAGAAAAGCTCATTGACTTTGACGCAAGCAGTCCGCATAAGAGACTCGTTTGTCTCGAGGTATTTAGCATGAACATTTCAATGAGGGCCAGAAGAGCCTGAGCGTCTTGGCTGGGCGACTCTGAATACGGGACGGCAGGAGCAAGCAACCTACTTACATACATTGGCTTTGATACGCGAGGTAGTCCCGCGGGACGTGGCAAGCCCTGCTATTGTCACTCTATACCGACCGATTGATTGAGCTGCATATTATAGACGCGTCGGGTAGACCGGCTTTGCAACTAACAGATCACAATCAAACTGTATCCACGCTAAGGATCAGCCATTCAGCTTTTCGTCTCTCCGTCACTTTTTTATCGATTCCACTTTATTCAGGTAATTACCGCTACTTTGTCGTTTATTTTTTGGAATTTTTTTTTGCCTTTTCCTAGAAAAAACCAAGAGTTTGCCAAAGTTGAAAATAAGATTGAAGTAAGGCACGGGGGGGCGTGTCTCTTGTTTCTCGCGGCTCCGAGTATGATAGGCGATTTTGTAGGACACGCTCCACTGTTTATGCGACGTCTAATATCCTGGACTTTGTTGTGCCAGCTGGTCCCTCGGAGCAGCGCCTTCACGGCGCTTTGCATATCAACTACATTGAGCCCTCCTCTTGCCGCATCGAGTCGCTCGCCTCCGCCGGAAAGCGGAAAGCGACGTTCGCTATCGCGCCTTCGGCGATTCTTGCCGACAACTAGAACGTAGACGACGGCACGCCGAGATAAACGCTCGCCTCTTTTTTTCTTTGCGCCTTTGTACCCCGACCTAATCTACTTGTCCACTTGTTCATTGGTAATCTCCGCCGTAGACTCTGGGGATTAAACAGGTCCTCGAATAACGAGAGGCGCGTGCGAGCCTTTGCTTTTTTATTCGCGCACCCTAATTTTCAGCTCGCTTATCATTTTAACGGATTCACGCGCGCGTTTTCCCCGCTTTTCTCGCGCTTATCCCAGCGCCGAGCTTTAGCTTTATTGACAATTCGCATTTCTCCGAGCCGAAAAAAATAATTACCACGGGCACTGTTTGAGCGGGGTACGGTGCGGGCGAGGAAGAGTTTGCGCGACGAATAGTCTCCAGAGTATATACAGTCTCCGTATAATCTCCGGAAAAAAAAAGAAAAAAAAAGAAAAAAAAGAACAGAAGATAAGTGTGGAAGATAGTCGGGCCGGTTGTAAAGCCCCGGCGCATTCCCTCTCACTTGCTAAAAACTACCGGTGTGTCCCGTAAAAACTTATGAATAATAAAGTGAAAAGCGCGGGTAGAACAGAGCCCGGCTGTAAAACAACGTCATCGACATGCCGGCAATGAGCGACTTGGAGCCATTATAACTACAAGTTTTCAGGGGTTTGAGGAAGCCATCGCGGCTGATAAGAAAGATCCAGCTCAATAAAAAACAAAAAAAAAGCAAACAATGTTACTAGATATTATATAGGCATACTGAGGGTTTCGTGAGTTTTTCGCGAGTAAACATGTTTTTAATATTTACACCAAATTGAATACTAAGGCGCAAGAATGTGGTGACTTAATAAGAACACTAATACCTTCCGATTTAAGGCAATGTGAAATAGAATCATCTCGCTTCTCCTCGCGAGTAACTATTGTGCTCAAGCTCGCAAGCTCTCAAACATACAATCAAATTCTAATTAAATATAATGAATTCTAAATAAACTTAAATGTAAACGTAAGTATATTGAAGTCATTCTAAAATTTCAAATCCAAAAGTTATTTTCTATAAACTGAAAAAAAACATAATTTTCTCTAGTCAACATAGAAGACACGCCCTTGTATCGATTGATTCTGAAAACGAATAATTTGCAGTTTCCAGTGGCAAAGAAGGAAGATCCGGGTGATGATACGAAGCGAGCGGACTGACACACCCGCGTATACTATTTAAGATTCAGCAGGGAATCGGAGAATGACAGCAGCAACCATGTTTTTGGAGATACGAAGGAAACCAGCAAATCGCACTGGTAGAAATTGTTTGCCTCCTTGCTCGTTGTTAACGTACGGAGACAGCCGTTAGCTGATCGCATTAGATACAAGAGCGAGGCCATAACAATAAGGTAACTTAGTTCGTACAAGTTATGGCTGCCTGCAAGCACGGATCTACATCTTTCGGATCGTTCCTTCTTCATTCCCTCCATATCAGCTGTCTTAGCTAGATTCTCCGCCGAGCATTCGAGCTTTTACTTAACGAAACGAACATCCAGATTCAATGATTAACGCGGAATGTTGATGATGAGCTTAGACGTATAAATAACTTTTACCTCAAAATAAGTAATTACTATAAAGATAATAATTTGTTGGAATTAATAAATTCATGCTCTTTTCCGATAATTTACGTTATTTTGGATGATGCAATAGAATAAATGTATATAACCCTCCACATAAAAAATAACTAGATCGGCCTTCATATTCATGCTCAAGAAAACACCCCCAAAGTTTCAAAGAGCTTGGTGTGCCGGAGATGCGAAGCTCTCCTAGTTAGTATCACGAGCTTTGACGCCTACGCCGTCAAACGTCGGCATAAAACCAGCCTATATAGACCTCGAATAAAGTCTCCGACAACGAAAATTCGTCTCGCAGTACATTCCTCCTCCGCCCCCATTGAAAAAAATCTATATAATACCCCGGATCTCTCGTGGTTTATATGAACTACGGGAATATTAAATGCTGAATTCCGGGACGTGGAATTCGAAATATGGAATATGGGGCGTGGGGAACGTGAGTCCGCCGGCGTCGGCTTAATCGACTACTCCGCAGGCTTTTATGAATCGAAGCCGAGCTTTCGGGGCTCCCGGGGGCCTTCGACTTTACATGCGCCAAGAGGGACGGCTACAATCGGGGATGAGAGTTTGCCCATGGACCGTTTGAGCGGGGGGCTCTTTACTTAAAGAGCCGTCTTCGTTACGTGATATACGTGATGAGATTATTCATCGCTGACCCGTAAAAGGGAGCCAACTAGGCTGCTCAACGTTTATATCGCATCGCTCGTGTCCTTTTTCCCGACCTCGGTCTGATGAAAACATAAAAATCCGGCTGTTTATGAACTTTTTACGAGGATTTATAAATGTTTTTAAGCAGGCAATTGCTGTTCCATCGAAAATACAGCGCCGTAAAAGTTTGACTACGCTTTTTTTCAGCGCTTGCCGGGGCGCAAACAAAGTTGCGCTTCGGGTTGCGGCTTTCCATTAGCGACACTTGTTCCTTCCTGTTTCCTGCTTTCATGCCGACAGTCATCTTCCCGGGCGGCGCTGCGAGGACGCGGCCAGCCTGCCCGCGGGGAGATCCGACTTTGTTCAAGTGACGCTATTTCGCGACACAAAGCTCCGGGGGATTGTCTCGGAGCGCGGCCCCGGGCATTAGCAGCGAAACGCTTTCTTTTGGACCCGGCGCACGGTCGAAAGTCCGACACGCCATGACGGAAAGGCACCGCGCGATCGCGCGCCTTGGACAATTAGCTATAGCTAGGATTTCGCCGGCTCGTGTAAGCGGCAGTTACTTAGATTAATTTATCCTTTTCCGCCGAACCCTCTGTATTGACTGTTCTTCAGTATTTACCGACGTTATTTGCTTTACACCGACACCGAGCCAGCTGTTAGTTGATTGGCTGTTTACCTGTTGCCTGGCTCTTACCCCCCAAAAAAGTACCTCTTCAAATGTTAACACGCGACTCTCTGTAGTATATTGGGAGAGGGTTTGTAATTAATTGAATGGTTTGTAAAACTCAATTAGTTCATTGCAATGTCAAGTAAAAACCATTAAGCGGCCCTGATATTATTTTTAAACTTTTTGACCTAGAATAGGTTGTGTAAAAATTTTAATGAAAAAGATTAATTGTGAAGACTTAAAATAAAAAATATAATAAATTTACATGTGAAGCAACAAAATTTTTAAAATAAAAAACCATATATTTATGTCCAATAAAAAATAGATACGCAATAATATTTTCCAGGAACGTGAATTGTTAAAACTTGAATTTAGAGAGAAATTTGAAACAAAAATGTACAATACGTACCAGATGGCCCTTCAGTTAATACCTACAAAAAAAAAATGAAAATGATGAGAAGATCAGCTAACACAAGGTGTAATGCCCTACTTCTGTCTATAATTTTATTACATAAATCTATGCAAATACACGTGGGCGTGCCGGAGAAAATTCGCCGGTATATTACGCGGTCGCGGCGCTGCGCCAGTCAGTTTATGAATAACGGCGGCAGGTAACCGGGGCAAAAAAAGTGCCACGGATCAGGGAGAAAAAAAAAGGAGGAGGATTCGGTTTCCTCGGGGGTAATTAGTTTAACGAGTCGGGAGGAGCGGGGGGCAATTTCCGGGGCGAACCGCCTCGGTGCAACATCAACAATGCGGGCGCTGGCTCGCGCCGAGCAGCCCCGAATATATATACATATATCCGAGTGAGCTAAGACGCGCGCACAGGAGCGTGAAGAGCGTCGCGGAGAGAGAAAGAGAGAGTCCCATTGTCCTCGGGCCATCGATCATTGTCGTCTCGTTCGACTCGATGATTCTCAACAATCGTCACGTCTGCCCCTACCGATCCTCGTTCTACTTACCTCCACGCAAATGGCTCTTCCTAAATTCATATCCTTTATCCTTTAATCCCTTTACCCGTACTGAGGATACCTCACCCTATTTAGTTATTTCTTGCATTAGACGTTAAACTTTGTGCATTTGGTGTAAAATAATGAGCACGTGTACGGGAATTGCTGTGGAGTTTCAATCTGCCATAGTAGCGAAAAAAGGGAACATTAAACAAAATCACGAGAATGTTAATTATATGGAAAATAAAAGGAAAATGCAATTTGAAACCTATTGTTCAAAAATGCGTAGATTGAAAATTCATGACAAATTACTAATCAAAATCGACACGAATTAATTTGTCCAAAATTTCTTCGCTCCGTTTAATTAATTGATCGATTAATACAATTGATACAACCGGCGAAATGAGAAAAGCTCCGAGCGCGCATGAATTCAATTTTAATGTTGGCCCCGTGTGATCCGAAACTTTAAAATGAAATTCAAATATTATTTGAGCTCGCTGAGGAAATTCCCCAAAGCTCCGGCAAAATTGGACGGTACATTTTTCAAATGACTGGCATAGTCGGAGACTAAAATTTTGCCGGAACCACAAACACCCGACGCCCGGGAAATTCAAAATTCTTCATCGCCGATGTTCATTATTGGAAAACATGTCAACAAGCGCCCGTCGATCTCTCGCGGCTTTAATGAACTGCGTGCAGTCGCGGGCGCGATGTCAACGCGTTCCCCCGTGTAAATAGCGGCGCGCAGCTGCAGCGCGGTAAGACAACTATTTTGGCTCTGTCGATTCCAGACATCCTTGGCGCATCTTGGCACTTGTTCCTCCAGGATCCGCGAATGCTAGCGAAAAGCCAATCAGCAACAAGTGCGTTTTAAGCTACGGCTTTTTACTGAATCGGTAAAAAAATGCAGACAGTTGCATTGACACTGCACTTTCTCATGTAGAGCACTGAATTTTTAAGATTAAATAAATTATTACAGAGACCTTGTAGAGAAGTCCTCTTAACGGGTCGAGGGCACAATGCGTTTAATTTTTGTTACCTACCTTCAAGTAGTCCACTGTCCGCTGGGTTGGAAGGATTCACGACTTTTTAATTCAAGAGGTGGGCGTATTCTATTTCTACAATAAATGGTTATGATATATCAAATAAATTCTATCAGACTACGGTAAACGATAAACTATTTAACAAATAAATTCCCAAAATGTTTTTAAAAGAGTAACATGTATGCAAAATATACAGCGAAAAATTTAAACTACGCGCAAAATTTAACACAAATACATGGAATAGTTTCGAAGCAGCAGCAAGCTACCGACATTATTATTAAAATGCCTTTATTTACAGAAAAAATTTGTAATAAGGTTAACAAGGTTTTAGTTGACAAGGTTTTAGTATTAATAACTTCCGAAAAAATTTCATTCAAAATTCAGATTTAGTTCACTTAGATTCTCGTGAAGTGCTCATCGAATTTTTGGTGTCAATTAAATATGTATCAATTTTATCAATGACCTCGGAGTACGAAACAAAGTCGAAGTTTATCAATAAATTTATACATCATGTATAAAATCTCTCTAAATTTTATTCAGTGATAAATCCGCAACTGATTCGAATAAGCGTATATGCACCTACACTGAAAAATAAGTGAATATTTACTTAATAATTAGTAAAATCAAAATCACTTATATTTTACACTTATGCATACAAACTTATTCGAATGAAAAGAGAGATCACATTTGGTAGAAAGCGAGAAACACCTGGTCGGGTCATACCGGGTGATACTGTAAGGCGGCAGCCTCATATACGGCGAAAGGTCAGAGAGCGAAGTTAAATTTTTTCCTCGCATTTTAATAACAAGTTTGGCTTCGATTCATCGGGCCGCTCATTCCAATACCGAATGGAAAGTTGAGAGTCGAGAAGCAAACGCTCGCAGAAAGAGAATTCCGCGTGCGCTTCTTCGTGCGCCTCGTCGAGCGCTCGTTATATTCGAGTTTAAGTTTCAAAAGCAACTGCACAGTGGCGGCAGGGTCGCTCAAGTACGAAACTCCTCGAGGAATATCTATATCGCATCTGGCTTTTCCCCCTCCTCCCCAACCCCCTTTTTAATCTCTTTTCTTGATTTAGTCGAGCCGCGGTGAATGCGAAAGGAAGAGGCTCCCTCGGTCTTGTTTTTATCCCGATCCCGAACTCCAGACGGTTATAACTTGCGGACGCGCGGGAGCCAAAAAGCGTAACGGCGTTTCCCGCTAAAAAGCCGTACAGTTCATCGTAATTAAAACTTGAGCGCGCGGCGCGATCTTCCAGAATAAGTGCGCCATTTCTCCCGTGACTTAATGCTTTTAGCAGTTTCAGCCGCGGCTTTTACCGACGACGAGCTTTACACTTACACTTTCCTCCCGCTCCCTCGCCCCCCCCACCCAGCGACTCGGTGCCCTCAATAGGGCGAAAGTACCCCTAATTAGCGAGATCTCGGCGCGATTCCCTGCCCGAAATAATATCGGCTGCTGGCATTCTATTAGGAGCGGGGACGAGAGCGGAAAATAGCTAATACCGCCGCGCGTCCTCAGATTGATATCCTCCAGCGCGCGCGGCGGCGCTCCGAATGAGACAGCCTCCAGTTGGCAAGCTGATGTATTCCCCGGGCTCGGCGACCCTTCCTCGAAACAAGCAAAATTTACTGCGGTCACGGGGGCGCGGCATACGCCCTGACGTTCCAATCTGATTTACTGTAGCGCAGACGGAATATAGCTATATAGCCGGGGCGCGCGGTGTACGTGTGTCGCTGTCAGGCGAAAACGACGTCACGCCGCCAGCGAAAAACTCGACCGGCGAGAGGGGCTATACATTTGCCTAATCTCGCGCAATCTCTCGGGATTAGCGGGAGAGAGAGCCTCGACTTGATATTCCCATTCCGTTCATTATTCCCCTTTAACGTCCTCGAGTTTGACGAGTCGTTCACCCGCTGCCCCCTTTTTTTTCCATTTTCTACCCCGGGCCCGCTATCTCGGCGCGGCGGCGAGCTTTTACAAGTGCAGCGGCGGAAAATCGAACCGATGGAAAAGGCGAGATGACGGAGGATGTATGGGACAGTTTGTCAAGAGCTAAAGTCGACCGGCTGCTGGAGGTGTCGCGCACTATGCAAATGTACGCGCCGATTAATAATTCGCTCGCCCCAGGGAAAAG
>JAXIUT010000001.1:7877111-7890743 GCA_035586675.1 Eurytoma californica
ATTTTTTTAATGTACATGCTTAACTTTTGCTTCCATTACATTACATTAAATTTAATGAACTTTTTTTTACAGTGTATATCAACTTAATTTGTGCCATTATACATTGATTTTCTGAGAAAAATATTTCTCGTTGTAAGTTAAATCGCCTTTATGTACGGAGCTCTCTGTTTAATGCAGAACAAAAGGTAATTTCTTTTGAAATTCAAAATAAGAATAAAATCGCATTACTCGAGAAGGGATTATGTGATTGCAATGACAAAGTGAAGATTTCATTAAACTTTAGTTGACAATAAGCGAATTTTCTCGTAAAAATTTTTCACAATGCCACACGATCGGGGCTTCCATCTATCTCGCGATATAAAAGGGCTAAGATGCAGCTTGAGACGGTGGGCGTTTAATTGAGAAATTTCGCATTTAAAAGAGTTTTAATCGGGAAAAGGGCATACAATTGCCAATACTTTCGTGCTTTTTTTCTCGCTCTTGCTTCCGAATGGAAAAGTTTGAGGAGGGACGATAAATAATGACGGCATCGATGAAGAATCCGCTGCCGCTTAGGTGCACATAGACGGCGGTGCCTTCTAAAGAGTAAATAAGGGTGGAGGCGGGGAAGGAGCCGGCCATTGACCGTCATCACCTCCGCCGTGCCGCCGTCACCGTGGCCACCATCGCAACACATCGCGCTCGACTGGCAATCTAGCGTCATTACGGGCATTACGGAGCTCGTTAGCCTCATTTAAATTCACGAAGCCTCGGGCTCGCTTGCACACTGGCTCTGCAGCGGCGAGCAGTGGCGAGGGAGGGTGAGCCTACAAAGAACCATCCTTAATCTCGACTATGCATTTTCTTCTGACGTTACTGCCTCCTTCTTTTTCCAGCTGCTTATTCTGCCTTCTTCTTTCCGTTCGATCAAAAACTTTTTAAAAGCGAAGTCATTTTATTCCCCATCCGATTTCCCACTTTTTATTTTCCTTAATTACTATTTTCTCGTTCGCAGTCGAGCTTGTCACATTTAGATACGTCCCAAGTAGTCAAGGGTTAGGCTTTCGAAAAATTAAATTTTCTCCGATGACTGCTAGCTGCACTCTAATGCAAAGAACATGAAGGGGAGATGCCTTTTAATGAAATAGAATTGCCAGTCGTTAACTCGTTTTCAAGGCATTCGCCAGCAACTTCCGCTCCAAAGACGTTCCGCGTCGATTTGTCATGTTGCTTCGCGCCGATGCTCTCTCATCTACTTTAAAGCTTCTCTTCATCGAAATAAGTGCAATGCTTTTAATGAAATAACTGTAATGTTGTTTTCTCGAGACGAAAAAAAAGTAAAGTGGTGCAAGAGTACAGGTTAAAGTAAGTTAAAAATGTATGACCCTGGATGACAAGGAATCGCGCTATTTTTATTTCTTTCACACTCTTGTAAGAGTAAAGACTATCCAGGTTTTTCCAAGTAAAAGATACTTTTAAAAAAATTGAGAAAGGAAGTGAGAACGGCATGGAGACAAAAAATATACGGTGCCTACAGCTGCGGGTTCTTGCCGGACTCGCTCTCAGCCAGTTTCATTGTCCGACTCGTCGGACTTGGAAGGTTTCGATTGGTCAGTGGCCTCTCCGATTTACTTCTCTGCCAATGACCAATAAGTGGCTGGGATATCAAGAGAAAGCGCGTAAGAAGAGGAAGTACATAAAAAGGGAGTTTTGTTCGACCAGCGTCAGCGCAAGGGAAAAGCTGCTGCTCGTTAACAATACCAACAACAAAAATCCCACCAACAATGTCGAACCTTGTCTACTTTTCTAGTGTTCCTCATTTTTTACATCATACAACTGGATTAGCACGAATGATATTTTTAAAAGTTCATTGTTAAGTTTTTTGGGTTGAAAGTTCAACTTTGTTAATTAAATCGTACCTCGGATGCTGCATCTTGTAAAAATTGAGAAACACGTGGTGGGCGGTTCTGAGAGATAGGCACACTGGCCAGTAACTCTCCCCCCGTGTACGTATATGTAAGCGAACGTAGACGACCGTATACGTTGGTATATTATATGCAGTACGAATTTTCGTTCCCCTCCGCTTCAACGTCCAACCAAGATATAAGCAACTTCCCCTCATTACACGCATGGAAAAAAGGTCTATTTGATTCACGCGTTAAGAAAATCTCTGCACATGACTTTCATATCCCCTTAAGGCCTGCAGCGCTCTCTTAAGACTCCTGACACAATAAAACTGCGTCGTAACATTATGACGCCCCTCGAGTTGAGGATCACCATTAATATATATTTCCTGTCAACGTCGAAATTAAGATAGTTTAAAGCTAATCTAATTTATAGCCGAGATAATGAAGCATTTTCAACGTAATGAGGGAAAATTACCGAAATCCCCTCGCACTCTCATTGAGTTCACTCGAAGCTAGCTACAAAATATATCGTAACTGCAGGCTACTCTCGCTCCCAAACTTTTCATGCAGATTCGATTGCTTTCTCTCGGACTATTGTGTGCAAGATTTATCTTCATTACTTTTATCCTACTTTCACGGCAAAACTTTATAATTCATTTGGCGCATGAAGCTATAACACCCTTCCTATGTAAATTTAATTGCTTTCATAAATGAAAATATCGGAAATTCTTTCGGTTGCCAAATAAAGCTAGCCGAAATTTTTATATCGAAAGATGATTACGTAAAAAAAAATTGCCAGCAATATTAATAGTAATAATAACATCAACCTCAGTCAGCGCAGTTAACCGAGAGATATTATATTATAAATAAAGGCGAGGTAGGTCATGCGCCTTTGTGCACAAGATAACAAAAGATAATGAAAAGCAAAGAAAGGGGCGATAAAAAAGGCAACGAGCACTAGCGAGCGGCGACGCATTTGACTGTAAATTGAGGAGAAGGATTCGAATCTCGCTCGGCCCGCGTGTTAAGTAACGCTTTGTGGTGTGCGCGCGCCTGTGCGTGTGTGTGTGCGGGAGTGCGCGCGCGGATGCGTGCACGTCAGTTGAGCTCTCCCATAAAGAGCCCGACTGCCTACAGTCTAGTGGTAGTCCCAGCAGAACGACTCTCGCGTGTGCCGCATTAAGCAGGCTGCATCGCGGGGGCACGCGCTGCTTGACAATAATTCGAGCCTTCCAGTCGGTACCGCCACCGCCGCGCCCCCCCTCTCGCCCCGGCGCGCATTCCCGCGCGTGCCCGGCCCTCCATCGCCCCATCAAAACACCCGGTATTGCTCGACTCCCTTCTTTTCCACTTTTTCCTCGTCTTTTTATTCTTTCGTCGGAGGTACATATCGACGATTTATCACGGACACGTCGGTTTTATCGCGCGGCGGACATTTTTCCGCCCAGATGCCGGAGGGGTGCAGCGGGGGTGTAAAAATGAGACACTGGCTCCCCGAGTGACGTAGTTACTCGCGGATTAAGACGGGCACGGGGGGTCGTATCGGCGAGAAGAGCCGGGAGAGTCAAAAGGGGGAAGGCCCGGCGCGGAGGGTGGACCGTAGACTACTTCGTCGGCGACGCGTTACCCTCGTTCCTCGATCATCGTGCCCGGCATTGAGATATATATGCGCGCTCGCGCACGCGAGGGGAGAGCCGTGTCTGAGTAGCCTTTACTGCCTGCGTGTTGTGCAGACTCCCAGTAACCACGCATGAATGAGACTCCCTTGGTCCTCGTGCTTGCACTAGACCCTTCAATAATAAGCGCGCCGGAGAGACAGAGAGAACGAGGGGTGCCTCTGCCCGCTGCATTCCCCCAATGATTCATCGTCCGGGGCCGCCTCCTCTTCGTCCCCAGCCCCCCCTCGGTTCTCTCTCTCGCTCTCTTTCCATTCTAGTTCTGTACTGTGTTTACGCGCCGACTACATTTGGCCTTCTCATTTTTTCGGCGCTCGTTCGATCTTTTTATGCGAATTTAAATATCACCTGCCGCTTCCATATTATTCAATACGCCCATTCACAATAGATCGACTATTTTGTTTAATATCCTATTTTCAATTAATTATTAAATGTAAAAATGTGAACAAAATGGAGATGTTCGGCATTATTTATAATTATTTTAAAAAATGTTATTGGAAAACAAAAAACAACCCTTACTTTGTAATAATTATTGATTTTTGCAGTATTGTTTTTAATTTCCGTAATAAGTAAATTCATTCTGTTTTATGAGAATTTAACAAAAGAAAAGAAAACTAATTACGTGCACTACGATCAGTAAAATTTGATATGCCCTACGTATTGTAAGATATGTCGTTGGATATCTCGTGCAGTCTATTAACTGACGGTCCCTCTCTGATGTTATATGGTACATGCTTAGATATTATGTTTCGGCCGTAACGTTTATACGTAGCCAGATCCAGCACACATACACACTAACCAATAAACATCGACAGACGATGTTACAAAAATGCTTTAGGTAAAGCAGCCTAGTATAAAAAGAATGGCACGAAAAAAGAGTGAGGGAGTGAGGTTGAGTGAGAAATGGAGACATTTACAAGTTTTTTCGAAGCAAAGGATGAAGCAATAAAAAAGAGCGAACGATGTTTGCTTTATATCTAAACAAAACTTCTTATTTTGTGTCACGCTTCACCCCTCGTTCCACTGTGGAATAAAGCAGATAACATACACTCATGTACATGATTATCACTAACAAATTAAGAATAACGATAAATTTCTTTCTTTATAACTTATATGCAATAGCGATACAGTTACTTTATTATTACTAGTTCAAGGAGAATTTTAAAAGGTTTCATTCTTTCCGTCAACTTTAAAGTCTTAATCTTAAAAGAAGGAAAATCGAATTAAATTTTAATAAGGCAGTCGTGGAGGATCTCGCTGAAAAGTATAGGCAGTTCGTTAAGAAAAAAGAACGGAAGGCAAAGGAAAGGCCAGCCTTCTGCCGATGGGAAGTTTTTCTTTTGAAAAAATACACATACCCACGTACAAAAGAGTGAAAAAATAAAAGAGAGCGAAAGAGTGTAGGAGAAGAAGAGTGAATAAAAAGCCTCCGGCTAAAGTAAAGAAGTGAAAGGAGAGAGAAAGAGAAACGCGGACGAAGCAGGAAGGAGCGATATTAAGACGAGGAACGAAGAAACAGCAGGGGGACGCCACAATTGTGGAAAACTCTTCGAGACATCTAGGTCATTGTACCGAACTTCCAGAAAAAATTGGCCGCAAGCCAGGCCCTCCCGTATTGGAAAGTTCAACAGATTAATTGACTGGGACGCGCGAATTTTCTTTCTGCCCGCGCGAGTTCCTGGAAAATGAAAAAAGTTGAATAAAAATCAGTGGCTTATCGCCGGGACGCGAGTAGCCTCGCAGATAGCCCCTCGCCGCGTGAATCACTTCGCGCGCGGCTACAAAAAAAAAGCTTCCGTTCGATCGAAACGCGGAGCCAATAGCGCCCGCTAATAAATTTAATGGCGAACGAGCGTTCGTGAGGAAAATGTGGCCGTTTCGCGAATTACTGATTATTGAATTACGGCACGCACAGCGAATCACGCGGCGATTACCAGCCCGGCGATTTTCCTTTGATTCGACGGCAAGTACATTGACAATTTTCCGCGCACAGAGAGGTAACGCGAAAGCACGTGCCCGAGCTTTTTTTGGAATTCCGGAAAGACTAAAGGGAGAATCTGTGCGCGCCTGATTTTTGCCTTTATTTCTTGCAGCGTCAGAATGACGCGGCATTAAGATAATAAAATATACTCATCTTGTACTTTTTAACGTGACACTATCTGGTGTGGGAAGCCCAGTAGTGCACTTAGTAACTATTTGTAAGGCTGTCCCGGGAAATGCGACCCGTAAAAGCTGCACACGCTGCCCTTAATTCAATAGAATGCTGGCCATTGGATTTATAATTTTACTAGCAAAATCCATCGCGCGTCTCGCGCTCAATTTTCCCATACCATTTTAATAAAATTTAGAAAAATATACTCAAATATTAATCAAAGTTCTTTCTACTTCACAAGGGCGCTTTTTAGTTATATCCTCTCTAAAATATACAAACATTAATTACACTTTATAGTAGACCGGATATACTCCTCAACTATAAACCACAGAATAATTAGAAAATGTTAAAGCTTATAATGATGATTATTATACATTAATCTATTTAAACAAACTAAATTCTCTAATAATATTTCAAATTGAAACACTAAATTCATATCAAATCGTTTAGATTTTCGGGTCCTAAACTCAATTCAAAATTTTATCAAAGCCTTTGAGAAATTCGGGACGCTGTCAGTAAATACTCCTATAATTTTAGTAGCACCCAATCCAAAACTGAAATGGTTATTGACCATCAAATCGGTTATTCGAAATTCTGAAATGAAATGTAATCCTCGAAATCGATAAGGTTGTAAACCCTTTAAATTATCAAAAAATCTAATCTAACTTAGCCGCGCATTGCTAAAATAACAGTAGGTTTGCTTCTGCAGCCGCACTAATCTTCACCGCTTTCGCGCGTAAGCACTGGATTAGCCGATCTCTCCTCCTCGCTTCCATTTCTGCAATGGCACGAATCTCTAGATTTCTTTGCTGTTCTCACTCCGTACTCTCTTCCCTAATCGCTTTTTCATTAAATTAGTTTGCGGTGTAAACTTGTGAAAGGTACCCTCACGATGTAAGAAAATTAAGTTGTAGAAATCGTAAAGTTTAGATACGGCGAAAAATAACAAAAACCTTGAAATAGAAAGGTCAGCTTCTAACGGGATGCTGTACAGCTTGGATCATTCTAATAGCTTCAGCGCTCAAGATGACGCTGCAAGAGCTTACTTTCTTACGCTTCCTCTTCCTCGAGGAAGTATTACGAACTGCTTTGTTCGAATTCTATATGATGATTAATGCATGTGTTAGTATGGTCGGCAAGGGTTGTATTAGAAACCCTGGAAAGTTTTCCTTTTGGCCGCAGCAGAAGCCAAGCAACAACAAGAATTGCGCGAAAGTCGCGAGAGACCAGAGCAGGTTAACAGGCCGAGACTAAGGACAATATCGTTTGAGTAAGTGCCTGGGCTCGAAACTTGCATACAACCCATTTGCGCAGAAGGACTCACCAAGATTTCAAAAGTTAGCAGCGTGAGGGTATACAGGAAGCGGAAAACCAACTTGCTTCATTTTTCCTTGGAAGTTCTTTATAAATAAAATGTTTCATTGGTCGATAAACAACAAAGATTCCAATCTTAGAAAATTATTTCATAGGTTAACAAAAGATTCTCAGTCGATTTGTTTACGTGCACTCTGGTCGACACGACTGTTCGAACTTGCGGAATTGGTTAATCGATAGATAATTAGGAAGTTGCACAAATGCCTGATGTTTCTGTTTCTCCACTTTTATTTTCTCCACTCATTCCGCTTCATAAAGTCTATTTACTCGCGATGCAGCTAACGCTCGGAAAGTCGGAGAAAAACACACGGTCGACCTAGCCACAGGGCTAAATGTAACCCAGATAAAATTATCAAGATGTAAAAAAAAAGTGATGGTCATGAAAAATGCGTTGTCACGCTGCGCCAGTGTACTTTTAGCTTTCAGCGGAACGATTAATGGCTGGAACGTTTTATTTTTACATCGCGAGTTAGTGCCGCGGATTAGTGATGCTGATCTAAAATTGAGGTTAGCGGTTTAAAGGGAGGAACATTTGTCGGCAGACGTCTCCAGAAGCGTAATATAGTTTGGTTATATACATCTTAGCGCTTAATTTCTTACTTAATTAAAGCAGCGCTCTCGCGGTGCAGAGTCAATAATCTACTTACCAGGATAGTGTCTCACTTTTGTCGAAACTTTCGGTAACGTTTTCTACTAAAATATGAAGATTCGAGAGCCAAAGTTTTAAGGTCAAATTCTCAAAAAATTTGCTCCTGGCATTATTTTATTCAATTTTGTATACTTCAATTTTAAATTTTATTTTTTGTCTTTATCTCAGCTTTTATAAGACTGACAAAGTGCATAAACTACGAAAATGAAAAAAATTTAAGAAAAAACCTTAATGAAAGAGATTTTGCATACAAATTATTTTTCTTAAGCAGAAATACGTAGAAGATCAAACTCAGATTGTTAAACACTTTAGTAAGGTATCTCTGATACTTCTTAACGACTTTGTAGGTCTTACAGAAACTGAGATTAAAAAAAAACGTTCAAAATTGTAGCTAAAATAATTGAAAGACATAAATATTTTGAACATTTTAACCTATCGGACCTTAAAGTTTCTTCATTATACCCAACATTTTGAGTGAAATCTGCGATTCAAAAATGAAATCCTCTTCTACAGCAGTAAGTTTCTTAATCTGCCCACCTCGTCGAGTCGCTCGCAAATGCAAAATACGCGTGGCCCATTGCGGTAGATGGTAGAAGACGCTTTTGCGGAAGGTGCGGTGAAACGCGGTCGATTGCTGGAAGCTCTCGCTCTCTCAAGAGAAGACGCGTCGTTGTTAGCGCTAGCGGGGGAGAGTCATTATATGCGCTCGCGGTTCTTTCGCGCCCGGCCAAATCCAGTAAAGCGGGGGGGGCGGCGAGGCGGACGCGTAACTTCGAGACGCGCTCGAAGCGCATATAAACGCTAGGTGAATGACGAAGGAGCCCTGGCAAAAGCAGGCCAGCGGTAATGGCCGCGCGCGATTTCCCGTCCGCCACTATGAGGGTCGAGCGCGCGCGCAGCGCCGAGCGCACAGCCCGGAAACACAGCGAGTCACAACGGCCGCGTAAATCTTCTAACAATTCCATTGTTTTCTTTGGGAGCCTCGAGCACTCGGCTATTCGCTCGCTCGTGAATCTTCTGATTAATAGCGCAGTTGCACCGTTGAGCTGCGGCGCCCGCAAAAATTCACCTTACCGTAAGAAAAGTAGCGGCCGGTGTTTACAAAATGGAACGAGCGTCCGCGTTAATTGTGATTAAGTGGAAAACGAGGACTCGTCGCTGTCAAATTGATAGACTGTCCTAAAATCAAATTAAATCAAATGTACATAAGTGTATTTTAAAGTACGCTTGTTTTTAGTGCATACAGGAGGAAAGTCAGCTAGAATGAACGGGATAAGGAAGAAATGGAAGGGTAGCACGGAGCAAAGAAGGAACTAATATCCCCCGTAGAGATTTGTACGATTCAAGAAGGCATGACCGACTAAGGCCCTAGGGTGGCTCGCGTAATTCGCGCTTACACGCTCGTCGCGTACTGTTCTGCCTTTTGACTTTTGCTCCCACATAGCCTTTATTTAGAGTGCCGCCCAGGATAAGAGACGAGACTCGAACGCTTTGCATGTACCTACACACCGGCTCAAAGAACAATTACTGCGTCGGTGCCACTGCGTCGACCAGGCCATGGCCGCGAGCCTTTTATTCCAGTGCAAAAACTTTACTCGACAGAAAAGAGACAAGTACCTTACTGATTTCATTACTTCGTTTCTTATTCAAAGCGTCCCTCCCACACTGTAAAAAGAAATTTGGTAAAAATTTTACAAATTTATCATGGGATGAAAAATAATTCGCCAATTTTTTCCAAATTATCCAGTAATTGTCAAATAATGGCATTAATACTATAAAAATGTCTAATATTGCATCAATTCATTTGTGAAGAGGACATTTACAGGAAAATCTTCTTTTCTAATTCTATTAGAGATGTATCTCTAATAGAATCTAAACGTATACGTTTAGTGATGCAGCTAATTTCCACTTTGAGCAACCTTGCAATTTTCGAAAATTTGAAAATGCAGAACATCAGGGTTAACAGAGTATAGATCGTTCGACGCGAACGTGTAATGAATATTGGCGTTTCGACGCTTCGTCGCTTCAACATTATAAATGCGTAAATAGGTGGCGCGCGAACAAAAGAGACGCGCTGTCACGCACTCCCCCGGTACTTTTACCCATCTGATCCATTCTGCTGCGGTTCGCTCGAAACTTTTCGCGTTATCGAAAAACTCATGCTGCGCGCTTAATGATAATGCATCTTTCTTCGAAAATGTTTCCCCGCATCGCTCCATCATTCCCACGCCGCCCGATGAAAAAAGAGCGAAAATTGCACGCGCAAAACCGACAAAAAAGTATTCATAAATATTTTAATTTTTGTTTATAAATATTTTATACTTTGCAAAAAAAATGTATTGCTAATATTGCAGTCTCTCCATCGCGGAGGCAACTATACGTATCTCATTTGCGTTTTTAATAACGTTATCAACCGTTGCGGCTTATCGAACAGGAATTATTGTGTGCAATATTTCCCGCTGGTTATTATTACGCTAGTATTAAAAAAAAAACTGGCGCGTGGGCGCCTCCTCGCACTGTACTTTATTAATATTTAGCACAGCCAAGTGGAATAATTGTAAAGCTACAGAACATTTAGCAACAGAATTTATGAAAAGGTTTAATCGATTATAAAAAAGCGAAAAAAGAAGGAACCTATCGAAAACAAGCTGTAAATAAAGATTAAAAAGGTACAAAATCGATTAGACGCGGGAAGCTTTTTACGTACGCCGGCGTCGCCGGCATCGTGAAGGATTGACGTGTGCATAAAATGTGCAATGCGTGCTCGCACAACCTTTACATTTATATAGTCGATCGTCTGTGAAAGGAGTCAGCTGCGCGGAAAAATTTCGTCTGCGCGCATGTTGCTTTCCCGGCGCGAGTTGACGTCGCCGCGCGTCCGCACCCAAATTCCCAAGAAAGAGGTCCTATCTGAAAAAGGTGCGACGCGAAAATAAGCAGGAAACCACGAGTGCGCGGAAGTGACAAAGGTCTGTTCGTAAAGAGGGTGTCTGCTACAGCGTGTCCCTCCTCTTGTGCTTGCACAAGGGAGGAAGGCGGTAGCGGCGACGAGGATGAGGAGCCGTCAGCCGCAGCGTGGCCCGAGCACCGGCCCTCCGTAATTTTATTATTGTCGCTTTAAACATTTCCTTTTCACGCTCTTTCCACATAAATATCTTACAAACGCGCTAAGGACTACTTTAATAGACGCTTATTTAGGCCGATCAATTTTCAAATGTATCAGGTTTTATGTCGGTCACTCGTATAGTTGGTCCATCAAAAAATTACCTTCGTTATCCATAAAACGCGGGGAAAAAGCAGTCGTGAATTGCACATTCTCTTTTTAAATCTTATACTCTTGAAAAATGTTCGCATTCCTTTTTAAATTTTATATACTTTTATAAATTTTGAAAAAGCTCGTTATTAGCAAGATTGCGAGTGAATTAAAACAAACATTTGATCCTACGTAAAAGATCCTTCCGTGAGCGCTCCACGCATACATTCATGAAAAAAATTTTTAAATTAGAAATTTCTCCGCGAGCATTTAAGATTGCATCGTGATCGATAGATCGACTTTAAACAATGCGGAAGGCACGCATGCGTATATACAAAGCGGAGAGAGCCAAGAAGAAAGGCAAAACACACAGTTCACCGATGAGACTTTAACGGTTCAATAAAGCAGCTTTCTTTTTCGCCGGCTGCAGCGATAGACGAATTTAATTGCACTTTGAGGGAAGTTGAGGAGAGGAGGCAGGGCGTAAAGTGTAACGTAGCACGCGCGGCATGCCCGAGCGACGCTCGTCTCGTCGTCGACGTGTCGCGAGGCGCGTTGTATAAGCGTCGGGCGGACTCTCTCTCTCTCCGTGCTGCTTCGCAGAATGCAGGCACGCAACGTTAAATAATCAATACGCCCGCTGCCGGCGTCGCCTTATATTCTCACGCAGGTGAGCTTCATTTAGCCGAGGTGAGCTGAGGAAGGTGGGCGGTGCTCCTCCGGGGAAAAGTCACTCCCGCGCCAGCTGCTCGCGTGTAGAGGCAGCATGCTTCATTTTCCCGGAGATAATGCACGTGTCGTATTATCCGCGAGATGGTGCATCTGGTACAAGCCTCTCCAATAAGACTTTTCCCACGTAAAAATCCCGATATTTCCAACTACCACGCGCTCCTCCAGAGATCGGATGTGATAATGAATGCGCCTGGAAAATATCCAATATTTTTATTTCGACGATAACTCCTTTCCTCCTTTTCCTTATCAAGTGCGCCGTAGTAAAGATGAAAATCTAAAAAGCATGAAAAATTTAAAAAACTAAATAAAATAATGCATTTTTATGAGCAAGGGGTAAATATTTCCCGTATGATCGATAAAATTCTCATTATTTTAATAAAGTGAAAACCTGACGTATGTTGACAAATTGAAAAGCTCGAGGGCTCAATAGGCAAAGGCGAAACGAATCGCTCCTTACTCCGTTAAATGAATTTATTTGACAAACCGGCGAAAAGGCTGCGGGTTGTCATTTGGAGACATTACATTGATTAGTCCCGATATATTAAGAACAGGGGGCAGGCGAGCGTAATAGAGGAGAGCAATGTGGTGCTAACGCGGTGTTGCTCGTTAGGATCAACTCGTGCGATTAATTAGTGTCAAAGGCTATTTACACCTGGGGGTCGGGGCGGAGCGACGTCGTCAGCGGTGACGGTGGTCGGTACGTCGCTGGCCCGCCGAGCCTGTACCCCTTGGACGCGTAACGACAGATAGGAATCAAACGACTTCCGTATTGTCATGTAAATGCGCGACTCGCTCGTTTGGTCGGCCCGCGAGCGGCGGCGCGCTTCGCTCGCAGCTCCTCTTCCTCTTTCGGTCCTTCCACCTCCGCCACGGTTGAAACTTCAATCAAGCTGCCGTACGCTGCACCTTTCATTCGCGCGACGCTTTCATTCACTCGAGGCTTCCCTCGCTCCTTTTTTAGCTCGCGCAGTCGATCAACTCACGCCTCAAATTGGACCCTATACCTTACGATGATAAATTAATACGTCCTCGTACATTATCGGAATGGCTGTGCGTACGTGTGCTATAAGTGCGGCGACACCGCGACTAGCTACATTTTATGCGCGAGCCCAGCCCATAGACTAGCTGTACCATTTGCGATTGTAATCTGAATTGAGCAAACACTCGCGCGTATAATACACGTGATTGCACCCTATCAACCAGCGTCTTTATACGTAATCCCGATTACCCCGGTGCCCTGGTTAACTGAATTTAAGAAATGTTTACTGATGAAATGTGTTTGCCACTATAATGATGATAGGCATGAGTCAGACGTCATGTGAGCATTTTTCTACTGCCTTTTGTAGGAAAAGTTATTACAGTAATAAGAAAAGGCGTGAAAATTGGAACAACCAGCTTGTGTCAAGGCAAAACAAAATTGATTGTCAAGATGAATATTTAATGCCTACATTAATTACTAATACCTATAAACTTTAGGTCACGAAGTTTTATGAACACGCTTAAGGTAAAAATTGTTGTAATTATTGTTGTCGAGTTCAGACACGTGAAAGTTGAAAAAAGCTAATTATTTTCAATGTAAAAAAAATCAACAATTTGAATGTCCGATGATAGAACCTTAATTTTAACAGCGATAGAAAAAAGTTATCACGATTAATCGAGCTACTATTAGAAGGTCTAAGCAAGGGACCCATAAATTTTGCATGGCTGCAACGCGAACGCGCCGGCGAGCATGAAAAGCGGAAGCGAAGGTTTGCTCAGGTAGGTGTATACAGAGCATCAGCCCGGGCGCCTTGGAGCGAGGCGTCGGGCCGGGCTGCGAGTTAGCTCGCTCGCTCGTTGTCTTGTTGGGGATATGCATCATCATTAGAGCCCTGGGGGGGGGGGGGGGGGGGCCACGCGGCTGACGCGTC